>OY755239.1:79452553-80052553 GCA_963576725.1 Azorinus chamasolen
CGAGAAAGTATTGACCGACTATGAAAGTTTGGATGCTTTCGAGACGCGCCGTTTAATCTAGACCCAGTCAGCAAATGCTAGTCAAACATATTTAGCATAAGAAGATTTAAAATGTTCGTATATTGTCGAAATAGTGTCTGCTTTAACGTTTACGCTACAACTTATCGTCTTTTGTAAAATGTATCGTCAATTTTTTGTGTCCCTTTTGATTGAAGTTGTTCCTGTCTATTTAAAGAGTATGATCATAGTGTATTGTTAGAATTACTCTGCGTCTAAGATTACTTGCACGATTCGTCGCTAACAGCGAAAGAGACAAGATTTACAGTACATTACACTTAGCGTAAGGATACATGAACAACATGCTACATGTAAATTCCATACAGTACGTAGAGCTATTTCACTGATCTACAGTACGTAGAGCTAGTTCAGATCTAAAGGACACTATTACAGTACTTAGAGCTAGTTCACTGATCTAAAGGACACTATTATCAGCGAATATCTTAACTCGTAATCTGCTGAATAATTAAAACTGACTCCTTCCTTATTGAATATTCATTAAATAAACATCTATCACAATCTATGACTGAGGAAAATGATTTGCATGACAAACAATACAGACCCTTATTTAAGGGCTCCCTCAGGGACCCTTTGATATGTGTCTACATTGTTTACATAGACCTTATATACTCGATCCCCGTATATGGTTTAAGCATGAGTGAGTGTGTCAAAAATGCTCCTTGATCAACGTTTAGATTTAACAGAACAGAACATATCTTTTATTACATCAACGTTTAGATTGATCCCCTCTGATCAACAATTAGAATTATTAGATTTAGTAGACCCCTAGATAAACCGTTACACTAATTGATCCCATTATCAACAGATACACTGACTTAATCTTAAGCTAGATTGATTAGACTCATTGATCAATAGTTAGATTGATTGGTCCCGCTTATCAACAATTAGATTTTTTTTACCCCCCCCCCCTTTTATCAATAGATGTATTGATTGACTCCCTGCTTTATCAACAGTTAGTTAGATTGAACTATTTGTCAACAGTTTAATTAATTAAACCCTTGGTCAACAGTTTACTGTTAAATTAACCGAACCTTTAAATTGATTGATCCCATTGATCAATAATTTAATTGACCCCCGATAAATAGTTCTATTGATTAATACCCTTGATAAATAGTAGGTAGATTGATCACGTCCCTTGATCGACAGTGAATTTGGTTGAACCATTGATCAAAAGATAGATTGATTGATTCATTGATCAATATAAATTAACCGAACCCTCGACCAATAGTTAGAATGATTGAATATGTCCATTATTTGTATAACTGAAACTACTTTAAAGGTCTTCACTGCTGTCAACTGACATAGAGGGTCCAACTAACCCTTAGTCTGCTGTAAACTGACATACGGAGTCCAATTAACCCTTAGTCTGCTGTAAACTGACATACGGAGCCCAATTAACCCTTAGTCTGCTGTAAACTGACATACGGAGTCTAATTAACCCTTAATCTGCTTAAACTGACATACATGGTCCAATTAACCCTTAGTCTACTGTAAACTGATATACGGAGTCCAATTAACCCTTAGTCTGCTGTAAACTGACATACGGAGCCCAATTAACCCTTAGTCTGCTGTAAACTGACATACGGAATCCAATTAACCCTTAGTCTGCTGTAAACTGACATACGGAGTCCAATTAACCCTAAGTCTGCTGTAAACTGACATACGGAGCCCAATTAACCCTTAGTCTGCTGTAAACTTACATACGGAGTCCAATTAACCCTTAGTCTGCTGTAAACTGATATACGGAGCCAATTATAGCCTGCTGTAAACTGACATACGGAGCCCAATTAACCTCTTAGTCTGCTGTAAATTATTCATATGCTCAAATCCTCATCCGCTACATTTGTACTTACTTTTGATTCGTTGAAATGTTTACAAACCTTTGACCGGGTGCCAAACGGCATAGATCCTGATAAAACCTTGAATTGATCGGTGTCTCATCGGAATCCAAACTCTTTTCAAACGAATCACGTCTTGCATAGCAAGCGAACTGTTTTTTACATGTATATTAAATTCCAGGCATAATAAGTTATCTAAAAAAACATGGGATAATTAAAGGATCTCAAGCAGGGTTTAGAAAAAACCATTCAACAACAGATAATATTTTTATTCTTAAGAGCTTAATAGATATCGTGCAAGCAGATAAGAAAACAATTCTACTGGTGTTGTGTAGACATTAAGCAAGCTTTCGACTCGGTGTGGCGAGCAGGCCTATGGCGTAAATTAAAAAATGAACGTATTGACGGCAACTGTCTAAGAGTCATTCATAGCATGTATAATAATATAAAATCAAAGGTTTCAACACCTGAGAGTATTTCTAGCTCGTTCGAATGTTTGGTGGGAGTACGACAGGTAGAAAATCTTTCTCCCTTCTTATTCTCTATATTTCTAAATGCTCTGGAAGCATTTCGTGCTTAAAACGAAATAAATGGGATTTCTAAAGAAGTTATATTTGATCAAATAAGAATGCATCTTTCTGTATGCAGATGATACTGTAATTTTCAGTGACAACGAAATTGACTTTCAAACAGCACTAGATACTTTTAAAATATACTGTTATACATGGGAATAGAAAATAAATGTTTCAAAAACAAAAGCCATGGTAGTATCAAAGGGAAAAGTAAAACATAAAAGAACATTCAATATTGGTGATGATGAGTTAGAATATGTAGACGAATATAAATATTTAGGCATACTACTCTCAAGAAGCGGTGCGTTTCATAAAACTAAACAACATATTGCAGAACAAGCAACAAAAGCCATGCTTGCATTACTCAAAAAGGCCAAACGTCTTTCACTTCCGTTCGATTTGCAGATAGAATTCTTCTTCTTCTTCTTCTTCTTCTTCTTCTTCTTCTTCTTCCAATACTGGCCACATTCAACTAACTGAATATACTGCCAGGGATTGCGCTTAAGGAGTGAGAATAAGACGATATAAAAAGATGGAACTATATACAGTGTATTTAAAAACAGTAGAGGAGGTTAGATAAAGTGTTTTGTCAGTTGTGCTTTGAAGGCATCAACTGAACCAGCTGACATTATGTCTGGTTATTCGACAAAACAGTTAAACCAATATTACTTTATGGCAGTGAAATCTGGGGTCACGGTAAATTTGATGTTCTAGAAAAAGTCCAGCTGCGATTTTATAAGTACATCTTTAACTTTAAAAAGTCAACTCCATCATATATGATCTACGGAGAATTAGGCGTGACGCCATTATCAGTAGACATAACAAATAGAGTAATCTCATATTGGGCTAAACTTTTAGACGATATCAATAATCGAATGGGTACCAAATTATCATCAAAATTGTATACTTTAGTCTATGCTCTTCATTCCAAAAATGCAGTTAAATCAACGTAGCTCGACAATGTCAGAGACATTCTTTGTAACACTGGATTTTCTGGTATTTGGTATTGCAAAAGTTTTTTAAACTCAAAGTGGTAAGTTAAGGCCATGCAGCAGAAACTTAAAGATTTGTTCATACAACAATGGTATTCAGACCTGCAAATAAAATCAGACACATGTGTAAACAAACATATAACTAGAGTGCCAGTGGGCACAATATACGCCCGTCGAGGTTTTGTTCAACATAAAACTGGGGTTAACGTATTTGCTAAATTCAAATTCTAAGTCCAAGGCATACTTTAACAAAAAACCTTAACCAAAAATTCTAAATTAAAAAGGGCCATAATTGTGTCTAAATGCTTGACAGAGTTACATTGTATTTACTCTTGCCTACAGATGAAGCTTTTGATGGTGAACAAATGTTTCAAGTTTAAAAGCTTTATCTGAAAGGGTTATGTAAATAAGTGGACTTTAACCAAAACCTTAACCAAACATTACAAGCTAAAAAGCGTCATAATTATGTCAAAATGTTAGACAGAGTTATGCACTCTTGCCTACAGGTGAAGCTTGTGATGGTGAACAAGTGTTCCAAGTTTAAAAGCTTAAATCTGAAAGGGTTATGTAAATAAGTGGATTTTAACCAAAACCTTAACCAAATTTCTAAGTTAAAAGGGGGCATAATTCTGTCAAAATGTTTGACAGAGTTATGTACTCTTGCCTACAGGTGAAGCTTGTGATGGTGAACAAGTGTTCCAAGGTTAAAAGCTTTATCTCAAAGGGTTATGTAAATAAGTGGACTTTAGCCATAACCTTAACCAAAAATTATAATTTAAAAAGGGGCATAATTCTGTCAAAATGCTTGGCAGAGTTAAATACTCTTGTCTACAGGTGAAGCTTGTGATGGTGAACAAGTGTTCCAAGTTAAAAGCTTTATCTCAGAGGGTTATGTAAATAAATGGACTTTAGCAAAGCCTTAACCAAAAACAAAAAGTTAAAAAGGGGCATAATTCGGTCAAAATGCTTGAGTTATTTACTCTTTCCTACAGGTGAAGGTTGTGTCGGTGAAGAAGTGTTCCAAGTTTAAAAGCTTTATCTCAAAGGGTTATGTAAATAAATGGACCTTACCAAAGCCTTAACCAAAAATTCTAAGTTAAAAAGGGGCATAATTCGGCCAAATTCGGTTATTTACTCTTGCCTACAGGTGAAGGTTGTGACGGTGAACAAGTGTTCCAAGTTTCAAAGATTTATCACAAAGTGTTACGTAAATAAGTGGACTTGTTCCACATAAATTGAGGTTAATATATTTGCTGAACGCAAATGCTAAACGCAAATTCTAAGTCCAATTAAGCGACATTGACCTTGGATAAACGAGCCGGGACTTGGCAGGCTACTGTAGCATGTCTAGATAAACATTATGGTTATATTTGGGAAGGATCCACCAAGCGGAACTTGAGTTAGAGATGTTACAGACGGACAGACGAACGGACAGTGCCATTCCATAATACACATGTACGTCCCGTGTTTTCAAACGGGCGTATAAAAACTATTTTTAAACAAGCATCATATTTAACGAAACTTCCCAATTACTTGTGCAGAAGTTTAATCGCATTTATAACTCGGAATCATCGCTTACCTATAGAAATTGAACGTTGGCACAATACACCTTTAAACGGAAGACTGTGTCCCCATTGCAACAATATAGGCGACGAATACCACTGTGCTTTAGTATGTCCCTTCTTTTCAAATATTCGTAGAAAATATATACAGCAACGATTTTATAAAACTTGAAAACTTGAAACTTTACACAGCCCGTGGTATGTCAACTACGTTGGTAGATTTGCTGTGGGTGAGGACATTATCGTAGATATACGCTTATAGAAAACAGTTACCTTTATCATAGCCTTTGTTAACGTTATAATTCAAATTCAAATTCTTTATTTCAGCTTTAAGCAAAGTACTTTGCTTCTAGCCATATAAATACAAATTATTAATGACAATAATGACAATACATGAAAGAATCAAACAAAACATTCACGTGAAGAGCTGTAATGTTACAAACAACAATGATGTATTAATGTCGTCTGCTTAGAAATTGACGTTAACTAAACCGGTATGGTTTGGAATTATTTATGTTTAAATTGAAAAAACAAAATAAAAAATATAATGATGAGTGTCAAACTGATTGGATCCAGATCGGACGCCGCGTAACGCGGCTTTTGGTCTGGTTCCAAACAGTTTAAAAAATATTAGACTAGTTGCGATCATCAGGATGAGTGTTAATTTCGTGTTAGTGTGATCACGTGAGCAGCATTGTACTGTTGGAGTGTCAAACTGATTGGATCCAGATCAGACGCCGCATAACGCGACTTTTGGTATGGTTCCAAACAGTTTACAAATATTAGACTAGTCGCGAGGATGAGTGTTTATTTCGTGTCAGTTTGATCACGTGAGCTGTATTGTAATGCTGGGCACGTGGTCACATCTAATCGCTGTATAGATGTCCGCCAATAAATAGTAGGTAGTGGGTGTGGCTAAGAAAATCGATTTTTTAATTGGTTGAGAGATTCGAGTGAATAACCTAACTAGTGATTGATTGTCACAGCCTAACTATGGTATATTTGACTGCATAAAGTATCGTTGTATATAGCGCTGTGTTGATAAATTAATAAGTTTTTTTTTTTTTTTTTTTTTTTTTTTTTTTTTTTTTTTTTTTTTTTTTTTAATCGATAAGTGAACTTCGTAGTTTGTTTGCAAAATAAATAAATTTGCTTAGATTTAGCAATTCTTTTTTTTTTGATGTAGACATCAGTTTATCAAATTTATTTAATGTTGGCCATCTATAATAATACTGTTTTATGTATTTAGTACGCAATTCGGCGTATAAGGGACAAATTAACAGAAAATGATATTCTGATTCGATTGCAGTTGTGTTACATACTTTACATGTTCTTTGATCTCTTGGGGTATTATTATATCTTCCCTTTTCTATCATAAGTTGATGGGATGATAATCTGAGTCTTGATATTGCGTTTCTGAATGTATTATCATAAATTAGATCTAAATAGTTTTCTAATTCAAACTCATGTTTATAGCGAACATAATAAAATAGTCTTCTTGAATTATTAATGTTGGTGTACCAAGTTTGTTTGAATTGATCTAATAGTCTTTGTTGAATTTGTGCAACATTATAGTCTGATAGCACCTGATCATTCCATATGTATGATAGACCTAAATTATCTAACGTGTGTTTAATGTTAAGTGCCCAGTTTTCACCTCTATATGTAATATTGCTGTCTGCGTCGTGCTTCATCATGTTATACACTTTTTTGATAATTGAATTTTCGTTTGAATTTAATATTTTTTGCCAATATTTGATTATGTTTATATGTCTGTTTATCTTAAGTGGAGTTCTGCCTAATTCACCATATAATCCATCAAGATTTGTTGAGATTTTGACTGATAAAACCTTTCGACAGAATTTGGTATGTATTAATTCAATGTTCTTTCCATCATGCCAGCCCCATACTTCGGAACAATAGTTAAGGATCGAACCTACTAAGATGTCAAATAACTTACATTTATTACTTGTTTTAAATTCATACTGCTGAAAAATAGAGAACAGTTTGTATAAAGCCTTCGAGGCGTGTTCTGCGATATATTTTTGTGTTCTGTTCCAATTTCCATTTCTGAATAACTGTACACCTAGATATTTAAAGGAAGGAACTATTTCTATCTTTTCATTATTTAGGTAGAAGTTATAATGTGTTTGTCTTTGGCTTCGTTCAAAAATCATAATCTTTGTTTTTCTTGTATTTATTTTTAATTTATACGTTTGACAATAATTCTCTAGATTGTAAATCATGCTTTGCAATGATTCCGGGTTTAGGCTAAATAATATCTGGTCATCCGCGTATGATAAAAGGAATAGCTTTACGTCATCTATGGTAAAAATACCTTCTATGTCTGTGTTTATATGATTTATTACGTCATTTACGAAATAAATGAAGAGCAGAGAAGAGGTTGCGTCCCCTTGTTTTAATCCAGTTCCCGATAGGATTTCATCAGATAGAGAACCATTCAGTTTAATAGAGCATCTTACTGAAGAGTACATGGCTTTTAACGCTTTAGTAAATTTCGTGCTTATATTTTCATTGATTAATTTTTGCCATAAAATAGAACGATTTATCTTGTCGAAGCATTTTTCATAATCTATGAAAGCACAGTATAATTTACTATTTGAGTGTAAAACTTTTTGAATTATAGAATTTAGTAAGAATACACAATCAGCTGTACTTTTACCTTTTTGAAAACCAAACTGGCAGTTTGAAATTTTTTCGTTCTCTATAGACCACTTATTTAATCTATTAAGTAGAACTTGAGAGTATATTTTTGCTAAAATATTATTTAGGGTTATTCCTCTATAATTTTTTGCATCGGTTTCGTCTCCGGTTTTAAATATTGGTGTTAAATAACCAAGTCCCCATTTATCTGGGTATTCAGATTGTGTGAATAATTTGTTAAATATTATCGTTAGATAGGGTGAGATGATATTTATAGATGATTTAATGATTTCAGCCGGTAACTCGTCAGGCCCACAGGCCTTATTATTTTTCTGTTTCATTGCTGCATAGATAACCTCCTGTTCTGTGATAATTGCGTCTAAGTAATTATCATTTATATCATTTTGTATTTCCGTGTTTTGTGTGTTTTCATTTATATTTAATAATTCGTTAAAATGTTGATGTAGACTGTCAATATCTATATTATTTACTGAGCTTGGTTTGGTAAAACATTTTTTTATTGATTTCCAGAAATTTCTTGGCTGCTTTTTTGATATTGATTCTAATTTTTGTCCTTGCTTTATTTTAAATTTATTTTGAGCTATTCTTTTTGCGTAATTATATTTTGTTCTAGCACGCGTGAAAAGAAGTCTATTTTCAGTTGATTTATTTCTTGAAAATTCGTTTCTAGCGGCTTTAAAAGTGACCTTGGTTTGTTTGCATTTGTCATCAAACCATTTATTATCATTTTTATGATATTTTTTATTATCTTTATTGTGCGATTTGGTGAAAACGCTCATTGCATTTTTATGTAGGAAGCTTGTAAGTATTTCTACGCTTTCATTTACTGTTATTTCAGGTTGAGTTTCGAGTTTTGATATTTCTTCTATATTTTCTGTCAGACTTTGTAGAAAAAAATCATTTTTTTCGTTTTGGAATTTCATTATTTTTGTGCTGTTGTTGCTAAGGGCTAAGTCATTTATGCATTGCTTATTTCTGTTGTATTTTAGCTTTAGGCTATAATATAAAGGTGCATGGTCAGAGAAACTACACCAGTCAAGAATGCTAAAGTCATGTATATATTCAATATTTTGTTTTTCCGTTATTAAGTAATCTGTTACACTCATACCACGAGATGAACAGAAAGTAAACTGACCTATGTATTTATCCTTGTGGAGTCTGCCATTTACTATAATGTGATCTGTTGATTTACATAAATTTACAAGCTTGCGCCCATTTTCATCTATGATTTTATCTTCATTGTATCTATTTAATAATGAATTTCGAGTTGATAGTATATCGTTATCTTCATCATCGCTATCATCAAGATATTCATCGTAAACTAATAGATCTGGTATTAACCCTGTTCTTGAATTGAAGTCGCCTGTAATATATGTATTTCCTAATTTATTATATTTCTCGATACCTTTTTCGATTTCTTCGAAAAAATCTATATCGTTTGATGCTAAAACTTTTGAGCCTTTTGGAGGGATGTAAATGCCACAAATATATGCGTTTTCATCAGAATAAAGAATGTCGTTTCCTATTTTTAACCATATAATACCATTTTTGTTTGTTTCCACAATTGAGATATGTTTTTTAAGACATTTTTTAAAGTAAATAGAGATGCCTCCGCTGTAGCGTCCTCGTTTGGTTCCAAACGATTTATTTCCGTATAAATGGTAACACTCAAAGTTTTCTATTTGTAAATTTATCTGATTTTTGTCACTTAACCATGTTTCACTTAAGATTATTAAGTCATAAGATTTTAATATGTTTGTAAACTCAATGTCACCTATTTTTCGTGTTAAACCGTTGATGTTCCATGAAAGAATCTTAAGCTCTTCACCACTGTCCTAATTTGTTATTTCTTTGTAGATGCCTGTTGGTCCATCTTTCACTAGCAGTTTGGCTCCGTACCACTTCACACTTTTTCCTGCATTTATCTCCCTTTGTCTGATCGGGTAAAGTTCCTTGCGTTTGGCTAGTACAGCTTGAGTTTGCTGTATTCCAACACCGAGATTTGTTTCACTGAGCTCAGTCTGTTTGTCTATGGCTGTTGTCCTCACACTCTCTCTGTCCTTGTAGCTGTGGAATTTCACCACAATTGGTCGTGTGTTCGAGCCTTTTCTGGCGCCAATTCGGTGCGCTCTGTCCATGGTTATATCCTTTTGTATGTCTAGCTTTTCTTTGATGAAGTCAATAACTAAAGCCTCACAGTCTTCTCCATTACTTTCCGAGATACCATAGAAAAGCAGATTTTCTCGTTTGCTCATCGATTCCATATAGGATAGTTTGTCTTCCATTTGTTTGGCCTGAGTTTCATAGTTTTCAATGTTAAGCTTGAGATTTTGACATTGTTTATCTAGTGTTTTCACTTGGTCTGTCGTTGATTTCATTTGTTGGCTTGTGTCGTCGATTATTCCACTTAAGAATTCGTTGGATCTCTCAACTTCATGTAGTTTGGTACCCATATCATTTACTTTGTGCTCAAGATCATCAACTTTTGTGTGTATTTTGTTCACTGTTTTTTCTATAGAGTCAATTTTCTTTAAGGATTGGTGGTTTTCTTTGAGTGTCTGTTTCATTTGTTGCATTTCTTTCATTAGCTCTTGAGCCCACGGGGGTGGGCCTGCTTGGGCGAGGGTAGCGGTCGGCGCGCCATACGTCGGTGCATAAGGGGGTGACTGTACATATGATCCATTAAAACCATTTGGATAGTTCATAGCCATGTTTGGTTCAATTTGTGGTTCTAAGTTGTGTTGATCTGGTGAAAAGTGAAAATGGAATCGTTTGCATAGAGGGTCCTCTTGGGTAACTTCAATGTTTACATTTTGCTCACTACACGAGTGTTCACTAGAACCAGTTTGACCAGTATGTGTAAGTGTAAGTGTATTGTCCGATAACAATGGCGATATACCTTTTCGTTTACTTGCCTTGACTGTCTTTCTGCCCGTACTCAAACTCGCTGAATCTGTGGTTTTGAACGGTTTTCGCTTTTGTCGAGGCATGAAGAATACTTTATCCACATTTTCCACTAATTTATATGTCCAGAAAATTATTAGAAATCCAGGTTTTATTAAATAAATAACGAGCTGATTGTTTCATGTATTGACCACTACTTGTCACGTGACGTCACGTCACGTTAATCGCATTTATAACTCGGAATCATCGCTTACCTATAGAAATTGAACGTTGGCACAATACACCTTTAAACGGAAGACTGTGTCCCCATTGCAACAATATAGGCGACGAATACCACTGTGCTTTAGTATGTCCCTTCTTTTCAAATATTCGTAGAAAATATATACAGCAACGATTTTATAAAACTTGAAAACTTGAAACTTTACACAGCCCGTGGTATGTCAACTACGTTGGTAGATTTGCTGTGGGTGAGGACATTATCGTAGATATACGCTTATAGAAAACAGTTACCTTTATCATAGCCTTTGTTAACGTTATAAAGACCAACTTGTGATCAGATGACAGGCTTACACGACACAAATACCGAGACAATCTTTCTCGTCAAGCTCAAAATATCGGAAAACTGAATACAGTCTATATCGGATAATAATTCATTGAAACTTCATCATTAGTGTCCCAAGACATTGTAACAAAGGGAAGATAATAAATAACGGATCAAAGCTTCAAGCAGCCAATTAACGAACAAGATATATGCTTAATATACACGCAATATGAATAAATAAGATGAAACTCAACCCTTATATATGACCGTTATTCAAATAAATTATAAATAGTAAAACATGATATTCATTCCTTACATTGTGTTTCTTTAAGGACAATACAACTTGTTTAGCTGAAATATTTACTGAAAATCTATACTTGAATGAACAACTGTGACACATGTTAAATTTGCATACCATTACAAATGACATATACGAGTCACATGATATACATGCACTATGTCACATGAACATGTTCCACACTTTATGAAATAGTCTCTACTTGCTATGCTCTACCCTTCACAAATCACTTGTTTATACACGGAAAAGAAGTGTATCGGAAGGAAACAGTTCGTATAAATACTGAACACATATTTAGTTGATAAATGTAAAGACTCATATTCAGGTTTAGTGGAAGCGGCATTTGCGATTGGAGTAATCCTGATAGTAGTCCGCGATAAGTCATAAGTATCTCCCCATTGTAGCTGTTCACAACATTATATACAGTTCCATGTACTATCTCCAACCCCAGAGAAAGTGATAATGTTTACGCTGTAAATAACACACACGGATAGAAAGGCATTGATCGTATTTGTGAATAGGTATGAGTAGAACACGAGCTTTTGATCGGAACGGATATGGCTAGACACGCACTTGTTGTCTAGATTTTCTTCATGGGTGCCTGTACACGAACTGGGCATCATGTGCATTTGTTGTAACCAGTTCATTTAATAACTAGAGAACTCCGAAATCAACTAATGGCTATTTGTTTTTCGTCTATAAAATACTTTTGAATTCCATAATCATATTTAATTTGACCGTATCTTAACAATTTTGTTTTACTACGATGTGACGTTGTTATGATGTGTGAGGTTGTTTCAAGTTCTAACATATAGTGTAATTTTCAGAGTAGTATTAGAATAACTTTACGATATATGATCTAAAATAGTTCATAAAGTTAGAACTATACCGGTATGGATGATCAGAAACCATAGACTGGAATGTCTAAGCAACGACACTCTGTACACATGTCTCAATGGAATTATCCTATTTGATCACGTGTCGCTGTCACCTTCAGTGCATATCAGACAGTCATTTATTTTTTTATGATAATCACAACTCATGGCCTGTTGTTTACCGTGTCTTCTATAAAAAGCTAGAGCTTCCTCGTTATGTCCTCTGTTTTGTATAAGAGTAAACAGATGTGTGTTTCTAAGGTAAAACACAAAACCAGAAATTATCTGCAAACGATTAAACGCACTTACATTCCACCCTATAACGACAATCAGTTAACATGATCAACACACTTCTGTCCATAACCCTATTCGATCAGTAATAGTTCTTCCAGGCTGGATGCTTTAAACCAAACACCAATCCTATGTTGCTTTGTTGTGTAAAAAACACTAAGCTCTATCTCCTCGAATCCCCTCAGTATCACTTCAGCTTTGTTTAGTCGATTTCTGTTTCTTGTACAATGTAGATACCCGCAGGAGAGCACTAGTCCAGTGATTTCGTTGTGCACACAATCATGTATTTTTGAGTACACAATCATCTGTTTTGAGTATGTGCCTGTTTACTGCACGAGTAGCCCATACATATACATTCTACTGATGTATTTAGCATCTACTGGAAATTATATTCAATACTGATATCTACCCAGTGCTATGGTATTACAGTGAACGATAAAATTAAGGATGTTCTGCTAATTACTCATTATGACAACATTCCATACTAAACCATAATGTTATCGGACTTGAAGTATATTATCAACCATCCTTTACGTCGGTACAATTCAGTTGAAGCTGATGAAGTGCACTTAGTCTATGCATGTACGAGGAAGTGCACTTAGTCTATGCATGTACGAGGAAGTGCACTTAGTCTATGCATGTACGAGGAAGTGCACTTAGTCTGTGCATGTACGAGGAAGTGCACTTAGTCTATGCATGTACGAGGAAGTGCACTTAGTCTATGCATGTACGAGGAAGTGCACTTAGTCTATGCATGTACGAGGAAGTGCACTTAGTATATGCATGTACGAGGAAGTGCACTTAGTCTATGCATGTACGATATAATTGTATACAACTCGTAAGAACCTTTAACCCTTTCGGCGCCAAATTTCTAATTGTCCTCTGCAATCCAAGTTTGTTAAATCATTCAGTAAAATAAGGAAATGAGATAAATAAATGAAAATTTCAAAGGAATAAAGCACATATATAGAAATAGAGATTGAGACAAATAGTCTTGAAAAGGCGGCGTCTGATCTTGGACTGCACTATTTGTCGTGGAGCATTTATTCGACTGCGGCGGTGACAGGGTTAACCCATTCACTCATAGGCTATTTTAGATCCAATCGTTTTGAATAAATCTACGAAAAGGGGCATTTACTAGAGAAAAGGAAAATTTAAGAAGTGTGTAGTTTTGAACACAGGGGTCTGGACCGCTTCATTGGGGTCTATATGTACTATATAATAACAAGGGTTCCAACTAGCAGAACGGACATCCGTGTACCACAAGTACAAATATGAATGTAACTCTTGCAATTTCAGTGATAATTTTATAATTCTTTCGGCTATTGAAAGTCAATCTATTTTACTATCAAATATATATAATCTTCTCATGGTAACTTACGCGCAATGATCAATCCAACAACGATATTCTCAAAATTCCACGTGTTTTGTGGGTCATTGACAAACGTTCGTTCACCCCGGTTTCACTATATCACAGCCATAACCTGGCGATTTTCAGTTCAAACGATGGCGTGGTTCAATAAAACAACCCAATTATATCACCAATCTCCATTTGTTTTGTCCTCTTAATAAATAAGCAACTAGCAACAGCGGCCTTTCCGTCTGTCGTTATGTTTCTATTTCGGATGCTGCCATTTTGCAACAAATTTGAATGGAGCCATTTCATTGGATGAGCAAAGGAAAAATTGGAAAATCCGTGACGTCACGTACAATGACTCCTTCCTCGACGATTTGAAGCAAACTGACAAAACTCGCTAGTTTTACATCATTCTTTTGATGCTGGGGACTAAATAATTGGAGGTGGGTGTTAGAATTGATTCGTTTTATTGACTCACGCCATTTTTGAACTCCAAATTGCCAGGTTATTGCTGTGATATAGTGAAACCGGGGTGAACGAACGTTTGTCAATGACCCAGAAAACACGTGAAATTTTGAGAAAATCATTGTTGAATTGATACTTGTTCATAAGTTACCGTTATAAGATTATATTTATTTGATAGAAAAATATATTGGCTTTCAATAGCCGAAAGAATTACGAAATTATCATTTAAATTGCAAGAGTTACAGTCATATTTGTACTCGTGGTACACGGATATCCGTTCTGCTAGTTGGAACCCTTGTTATTATATAGTACACATAGGCCCCAATGAAGCGGTCCAGACCCCTGTGGTTTTGAAACCATTGTGTTAAATAGAGCATTTGCTCCTATGGAGCATATGCTCTATTTTTCACAATGGTTTCAAGCAATGACTATTGCAGAGGCGTAGAAAGGCGTATTTATGGAGGAAAGGGTTAACATTTATCTTTCAAGATTCATGTAAAAGTCCGTCTACTTTAAACAAATATGTATTGCAATGGAAAACAGTAACCGATATAAGCAAGCAGAGTTAGACCCTGATCAGACAGCTCCTACTTGAACAGTCTGATCTGGAGCTGCTCTGTTTGCAAAGTTGTAATACACGATTATGGGTAAAAGTCGCCCCGTACTTCGTTCTCAGTGTTGTTATATTTTCTGGTCCTTCGGGATAATTAGTTTTGATGTTATTAGTCTTGAAGATTGAATACTGCTTAAGCCGGTGCTAGTGGGCGTGAATAGTGTTGCATTTTTAATTACTACTCATGAACAGACTCAATAAAACCGGGTCTGCAATTTTCACGAGTTGCATTTCTACTTTTGCTTTCGAAGGATCACCCATTTTCAGAATATATGTACTTCACAACAGCAGGTATTAAGTGCTTGTGTGGTGGCCGTAAACAGTCGACCCGTACTTCATTCTCAGTGTTGGTATATTTCCTTCTTGTCCTTCGGGATCATTAGTTTTGATGTTATTAGTTTTGAAAATTGAATACTGCTTAGGCCGGTGCTAGGGGACGTGAGAAGTGTTGCACTTTTAATTACTACTCATGAACAGACTCAATAAAACCGAGTCTGCAATTTTCTCTTTTTGCATTTCTACTTTTGCTTTCGAAGGATCACCCATTTTCAGAATTTAAGTACTTAAATAAGTGTAGTTTTCAGACTCTATTTTAATTCATAAGATAAACCACCATTTCTTTCTCATACATAACTAACTAATAATGCAGCATTTGTTTC
This sequence comes from Azorinus chamasolen, assembly GCA_963576725.1. Lineage (NCBI taxonomy): Eukaryota > Metazoa > Mollusca > Bivalvia > Cardiida > Solecurtidae > Azorinus > Azorinus chamasolen. Next base: position 79,468,284 of record OY755239.1, read on the forward strand.
ATTTGATATACAAATTAGATAGATATTTCATAATGCCTAGTTTTGTGTTTAATACAAACCGTCTCTGTTATCCATTTGCCCAGACTGTTGAACGTTGTTGAATGGTGGCTTTATACGAGTATGTAAAGTGTCTGGCATTGTTACATTGTTTCAATGCGCTTGTTTTAAGTTTAAAGTTGGCACCTATTAACCCTTCGCTTGCTATTAACGTCAATATACCTACCTGTAAATAGTGAATACCCAGATGAGACAGCTCCTGCGGGAGCTGTCTCATCAGGGTCTGCACTATTTACAAGTTGGTTGTGCAACCAGTGCACTCCATAACAGTGATTGCACAGCGAAATACTTGTACACAGTGAAGATATATGTAATTATTCAAAGGGGCATGGGTAAATAAGGAGAAATGTATTTTAAAATTCAGCAAGAGAAGGGTTAAACCAAGTCATGTCTGTTATAACTATATATATGTATATGTGTGTGTGTGTATGTGTGTGTGTGTGTGTGTGTGTGTGTGTGTGTGTGTGTGTGCGTACGTGCGCGCGCGTGTGTGTGGTTGCGGGTGTATGTGTGTGTTTTCGACACATATATCTGTATACATTAAGGTTAACAAAATACTTTATTATGCAATAACGATATGTTTATTTCGTGTGAAACATAACCAGAACATTACACGTACTATATGTGCATATTATGTGCAAATACAGATTGAGAGGTTTTGGAGAACAAATAGTTTCCACTTTACACTATGTAAGTGTAAAGCGTAGCTATTTTTTCTGTAATTATCAATGTATTTGATGCCAAGCCTGACATAGAATAATTGCTTTCCTTCAACAATTTCGCGGATAGGACACGCGAGAGGAGCATAAAACTACAATGAATTATGCCAAGCCTTGTTAACAAAGGTAAATAAGACTGAAGAGACCTGTCAAGTACTCCTTACATTTAACACTCAAGTTTATCGTACCTGCCAAATAAAAGGATGCAAACTGTTGGAAAGCTCATGAGCATATTTAGAATCTGCCATAGTACCTTGCTCTTGTGGACACTTAGCATAGCACTATTTGCTTTTGTTGTGTTAGCAAGTCTCATTCGATTAAAATATATCAAATATTTCGAAATTATTTAATTTCCTTTAAAGATGTGTAAAACCCATCTACAAATTAGACTGTGATGCAAACCGATCAAAATGTAATTAAACCAGTCTAGTTTACTTTTTCCCCAATGGACATTTTTATGCATAGGTCACTTCTTGAATATTTTAATTAAAATTATTATAATCTAAATTTAAAATTTTCAAGGGAATGTTTGTTTTACAAAACTATAAGAACAGATCTATATAATTCCATAACAGACAGAGAAAATTCTGATCTGAGAGATCATACAGGAGCTGGCTGATTTGGATCTACTCTGTTTATATCAGGGAAAAGTTTAGGCGACGATTATCTATTTATGAGCAAATTTCTAATATGCACATGAACGCTACACTGCAACATTGTATACAAAGTCATGGCTTGATATTAAATTTACTTTGTTTGTCGATAGTCGTGCAAAATGTTTGGAACATGTGTTGTAAATATGATAGTGATACATGTAATATATTGCATAATATTTCGTGCGAATACATGATTGATATTTGGACATCGTCACGTGTGTTTTCAACAATGTGTAGATGATTCAATACATTTGACATTGGGGGTAAATCTCTAACTCTGATTCAATACATTTCACATTGGGGTAAATCTCTAACTCTGATTCAATACATTTGACATTGGGGTAAATATCTAACTCTGATTCAATACATTTGACATTGGGGTAAATCTTTAACTCTGGTCCACTTTGCATTATGAATATTCCAAGAATCATCTAGAAAGTGGGAAAACATTGGTTTATAGTTTTATTTAGCAACTCGGCAATACAATTGCCTTTGACCATTTACAATTGATTCTAAAAGGTCAAAATATGGGACAGACGTACAGTATATACAAGTATAATGTGCATGTATAACACAAAACACGTCAAGATCCATGCTTAACTCGACACTGATGCAAGTGCATATGATTATCATATGCATCTGCATGACTGTATAATTAAGCGGGAGATACAAATATATATCAACACATGCATGTACAACAGAACATTACAAAAGAAGCAAAGTTAACTGTTTGGTGGAGAATTTTTACATTTATAATTATCTTTTTATTAGTAGAAGACATCCGTAGGCCAAGGTGTTTTCATAAAAAATATTGACTATCAATCCTTTGTTTGGGTTTTTCGTACAACAGAGCAAAACAAATTGATATTCAGATTCAATTGCTTTCATGGGACATATTTTGCAGAGAGCATTTTCTCGGGTAACATCTTTATATCCTCCTTGTTCAATTGCTAAGTTAATGTGAACAGAGGCGAACTCTCGTTAGCTCTTCGTTTTTGTATCATTAACAATAAAGCTCAAATAGTCTTCAAATTTAAAAACCCGTTTAAAATTACAAAAGTACCCTAATTTTGATGCATTATTGATTAACCCTTTCCCGCATATTGACGACTTTTGACGACTCTGTAGAAGTCACTTTGTGAAACCATTGTGATAAATAGAGCATTTGCTCCTATAGGAGCAAATGCTCTATTTATCACAATGGTTTCAAACTACAAAATTCTAAAATTTTCCTTTTCTCTAGTTAATGATCCTTTTTGGTAGATTTATTCAAAGAGGTTGTATCTAAAAATAGCCTATACGGTAAAGGGTTAATTTCGAAGTTTTGATAATAGCATTTGAATAATAGAGTGGTTCAAATTGACCATTTGCTGTATTCAACAGATTTCGAGATTGTTTTGAAAAATCATCATGCCAAACTTTCGAAGAAATATTTTCACCGATTTTTTGTACTTTTTAATACATGTATATTTCCAAATGTGTAAAGGTAAAGGTAAAAAAATGTGTAAGTACCGCACAGTGTATTACCCGCACGTGTTGTATCTCAAAATGGGCTACCTTAACTCTATACTGCATGACCATTCATGAAAGGCATAATGACATCATGATTATTTATTAGGTTATATTTTTTATATTGGCACATGACCGAAGAAATATATGGCCATGACATAAACTTTAGAATCATATTCATATTATTTCATAAGGAAGCTGGGTCTACTCTACAAATCGTAGAAAGGCATATTTTTATTTCATGTTTATGATATGTAAAATTCATCCAAAACCCTTTGTTTTGTTTCCGTTGACATTATTCTATTGTGTGAAGCGAGTTGAACTGGAAATCTCGATTCTGTATTTAGTATTATATTTATAACATACATGTAACTCGCTGGTGTATAGAGGAGGGGGCTGTTCAGACTATAAAATCAAGTCTGCACTTTTCTCTTTTCACATTGCTACTTTTGCTTTCGAAGGATCTCCTACTTTCAGACTATTCATCACACCTATAGGTATGTATGAATGAAAACATTTTCTTTTATAATTATATGAGTGTAAGTGAACCAAGATGATGTAACGATAAGATAAGCTGTCTTTCAGATTTAAGATATAATAAACCTTGTCTATAGCTACTACCAAACTAGGTCTAATTCTTGTTTTTAAGACAGGTGGCGGTTTAATGCGGAACCAAACTTATGCAGAAAGTTGCTCTAGGAGTGTTTCGGTATTTTTGCAACAATACATGTATGCCGTTATAGATATCCATATACTGTAGCTATAGGCACGCTCTACGGTATATTTATATGGAAGGATGAAACTCACTGATTATCAAGAGGTTAATTGACTAAAATGTGTTCATTACGAAACTTCGGTCATAAAACACTATCGTCACTTTTATTCCAGATGATGAACCAGATCAAATATCATTCCAATGTTATATTCCAGCTGATACGTAGAGCTATGAACATATCAATACTGAAATATCACGTGATAAAAACTGCAACCGCCACCTGTGTCATAAACACTTTACTAAAAAAATACGCATTTTAACGATTTTGCAAACAGAGAAGACACAGACTAGATCAGTCTTATCAGAGTATGGTCCAATTTCTTGTGGAATAATATAGATCTAATTAACTAGTTTCTTCTATGCACAAACATTCCCGTGATCATTTGTCATTATTAGAATTCAGCTCATTAATATTCATGATGTCATTCATTATTTATTACACGAATATTCCTTGAATAAAGGATTAAACCGATTAAAATGAAATCAGCTCCTGCTAGCACTGAACAAAGCACTGCTTTATTCAAATCTAGGTGGTCTAGACGTGTAGTAAATGAATGATCGCATGATGTACCTTACAAGGATAAGTAAAACAAGCAATAAACTACCGAAAGACAACATATGCCACAATTTCTCACATTTGCTAAACGGGCAGTGGGAGATATTAGAAAGAAGGTAATGTAACTGCTTAATGACAGACACAAACAACCTGTAAACTGCCGTAAGAACTAACCAAACTATACAAATTTAGGCTCCATTCTATAAGTAATGTAATTAATGTTTCTTTTCAACGTAACGTTCTAATCAAATGTTCCAGACAAAATGAATGGTAATGTATGCTTGTTGAATGTGTTGGGTCGGCATTTAAACACGCATAAAACTATAAATATTATGTTCAGATTACCTATGACGCATAGTTGAATATGATCGAACCATTTTAATAACATAAAGGTAATTTTTATCTGCACAATGTCTTGTCTGTTTCAAGTCTCGAGGTAAAGTGTTAATGACTCGAAACCCTTAAATATATCAGTTCTATGTGTAAGGGCTACGGCGTATTCTGGCGTGAAATGATGAATGTTACAATTAATTTAATAACATTAAATGAATGAAAAACTCTCTCTTCTTCTTGCTGACGCATTGCGGTTTAAATGTAGACATAATCTATAATTCATTGCTATGGTTACCACTGAAAACTGTTAGAAAAATATACGATATCCAAACAACCAATCATTTTAAAGAATTTATTATTTCTTTCAATAAACTGAAATAAACAGGAAATTTGGATAACTACTGTCAATTTCAATGTTAACCCAAACCTACTGTGAAAACAAGAACATCTACTCAAATGTGGACCCGGATAGCGGGGCGGGGCTTACTAACTGAGGTTTGTCTCTTATTAAAACACATTGTTTTCGGAAAGGCCGCTGTGTTGATATGTTTCCTAGTCTGAATTTGTTATTCAATAGTGGCCCAGTATGTGTGCGCGCGTGCGTGTGTGTGCCTGTCTGTGCGTGTATGTGTGCGTACGTGTGTGCTTATGTGTGTGTTTTCGTGCGTGTGTGCATGCTTGCGTGTGTGCGTGCATGGGTATATCACCGACACTTTTCAGTTATACTGTATATGGAAACGGTTCGTCCACTTAAGACAGGTCTGTCACACTGTATTAACATGGCACAGGCACCACGCCAGTCACAGTATAATCGGACACGAGGTTCAATCATAACCGTAGCACTCTCCTTATAATGCAGAGCGTTGGCTACTTCCATTTTTAACTTGTAGCATGTCGTCGCCGGGGATTAAGCCTACGATATCCCACCAACCCTTCGGAAGCCGACAATCTACCTATTTTGTCAACTAGATCGGTTGTTTATACAGTAAAATCTCGATTATTCGAACACCTAAATGCATATCACCCACTCTCAAACGGGAGGTCACCGGTTAAATAACTCCCTCATATCATTCAGATTTATAAGACCAAGTAGACAGAGTAGTATATAAGAAGATTAATGATGTATCTGAATCTCATACGTTCCTGCCAAACTCTATCTTGTCATTCATTGATATACCAACAGTATATAGTTTAACTGAAATGTATGGAAACTATTTTACCTAGCTCCTGATCTACGGGTCTATACATTAGACGAAAGCGAGACAAAATGTAAGAATATTCAGCCCGCATGAGACCTACATAAACTTACGACATATATTGAGTTTGACTCAGATAACTTAAAAAAAATTGTCTACATGATACAGTTGACTTGAAATTCGCATTTGACATACTTAGTGTGATCAACAGGTAAATTGATGGGTCTGTTCGTTCAACTATTGTACTCAAACTACACCGGGCGGCTTTTTCTACTTTGACAGCTGTCAATATCACACGCAGAGTCCAATTATTCTTGGCATGTACGCAGCCCTTACACAGCTGCGATATGTCAAATGGGTTGGTAGTATTGCAGTAGGTGAGACCATTAGCGTAGATATACTCTTACAGAAACCAATTACTTCCGTCATATCCTTTTGTGTATTGGGGATCATATTGTAATCGGATAGCAGGTTTAGACGGCACAGACCATTCGTCAGTCGGGATCACATTATTAGACGACTGCATTCAGTGAATCATATCCTCAGTACTCAAATAAAAATATAATAAAAAGAAGTACGTTGAACTGTAGTCAGACAATTAGCCAATCTAATATATGCCCAATTTGCACGCAAGATGAACGAATAATATGAAATGAATACCTGTATAAATCACGGATCACCAATAAGAGTAGCTGTCTTAATAACGTGATAATCGCTGAACAGGTAATCTATAAATGCAGGCAGACCTTGGAATGTGATTCTCATAGTTATTAAAATTATACCAAAATGTGGGATTGTCCCAAATTGTTACGATATATTTTAATTGATGGGTTGTACGTAATCTATATGCTATTAGGGGCACCCGACATGAAATGTATATATACATGTTTAATATTAGACAAATACGTAGAAGTGTGAACACTGTGCGACGTAGTTATTTACAGCTGACGTGTACCCTAAACAGTGTGTGCCGACAATGCAAACAATATTCCAATTATAATAATGTATTAATTATCCATAGCTATTTTTGCTCCAATACATTTTAATCCCAGTGCAACAACTATTTAATACATAAGCATTGGTTTCCTTTGAAGTAGGTGGCTGCTCACTACACCACGAACATAATGCAGAAACTACATTAGGAGCGTTCTGCCTTACTGTGGTTCTGCATTAACCCTTCGCTTGCTGAATTTTAAAATACATTTCTCCTTCTTTACCCATGCCCTGTTGTATAATTACATATATCTTCCATGTGTACAGCTGTGGAGTGCACTGGTTGCACAATCAATTTGTAAATAGTGCAGACCCTGATGAGACAGCTCCTGCAGGAGCTGTCTCATCTGGGTCTTCACTATTTACAGGTATGTATATTGACGTGAATAGCAAGCGAAGGGTTAAGCTATCACATGCCTGATGAATTGGTCATTATAGAGAGATCTTACTGTATCTCTTACTGCCAAAGGATGGATATAGTGCAGGTACCACATGCTTGGAGAATCCTTGTATTGGCATAGCAATATGTTTACATGATGGCCATTGCTTAAAGTGGAGTTAATGGGTCCTGAGAAAAAAGCCAGACCCCGTATGTGTTCTGACCATTCAGATATGTAAGTAGTATTTAGTGTTAATAATAACAGATTTTAGATGGATGTTTAGATATGTTTTGTCATTTCTTGGTCCATTGATTGATTTAGCAGACTATTTGAACCCTTTACTCGATTAGTATTAAAGTCAGACATATTGACAGCATTGATAAAATTAGCTGATTGTTTAAATGACATACATGTATATTCACAGGAAAGTTTGACATGGCGGACTCAGTAGAATCAGATCAGTAGTATTACATAAGCACACAGAGCAGACCCTTATCAGTCAGATGCTACATGAGCTGTCTGATCAGGATGTACGCTGTTTACAAATAAGATATAATTTGACGTGGTGTTAAGCTGGTGTTATTCTTTCAGAATTGCACAATGCAATATAATCTATACACACTGTTCACCTTTCTCTTGCTAAATCTTAAAATACATGTACATGTCTCCTTATTTACCCACGCCCTGTTGTATAATTACACATATCTTAGCTGTGTACACATATTTCCCTGTGCAATCACTGCTGTGGAGTGCACTGGTTGCACAATCAACTTGTAAATAGTGCAGACCCTGATGAGACAGCTCCTGCAGGAGCTGTCTCATCTGGGTCTTCACTATTTACAGGCACGTATATTGAAGTGAATAGCAAGCGAAGGGTTAAGATATGTTTTGTCATTTCTTGGTCCATCGATTGATTTAGCAGACTATTTTAACCCTTTACTCGATTAGTATTCAAGTCAGAAATAATGACAGCATTGATAAAATTAGCTGATTGTTTAAATGACATACATGTATATTCACAGGAATGTTTGGCATTGCGGACTCAGTAGACTCAGATCAATATTATTACATAAGCACACAGAGCAGACCCTTATCAGTCAGATGCTACATGAGCTGTCTGATCAGGATGTACGCTGTTTACAAATAAGATATAATTTGACGTGGTGTTAAGCTGGTGTTATTCTTTCAGAATTGCACAATGCAATATAATCTATACACACTGTTCACCCTTCTCTTGCTAAATCTTAAAATACATGTACATGTCTCCTTATTTACCCACGCCCAGTTGTATAATTACACATATCTTAGCTGTGTACACATATTTCCCTGTGCAATCACTGCTGTGGAGTGCACTGGTTGCACAATCAACTTGTAAATAGTGCAGACCCTGATGAGACAGCTCCTGCAGGAGCTGTCTCATCCGGGTCTTCACTATTTACAGGCACGTATATTGACGTGAATAGCAAGCGAAGGGTTAAGATATGTTTTGTCATTTCTTGGTCCATCGATTGATTTAGCAGACTATTTTAACCCTTTACTCGATTAGTATTCAAGTCAGAAATAATGACAGCATTGATAAAATTAGCTGATTGTTTAAATGACATACATGTATATTCACAGGAAAGTTTGACATGGCGGACTCAGTAGAATCAGATCAATATTATTACATAAGCACACAGAGCAGACCCTTATCAGTCAGTGGCTACATGAGCTGTCTGATCAGGATGTACGCTGTTTACAAATAAGATATAATTTGACGTGGTGTTAAGCTGGTGATATTCTTTCAGAATTGCACAATGCAATATGATCTATACACACTGTTCACCCTTCTCTTGCTAAATCTTAAAATACATGTACATGTCTCCTTATTTACCCACGCCCTGTTGTATAATTACACATATCTTAGCTGTGTACACATATTTCCCTGTGCAATCACTGCTGTGGAGTGCACTTATTGCACAATCAATTTGTAAATAGTGCAGACCCTGATGAGACAGCTCCTGCAGGAGGTGTCTCATCCGGGTCTTCACTATTTACAGGCACGTATATTGACGTGAATAGCAAGCGAAGGGTTAAGATATGTTTTGTCATTTCTTGGTCCATCGATTGATTTAGCAGACTATTTTAACCCTTTACTCGATTAGTATTCAAGTCAGAAATAATGACAGTATTGATAAAATTAGCTGATTGTTTAAATGACATACATGTATATTCACAGGAAAGTTTGGCATGGCGGACTCAGTAGAATCAGATCAATAGTATTACATAAGCACACAGAGCAGACCCTTATCAGTCAGAGGCTACATGAGCTGTCTGATCAGGATGTACGCTGTTTACAAATAAGATACAATTTGACGTGGTGTGAAGCTGGTGATATTCTTTCAGAATTGCACAATGCAATATAATCTATACACACTGTTAAGTTGTTAACATGTTGGAGTTCCATCATTCTACGAGATCTAATTAACTATGTCAATATCTCTCTTTTCATAACCCTGTACAATCAGTAAATACTTCATTCAATGAAAGGACATTAACCTTCGAGCTGATGGGCGCGACCTGTCTGACATTAGCAAACCCCTTGGATAAAGATGAAACTCTGAATATAATGAGCACGGAAGCGTTAAAGGACCTCCATTAACCCATTCCCTCATTGATGACCTTTGACGACTCTGTAAAAGTCACTTTGTGAAACCATTGTGATAAATAGAGCATCTGCTCCTATAGGAGCAAATGCTCTATTAATCACAATGGTTTCCAACTACAGAACTCTAAAAAGTTTCCTTTTCTCTAGTTAATGCTCCTTTTTGGTAGATTCATTCAAAGAGGTTGGATCAAAAATAGCCTATGAGGGAATGGGTTAAGATATTGTCGAATTAATGTCTCGATAAACCGTAGTGTTTGTGCATTTCTCGAAAACATTTTATTGATTTAATAAGACAATATTGCATTAAAATTATATTACACTTCTTCCGATGGCAGAAGTACAGTCAATTATGAAGTTATAAATTGCCAAAGGAATAAAATCTTGATTTTCGATAAAACTGATCACGAACAACAAGTCATGTCTTTTCGCATAAAATATCTCCAAAATTGAACAAAAACTAATTAATCATTCGTAAAGATTTTACAACTTGATAACGGCTGATGGCGTTGAATTTTCCACCAAAGTATCCTACATGACTACATTGGTAAGCCGATCATTTGTTGTTGTTTTTTCAGCTATCATGTATTGCCTATGGTTAACATCTTAAATTGGCGCTTCGTGGGTAGTCGTGTTTACCAACCCTTTAATTTGAGCAAATTTTAAGCCCTTGACCGTGGGTCGGTAAACTGATTGTACCTCACTGAAGAATTTTCCGAACCCAGTCTATTGACACCATGCTTTCCTGAATCAGTATTCCGGCCTCTCTGGGGCCGGTGTTCGAATTATCGTTCCCATTTCTGAGTCCACAAAGCGAAATAGAAAAAGGTAAACACGACTACCATTGATTCAATCATAGGCAATACATGGTACATGTAGCTGGAAAAACTGACCAGACTATCAATGTAGTCATGAACGCTGTTTTGGTTGGAAAAAGTCGACGTTAGAATGAGGCACACCTTTTTAAAATATTTGCGAATAACGAGTTTTTTCTTGATTTTCTCGACTTTTTAAAAAGTTATTTCCAACTGTGGAGAGTTTTTATGCGACATGAATAATTACATCTTTTCGTGATCAGTTTTGTCGAAAATCAAGATTGTCATTCCGTTTGGCAATTTATATCTTCCCGATTGCCTGAGACCTCTGTCAACTAAAGAAGTGCCATCGATTTAATGCAAATATTGTCTTAATAAATCAATAAAATAATGCTGATTTGATCTTGAAATTTAAGTCGAAAATCTAGAAACTGATAGTGTCAGTGGAGGCACTTCACGATTCCGTAAATTAGATCTAAACTTTTAATCCCATTACTTTCGCTTCAGTTGTGCTCCCTTAACCATGTGAATGCATGACAACCGTGCACTGTCATTTGCAAAGAGTGTAGACTCATTAGATGGCCCCTAGAGGAACCCTCTACTTAGTGTCTGCACTGTTTCTCATTCAAAATCCCCCAGCAAGTTTAAGCATTTTATACCGTATGAACTCTGTAGTTTAACTCCAATAGTCTATTCAAGTCTGACGATTCAGCATTAAAAGTGTATAAACCATTATCGTATAACATTATCCAATGTAAAACAAACTGAATTTTCAATCTCACCGGGTCCAATCGAAAATCCAATTCACATACAAAAGTGTTACGCGTAAGTTGTGATTAACCAGCGTAGAGTTAGAAGCAATTCAAATAGATTGCAGCATTTTGTTAATACATGTATATACATAGTTTTGTTTACAAACACGATTGTTAGAAAGTCTCTGAAAATTATCTAAATGTAATTTTTGTTTGAACATCCACCACAAGAATGAAATTTCATAAATACACAGAACTGGTGTGCGGGGTTTTTATACACACACATTACGGAGATTTTGTTATCTTTAGTTTAGACATAATAATGAGCGTGTAGTATAACTCCCACGTAACGTGGCGTTTGTGCGTGGTGTCAGTATATATATATGCTATATGACCCTTGTTGATTTGGAACTACCTGTATTTACATAGTTTAAATATGTTACAAACATATTAAGCCCAACTCTATTTTTTGGTGAACTTTGTATGTACTTCAACTCATTCGAGGCCAAATGTTGCCGTTTGTAAAAAAAAATGTCTTCTTCTACAATTCCGTCTGTTCAGTTTTCTCCCATTTCTCCCAAGACATTACCACAACAGCAAACTGTTTGGATCCAGATGAGACGCGTGTTACGCGACATCGGCTGCAAAAAGTGTTAAAACCGCACATATAAACGCATATGTAAATAAGTTACATGCCCATCCTCAAATGAGAATTTCTTGATTGTTAGCACATCCGCTCGTTAATGTATTTCAAATTAGAAGAAATGACGTTGAATATCCCGCCTTCAAAGCTGAACATATGTAACTTTACATTCTTCAAACGGTTGATATGAATTTATAATAATGTAATTGTGTCTCGGTTGGTATGACTGAAGCAATATATGTATTTACTGATATTGTCAACTAATAGTACAGAAGAAATTGTTTTAAGCGACCATTAAAATGAAGTCTACATCTGTTTGTAAGGCAGGAGGTAGCTTTGTTCAGTTAATGAATGGTCGCTAAAGACAGCTTCTAATACACTGTCGTATAGTTTACTCGTCTAAGTACAGCATGTGCTTCACCAAACCATAAAACGAATACTGACTGAAATATAAGAGTGTACTGTACTGGTTTATCAGACCAATGCCATCGTTATCCACAGCATGTGTAAACCATTCAGTACTATGGTACAGGTTGGTGATATCATGTGCAAACAGTCTGGATCCAGATGAGACAGCGGGTAACTAAGCGTCTCACAGTAACTCAGCGTATCACCAGTAACTCAGTGTCTCGCCAGTAACTCAGCGTATCACCAGTAATTCAGCGTCACACCAGTAACTCAGCGTCTAACTAGTAACTCAGCGTCTCACCAGTAACTCAGCGTCTCACCAGTAACTCAGCGTCTCCCCAGTAATTCAGCATTACACCAGTAACTCAGGGTCTCACCAGTAACTCATCATCTCACCAGTAACTCAGTGTCTAACTGGTAACTCAGCGTATCGTCAGTAACTCAGCGTCTCACCAGTAACTAAGCGTCTAGCTGGTACATGTAACTCAGCGTCTCACCAGTAACTCAGCGTCTCACCAGTAACTCAGCGTCTCACCAGTAATTCAGCGTCTCGCCAGTAAGCTCTGATGTGCTGTTGGGTGTTGCATACATTTCTATTTTACTCTAGTATGATCATAGACACTATCATCTGATATGCTGTTGGGTGTTGTGTACCTTTCTATTTCACTCTAGTATGATCATAGACACTATCATCTGATGTGCTGTTGGGTGTTGCATACCTTTCTATTTAACTCTAGTATGATCATAGACACTATCATCTGATGTGCTGTTGGGTGTTGTGTACCTTTCTATTTCACTCTAGTATGATCATAGACACTGTCATTTGACGTGCTGTTGGGTGTTGCATACCTTTTCTATTTCACTCTAGTATGGTTTCCAACATATAGTGTGCATATGGATTTTTACAGATATACAGTAAAACCTCGATACTACGAACTTTAGTAATGAAGAACTGATATTTTTGTGGCTGCTTAATGCAGGGTGAAGGTCATGCACACACATTCTAGAGGAGCTTTCTGCGTGACTTCACCCTGCATGCAGCTGCCATCTGTCCTAAATACCGATAATGATACCTGTTTAAGTGATAGAACTATCTGCCTTTTACTACATTGGGATTATACTCTCTGGTGATCTAATGCCATTCAATTGTCGGACTGCCTGTCTAGAACTGATTCTACTCTAAGGTATACAGCTACGTGCTATGGACTTTTTCGTCTGTATTCGTCGACTGCAGTTATCTAGAAATGAGTTTCATTATATTATATTTCTCTAAGCATTCAGCTTAATACAGTAAAACCTCTATAACGGCCACTAAATTACGTCAAACATTTTGTGTTAAATGCCGGTGGCTGCTTAAAGCAATGTGAAAGTAAAACAGAACGCCCCCTAAAGGAGCGTTTTGTTTTACTTTCACATTGCTTTAAGCAACCACCTGCCCTAAATACCAAATAATTAACACAATTTAGTGGCCGTTATAGAGAGGTTTTACTGTAAGCATATTATTGGCCATCTCACACCGAAAGCTTTATTTGAAGGAAGACGTCAGTACAATTCATGGAATCATTGGTCTGCGAGTATAGTCTGCATTTATGATGAAATTTGACACGGAAGCGCATATCAATTGTTACATTCCGTCTGTCTGAGTATGAGCTTACATAAGGCTCATTATTTTTCATCTCAATTAAAAAAACTTACCATACTGCAACCAAACAAAATGTTTTCCATCAGAAACAATTACTAGTAAAGTATACAGATACAAAGTTGGTTATGTAGCTCCAATTTTTATCGTAACCATTTACTTAACACATTATCCCCTAGTGAAGCATTTTTGCGCATCTATAAAAGTGACTTACAACAGGTGTTAAGTGCTTGTGTGGCGGCCGTAAAACGTCGCCCCGTACTTCATTCTCAGTGTTGTTATACCTTCTGATCCTTCGAGATCATGAATTTCAGTACTTCTTGCTTTGAAAATTGAATACCGCTTAAGCCGGTGCTAGGGGGCGTGAGCAGTGTTGCACTTTCAATTACTGTTCATGAACAGACTCAATAAAACCGAGTCTGCATTTTTCTCTTTTTGTGTTTGCAATTTTTGCTCTCGGGGGATCCCCTCCCTTCAGAATTTTTATGAAAACATTGTGATAAATAGAGCATTTGCTCCTATGGGAGCAAATGCTCTATTTATCACAATGGTTTCAAACTACAAAATCTATTTTTTCCTTTCCTCTAGTTAATACTCCTTTTCGGCAGATACATTCAAAGAGGTTGGGTCTAAAATGGCCAAGGAGAGAATTATTTAAAATGAACATTCATGTTAAAATAGTGATTGTAATAATATCAAGTTGGCCTGGGTCTACTATATCTGGTCTACTATATATGGGTCTAGGTCTACTATATCTGGATCTACTATATATGGTCTACTATATCTGGTCTACTATATCTGGTCTAATATGCATGTATCTAGGTCTAGGGCTATTATATCTGGTCTAATATATTTAGGTCTAGGTCTACGATATCTGGTCTAATATATCTGGTCTACTATATTTGGTTTTCTATATATGGTCTGGGTCTACTATATCTGGTCTACTATATCTGGGTCTATGTCTACTATATCTGGATCTACTATATCTCGGTCTACCATATTTGGAGAGGCGTTAACAAGCGTATCAGTGACGTAAATGATTAAACAGGATATCGTCATTTTATTTTCTGTGCGTTGTGGATTGAAATAACATTGCTGTATAAATTGAATATCAAAGCCCATAAATATGCTTGTAGTCACGACACATATAGTCTATGAGCATGAGGGATTGGTCGGTACCATCTCTGGGTAAAGATTCTCTCTGTTATGTTTTACAAGATATACTTCTATAAAGTTAGAAATACGTGATCACATATTTTATTATTCTAGGTACTTCTATTTTGCCAAAACTCATTGATAGCGTTATTCCCCGAAGATGGTACCGGTAGCTAAAATCTGGGGCTCTGCTTCATAGGCTAATAATAATAATTGGAATAACTGGTCTAGTGTAATGATGTTTTACACTTATGACAGTCATAAACGATTGAAAATACTTGCAATGCAATATGTTGCACAATGTATGTATGGATTTAACCCTTTTCTGCAACACTGTTTATGTAAGAAAGAATCCCATCATTAATAATAGCACGATGAACATGGGCATTTTGTATCATGACAGAAACTGTAGAACCAGTTTTTATTATGTCATAAGCTCCACTTGGTGCTGTCTAGTCAGTGTCTGTGGGTGCTGTCTACTCAAAGTCTGTGGGTGCTGTCTAGTCAGTGTCTGTGGGTGCTGTCTAGTCAGTGTATGTGGGTGCTGTCTAGTCAGTGTCTGTGGGTGCTTTCTACTCAGTGACTGCAGGTGTTGTCTAGTGAGCGTCATGAGTGCTGTCTAGCCAGTGTCTGTGGGTGCTGTCTAGTACGCGTCATGGGTACTGTCTAGTCAGTGACTGTGGGTGCTGTCTAGTACGCGTCATGTGCACTGTCTAGTCAGTGTTTGTGGGTGCTGTCAAGTACGGGCCATGGGTTATGTTTAGTACGCGTCATGGGTGCTATCTAGTCATTCACTGCGGGTGCTGTCTAGTATGCGTCATGGGTGATGTCTAGTCAGTGTCTGTTCGTTCTGTTTGGAAAGATATTAAACGTTTCATTTATGGAGTTAATTGTTAAGTATGTTTGAATTGGAGACCTTTGATGTAAGCACTGAATTTTAATTCACAACAGTTGCTATATATATATATATGTATCAATCCATGCGTCACATGGATCAATATTACAGACAGACCGCACAAAATACATGAGAAATAAAGCCAACAACACTTAACCCATCGCTTGCTGAATTTTAAAATACATGTCTCTTTCTTTACCCATGCCCTGTTGTATAATTACATATATCTTCACTGTGTACAAGCATTTCGCTGTGCAATCACTGCTGTGGAGTGCACTGGTTGCCCAATCAACTTGTAAATAGTGCAGACCCTGATGAGACAGCTCCTGCAGGAGCTGTCTCATCTTGGTCTTCACAATTTACAGGTAGGTATATTGACGTGAATAGCAAGCGAAGGGTTAATTCTTTTATTGAAGTACTAAGTTTAAATACATAACCGTCGCCATGTTCGTACATGTAGCAAACCATGCGTCACAAGGATCAATTCTACAGGCTTGTCGCACAGGAAAGTTGAGTAATACAGCCAATAGCACGTAATTGTGGTATTGAAGAACTTACATTTGTCATACTAAAATGAAGACTGAATTTTGTTACACATCGTAATTAAAAGGACTGTATCGGAATGGAGTTTACGGCGCGTCATTATACGGATGCAAAGTATGCAGCGGACACAACGTTAACCCTTTCGCTGCCAATGCCGGATCCGTGATTACCTATGCAAACAGTTTGGATCCAGATGAGACGCCGAGTAACTCGGCATCTCATCAGGATCCAAACTGTTTGTTACTGTTACTATGTTTATGAAACAAAACTGAAGAAAATCAAAAGAATGAAAAATTGTAGCAGACGACAAAGTCAGCAGACGACAGAGTTTGGCAGCGAAAGGGTTAATACATGTACCATTATATGTTAGTATAAGGTTACATAAGTCGGTGAAATATTAACATTCAATAAAATACCGACTTATGTAACCTTGAGAATGCTGAGCAAACTTTGTTTGCATAGTTTTGCATCGTCTTTGGAACCAAAACAATGCATATTCATTTCTATTCAAACAAATGCCACTTATGTGTCAAACAGTTTAGAACGTAATGAGATACCGAACTATTTGGCCTCTCATCTGGATTTAAGCTGGTTGTAAAGGTAATAAAACACTCTGATAAACAATGAGTTGCTAGGCATGCTCAGCTATGTTCAATACCAAATACGGTTAAACAATTACTCCCTCTTGGATCAGCGTAACCTAGAATATTGAGCAATTCCCAATAGAAACGAAAGCGAGCATTGTTAATATCATAGCATTGCATTGCTATCGGAAGTGACTTTGTTCACAGTGTGACATTTAATTTCAATAATTATATCGTATAATTACCATAATGATCTATAACTTAAACGGTGGACTGCTTCTAATTAATATTTGATAATAACCAATCAATACGTGCCATATAACAATAAATGTCAACTGAAACGAACAATAATTGATTCTACAATAGGAAAGTTAGTCACCCGAACTCAACGTTATTAAAACGAGCAAATTCTATTTTCAAATAGTTTTGGTCTAGATGAGACGCAGACTTCATCGGTGTCTCAATAATATCCAAACCATTATATACAGTAAAACCCCGCTAATGCGGCCACCAAAAAGGGCATAATTCTGGGTGGCAGAGGCAGGTGGTAGCTTAATGCAGGAATAAAGTTATGCAGAAAGCTCCTATTGGAGCTTTCTGCATAACTTTCGTCCTGCATTAAGCAACCACCTGCTTTATACGACACCAGTGGCTGTTTATTAAGTGGTCGCATTAGCGGGGTTTCACTGTAGTTTGATTATATAATTCTAAACAGAATGACAAGGAATCCCAATTAGACATACGTTTCAGCAACCAAATCCGCTTGGTGTACTAGTACTTATTGTCATATCTATAACCCTTCCAAACCTGATCATGTCGATCGGCATCAACCCCTCAAATCAGAGAATTACTGTTGTTTGTTTACACTTTGCATAGCTTAGGCTGTTTTAATTGTAATCTATTGGTTCATGTTCAAACCAACTGGTATTTGTGAATATTCTAATCAATGTACGTTTCTTTATTTTATTACAGCATAAAAGATCTGCGTAATACAATTTCCCTTCCATTATTTGGCGACTCCCGATAGTGTTGAAGTGTTGGAGGAAGTAACTGCAGTAGATTCCCTCTAATGCGATATCTTTAGGAATACGCATATGTGTTTTAAATGCAGGTGGTTGCTTAATACAGGACGGAAGTAATGCAGAAAGCTCCAACATGAGCTTTATGCGTAACGTTCGTCCTGCATTAAGCTACCACCCACCTTTAAGACCCAGACATATATATCTTTTTTTTGATGGTTGCTTTGGAGGAGTACTACTGTGTAATCAACTGCCTCTATAGCCTTGTGTGCAGTATACGTTGTATAAATATCAATTTGTAAATTAGATTTTCAAACCTTTATTTCACAGAACGTGATCGAAGTGTAAAGTAAAAAATAAGGAACCATCGCGTTATGCGCAATTCGAGCATCGACTTGAGTATTTCGGCAGGCTTCGCCATGTATCCGATGCACACTTTGACTTCCAAATATTGCCGAAGTCCGTGGTATATATAGAATACCTTAATTTCTACGGACTGTGGATTTTTTCAGCATCGAACAGGTTGTAATGTCCGTAAAAAGAGTACATTAGATACATTATATAACACAAATGTCAATACATGTGCAACAACTTCGAGATAATGTCCTCTATAATGTGAATAGTATACACTGTCGATTTACCAGTGCTATTTTTATCCAGCTCTTAACTCGAGTCGCGACCTAAACTTTATTTGCAAACAACGTAGATTCATATGAGTACATCAGTGTCTAATCAGGATCCAAGCTGTTCGACAATCGGTCAGTATAGTTTCTCAAAAGCTTGAACGAATCGCAAGAAGGTAAAAATTGCTTCATATCAGAGTTTGATCAGACCAAAAGTCGTTAAAAGTTGGTTCTAGTAGCTCCCTTGTCTACGCTCGGCAATAAAGGTGTAGTTCTAGGACTGGTCGACTGGTGTCAGGATAATGTGACTGGATTGGGTGCCCTTGCCATGTACCTGCGGTAGGGGTATTCCAGTGAGGCAGCTCTATAACTTGTCTCATGCGGGTGCCGTCTGCAAATAACTGAAATGCTGTTGGTCGGACGTAAAACCCAACTCACTCACTAGCTCTGATACCAACTCTGAGGTAAACAATTGGAACATTACAGTAGTACAACGATCAGATGGCGTTGTTTACAAAATAGTACGTATGTAAACACAGAAAATTAACGATAAATTAAACTGCGACATAATGTATAGGTTAGTCCAGTTGACTGCATAACCACTACACCACTGCTTCCTATCCTAATATATACATGCCACATTTGTACTTATCGTTAATTTTCTGTGTTTACATACACACTGTTTTGTAAACAACGCCATCTGATCGTTGTACTACTGTAGCTCTGATAGTATATGTGAGGTAAACAATTCTAACACTGGTCCTGATATCAACTGTAAGGTAAACACATCTAATGTTTATGTATCTAATTTAATTAAAATTAGTCATTATTACGGTATATAATGCCCCAGAATTAACTCTTATATCGAAAACAAACTTCCGGAATCACCATGTCGATCATTATAACTGTGGTTAACATGCTTCAGGTATTGTCCTGTTTTATTAACCTGTCAAATTATACGCTTGCTGAACACACCATATATAGCTTCGGTTGATATCGATCATTTCCGCTAATAAAAGCTTTCTTACTTGGCTTATTCAAGTACCTGTATATTTATTTGTGAATCTCGTGAAAAACGTTTGAAATACAGGTTTACCCAAGCTAAATATATCCTTTCAATGACGTAGGAATATTCAAATTTGACAGGTTAATAAAACAGGACAATACAGATAAACCACGCTATATTGAGACTTGTTGTTATTTTGTTGTTTACATAACAGAATACAAATATAGGTCCAGACAACATAATGTAGTAAGTTGCCACCAATAATGTACTGGGCTTTGGTCTAGTGGATAGGTATCTGGTCTTGCAAACAGGATGTCGTGGGTTCGAATCCCAGGCTATGCAGTTTTCTTTTTTTTCAATAAAAATGATTTGCTATTTGTAATCATCTTTTTAATTTTTAGTCGTTTTCAATTATATGTTAATATTTTGTTATTAATTATTATATGTTATATTTATTGTTGTTTTGTGTTGACAAATAATTAATAAAAAAAATATTGGCCACTGGTCAGAATCGAACTCGAGACCCGCCGCATGCAAGCCAAGATACATATCCATTGCACCACGACAATTATTTTGAAGGGTTGTGGCTTGCGAAGTCCTTTAATAATTAGGAAGCGCCATAGTCGCTTCATTTTGTTTACATTAGAGTAGGTCATGTTTTGTTCCAAAATAAGTTGGTCTATCTGTAACTATGTATCTTTACTATGTATTGTCCTGTTTTATTAACCTGTCAAATTATACGCTTGCTGAACACGCCAAATATAGCTTCGGTTGATATCGATTGTTTCCGCTAATAAAAGCTTTCCTACTTGGCTAATTCAAGTACCTGTATATTTATTGTGAATCTCGTGAAAAACGTTTGAAACACAGGTTTACCCAAGCTAAATATATCCTTTCAGTGACGTAGGAATATTCAAATTTGACAGGTTAATAAAACAGGACAATAACTATGTATTATCCTACAAATTTGACCTGAGACTCATGCATATTCCGTGTATTATCGTCGGTAATCTTCGAATAAATTTCCGAAGGTATAAGAATGCGCTATAAAAATACAGTAAAACTGCTCTAATTACGGCCAGCTAAAGGGGGCATAATTCAAAGTGGCAAAGGCATATGGTAGCTTAATACAGGACGAAAGTTATGCAGAAAGCTCCTGTAGGAGCTTTCTGCATAACTTTCGTCCTGCATTAAGCAACCATCTGCTTATAAAGACAGTCATGTTTATTCATTACGTGGTCGCATTAGAGGGGTGTGCTGTACAATCCTCGTGGAACATGATTATTACCGGCTTTTGGTTTGCTATGTTTTATCACAGAGTATTACGAACAGTCCCGATAAACACGCCGAAATTTAATCGAGTCTCAGGTCAAATTGGGAGGATAATACCATTGTTACTTCTTTCGTGTAAGTAATTGCCTATTTCCATTAAGAAAAGTAAAGACATCTAACCACGAGGGGGAAAGACATTGTACTGTTTTCTAACATTCTGCTTTTCATGTTAAACAATTCATTAAATGAACTTACGGTTAGCCATATAACAAGCAGTAGAAACCCTCTAAAGCGACCAAAGAATCAATGGGATTTGGTATCTTGGAATGCATATATGCTTGCTCACTGCAGGATGACAGCAGTGCCGAAAGCTCCTGTTGGAGCTTTTACATTATTTTCGCCTTTCATTCAGCTACAACATGGCTTAACATTCCAGAACTATGCTTCTTTCACGTAGTCGTTTTAGAGAGTTTTATTGTACTCTTGAATTCACCTCACCGTCTTATTGAATTTGATTTCATTAATCTCGCTCTGATGACATTGAACGAACACTACTATTTAGTTTAGTTTTCAATATTTACTTACAATTTGAGTTTGCCTTGTAGTATTTACTCAAACTATTTGAAACATCACTCCAATTTGGCTGCTGTCAATACTATCCGAAAGGACCCAATTAATCTTGTCTATAACAGGCATGTGCACAGCCTCTGGCTAGGTAAACTAAGCTGAGAGTCTGGCAAATATCGGAGATATAGGCTTATACGTACCGATTGTTTCTAACAAAATCTTAGTGTAATACCCGTGTAAATGGCGTTCAGAATACCAATCCACTTTCATTCCTCCTGGCTATGTCGAATATCTCATTTATTTATTCAAATCTCATTACTGTTTCCAAAGCATTGTAAGTATGCATAAACAGACTCGATATAGGCAATGCGTCAGAGCCCCAAATTGTGACCACCGGTACCATTGTTGGGGAATAGTGCTGTCAATGATTTTTGGCAAGATATAAGTATCTAGAATCAGAAAATATGAGATACATGTAGCAGTGAATCGGCGGCTGCTTTTTGTAATGTTTGTTTTTACCAGTTTTAACTCTACGGTGTTTATTTTTCTAAATTTGGAATTAAAGAGAAGACAACATTAAATTTCAAACTTGTGTTTTCTTCTTGTTAGACTCTGTAATTACTTGAAAATTGAAATACATGTAGCTGGAGTTACAAATATTTATTTATGTTGTTATTTTTCTAACAAAAATAATGCATATAATGTAACTTCTTGCACATGCGTACATGTATTCGTGTTTACATTTATATGTATTCTGCATAAGTAAAAACGTCTTTAGAGTTGTGCATACCTGCATCATCTTTATAACTAAGCTCACAAAACGTCACACTTCACACTTATGTTCAAACTTATAATGGCAATGAATTGATTTTGGACTGAAACTCTTAGATCTAGAATCTTCTAATGTGAATTTTGAGAGTTAAGTCCCTTTTAAAACTTCAATATACTCAAATTGGACCAAAACCATATCTTAAGAGTTAGCCCCATGAAAGTGCATTAGCATTTCACAAGCATTTCACAAATGACCTAATATATAACGAAAACCCTTCGAGTCAGAATCCAGTCATTGTTTGGCCATATTATGTCCCTTTGAACTTTGTAACTGGTACAATATTATTGTCCGATTAATCTCTTCAGAGCTAGGCTATTGAAATTTGTTATACATTTATAATTCGCCATAAGTATTAGAACTTGGATTAGATTGCATCCCCACCATTCCTCCTCTCTCTCTTCTGATGACACTGTCTCTAAATAACGTATGCATTTTTAGTGAAAATGTCCCGTACATTTGGCAAAAGTGGTTACCGCAAAATTTCCCTTCTTAATAACCATCTTGACATCAAGTTGTTTATCTGTGAACGTTTGAAGCATGTATATGTTTTATCGTGAAGGAAATTGCAAAGTCCTGCAACTCCGACAAAAGTGGTCGGAACAAACATTTTCAGTTAGCTGAGTCGGTACAGCATTAGATTTCGGCCAGGAAGTTTTGAGATTGATCCATGGTGGGATCGTGCAAAAGACTTTCAAAAGGGTTCTAAGGTGGACTGGTTGGGTTAGAATTGTATACCGTTATTTATCATTTTTACACAGGGGCACTTCAAGAATCAAGGAAATGAATCAGTTGCTGTGTCCGTTTCAGTCTCTCGTGCATATATTAGCTCATGATGGCAAACTATAGATTTCGATGGACCAACAAACAAAATACAGCGGTCAAAAACATAAAAATCTTTCCTCTGGTACTATTCGTACACTGAAGAGCAAAGGCAGAGTTGTGGGCACATCGAATTTCCCCCCTAAGATCGTAGTGACCATCCCTATTGGCTCATGGAATGTTAGTGACGTGTAGATTGTTCTAATTGCCCATGCCCGCATGTGTACCCTAGCCATACCGTATGTAAATAGCTCAGGGTGTTTATATATACCACAACTGGACACTCTCTAAAGTGTTTACATATCGCTGGTCTTTGCTTCCCCCTTTTAACCCCTGTGCTACGGGTGAATTTGTGACAGCTTGAAACCTGACGAGACACTAAAGTCTGGCCAGGGTCCAAACTCTTTGACAATGGTATTCGCAGAAAAAGACAATATGACTTAGTAACTACAGTATAACCTCTCTATAACGGCTACTAAATTACATCAAATAGTTTGAGTTAAAGACAGATGGCTGCTTAAAGAAAGGTGAAAGTAAAACAGAACGCTCCTATAGGAGCGTTCTGTTTTACATTCACATTGCTTTAATCAGCCACCTGGCCTAAATACCAACTCAGTAACACAATTTAGTGGCCGTTTTAGAGAGCCGTCTGATCAGGATCGACTTGCTAATGATATAATATACATATGATTCTACAATTTCTGACATGGCCAAATAATCATGTGTTATGTGCTAACATAGCAATTAATCTACCTAATATGCATTATGTCATTATTTCCTACACGAATATTCACGGAGTAAAGGGTTAAGCATTTGCTATTATCTTTTAATCTGCTGAGTAACTATTTGTCGGTCTAACATTACCCTCCATTGTACCTATCAATTTGATTATCAAACCGTTTAGATCCTGGTGAAACGACTAGTTTCCTGGTATCTGACCTGGATCTTCAAACTATTTGTAATTCTCATAAGCGAATTCTATCATAACGTGATATAGAGTTAAATAAGGGGCCAGGTAGGATACGCAAATTAAAACACGTCGAAGAATAGTGCCTTTATTTCTCCACCAAATCCTTTATTGTGACCGCTCTTTAGAATAATTTCTTCGAGACGAATCTAAATAGTGGTCCAAACATTGGACTTGGTGGATAACTGACGAATGTAGTACTTGAATACGCCCCTTTATCTATAGTTTTAGTTAAAGATGTGCAATAGAAAGTTGCTGCATGCAGATATCCCTATACAGTAAAACCCATGTAAACCGGAATTCTAGTAGAGAAGAATTTAGATGCTTTTAGGCAGGTGTCTGCTTAATGCAGGGTGAAAGTCACGCAGAAAGCTAGAGGAGCTTTCTGCGTGACTTTTACTCTGCATTAAGCTGCCACCTGTTTCCATGACCGATATTTATGCTAAATTTAACGTCCGATTTAGAGGGGTTTCACTGTATTTGATACTGGCGAAAAAGAAACAAAACATCGGATAAAAGTTTCTTCGTAAGACATTTGGCGCGTTACATGTACCCCTTTACTCCATGGGTATTCTGTAAGAAATAATTATACCATGAATATTAATTGGACTAAATATTTTAATGGCACATGAACACATATATATATGTAGCCATGGTAGAAACTGTAGAATCATAATACATGTATATACTACTTCATAAGCAAGAAGAGCAAACACTGACCAGACCAAATGTAAGATAAACAATTGGAACACTGGCTCTGATACCAACTCCTCCAGGACCACTCTGTCTTCAAAGGCACAGAAAGGCGTATTTATGGAGCAAAGGGTTACCCAGTATGTCTTACCTTGAAATGGCTGTTGGACTACCTGTTGAAAAATAGAATTGTATTACATAACAATTTTCAAAGAATGATTCTTTTATGGCAAGGATTTAATTTGTACCAAAGCGACATCCGAGCAGTAAGTGCCATCATGTTTAATTACGGATGAAAACTGCTTATTGCATGTTGAAACAGAACTGCCTTAGTTGGCGCGGGGACATTAAAGTGGAATTTCACTGGTAAGAGGGCTGATTTATTAAGACTTGTGAGAATACGGTGAAACTGTAATTCGTGGGTTATGAGTTTAAAAACAGTATGTTTGGAATAATACATTCAATATAGTTGGAAACAGGTCGACTGATCTGTTTCCACTGTATGATTGTTTGTATTTTGGAAATGAAAATATTAGAAAATTATTTCTCCTATGGTCGGGGCTAATACAAAACGTAATACCGCAATGGCAAGATCATTAACGATAACCACCGAGGAAATGTCTAAGATGTTGCGAAACCGAGTATGACTAAAACACGATATTTGGCGAAATGAGGCGGAAGCAGGCGAAAGGAGGATTAAAGATTAACAACGGCTACTGATTAGTTATTATAAATGATATGAACATATATTTTAAATACATTTGGCATTAATATACTGATATAAGCCTGGATATATGAACACATCATTAATATATTGATGACATTCACATGATTTACCGGGAAAACGGATTACTTGCTGCTTTCGCCACAGTACTTAATCCCGCGAAAGGAGCTCTAAGTAATGTAATTGAATGCAGAACTGCGGTTTATCATTAGTGTTTTTAATTAATATATACACCTATTTTATGCTAGAGCATGATTTAAGACCCGGGTATAACCTTTTACTTCATAGATACACCTTTGCAAACAGGGTATACCTAGAGTAAACTCAAAATAGATGGCTCCTGCTGAATCTGCTCTGTTTACTTATGAACTAATATAGATCTGATGCAAAAGTTTCTGCCATGGTGAAAGCTTCCAGTGTTCAAAATTCATTAACTCAGTTGTTAAACACTGTAGAGAACGTTTGTAGAATAGTTGAAGAACTGTAGAATGTGGAGTTGGTAGATGGATAACTGCTCCGATAGTATTTTATATGTTTATTATGTATCCTGGACTTCCAGTTCGTAATATATAACAGTGGTAATCTACAGATCTGGAGAACGCAATTTGGATCTTGATGAGATGGCCAGTTACTCTAGGTTCAAAGTGTCAAGGCTACAGTTACGCATGATACTCTTTGGCATTGTATTTAGACATATAGTTGATATCTCGAATTGGATAATATACAGTACGGGGTTGTTATGAAAAAATACAATCATGTCTAAAATACCTACAGGAGTTTTCAGCATTACTCTATGCCTGCAATAAGCTTTGAACTTAATGTATCCTGGACTTCCAGTTCGTAATATATAACAGTGGTAATCCACAGACAGTAAAATAACAAGTCCAAATGTAAAAAGTAACTATATGAAGTAAATTAATTTGGTCAGGATATCCTGAATACTAGAAATCTAGCATGGCCTAAACACGTGTCTCTTTGTCTAGCTCTACACTGTAACTCTTTGCAGAAGGGGGGCCGAAGGGATTTAGTACATCACTTGACTTTTGACAGGTAATTTGTACACAACGCTTATCGCGTCTTAATGGATTAAATCTTGCGTAACAGCTATCGTCAGGCAGGCGGTATGTGTTGTATTACACTAGATAAATGATCTGGAGAACGCAATTTGGATCTTGATGAGATGGCCAGTTACTCTAGGTTCAAAGTGTCAAGGCTACAGTTACGTATGATACTCTTTGGCATTGTATTTAGACATACAGTTGATATCTCGAATGGGTAATATACAGTATGGAGTTGTTATGAAAAAAATACTATCATGTCCAAAATACCTACAGGAGTTTTCAGCATTACTCTATGCCTGCAATAAGCTTTGAACTTAAGAAATTGTCCAGGTTAGACATTGGATATGTGTCCTTATGCCATTATAAAAAATGGACTGATAAATATTCATGATGGCATTATTTCTTACATGAATATTTAACCTGAAAGGGGATAAGGGGTCCAGTGTAAGACTGAAAGGGTTATTGTATAACTAGGGCCACCCGACTAAAATGGCTGCCGTTTCAAGGGCCCTTTGTGATGAAACTGAAGAATTTTGTTGCGTTACTAAGGCCATAGGAGTAGATCTACAACATTTAGACATTTTGTTGACATTACTTAAATATTATAATTATACATGTTAAATAGGTTTGATTATTATTCAGTAATACGCGCCTTTTAATGCTTTGCATCAATGATTTTCTTGTTCTATATTAGGAACGAAATTAGGAACGAAATCATCCACGATGAACCTCTGATTCGTTTTTCTTTAGTGGCAAGTTTGTTAAATATTCTCTGTTCTGTACTGGCATATCGTAATTTGAGAGGATGGGAAAGAACAATACAATGCAGCGAATCTATCCGCAATTCCGACTATTGAAACAGTAGCTCGCACATGATTGAACAGTTTCCTACAAACGAATGAGTGTTATAGTAGTTCTTCACATATATAGTCTGTGAACTCAGTAGCAATCGCTTAGCATATTGAATAGCTTAAGTGTACGGAATTCTGTACTTCCTTTTATCAAATATGCCATTAGATGCGCCTGTTGCTCTAGTTCGGTTGTTCAGTTTGACATATGCGTATGTTGCTATAGTTCGGTTGTTCAGTTTGACATATGCGTCTGTTTTTATAGTTCGTATACCATTAATTATTATTATTATTATTGTTGTTGTTGTTGTTAATATTTAAGTACATGTGTATGTCTTTCTATAACACTTAGCGTTTGCATTGATTCATAATTCACATAACTATATGATACTATTATGTGCAAGCAAGATGAAATTCGGTATATATAACAGCTTTAGAATGTTTCTGTTTTTAATATAATCCTCATTGGGGTGTTAATTGCATATATTGTGTCGCCGAATTATTAATCTTAGGAAAGATCTTTCTTCTAGTGCCAATTCTTGCTAATCTGCGAACATCAAAGTACCACATATATCTCACCTGTGTGGTTAGCTTTATTAGTTTAAACGATAGTAATGTGTCTAAATTACAAACTTGAACACTAATACTTCTTGTGTAACACTGTAACACACGTTATCTGAAGATTTGTGTCTTGCATACCGATCGCAGTTGATATTATTTGATTTGATACACCCGCGGTGCATGGATTTGGTATAACTGCATTTTGATCATCAGTAGCATTCCAAGTTATCGTATTCCGTTTATCGTATCATTTGGTGACACGATATTAAGCTGTTGCAGATAAGGATGCATTTTCTGGATAAAAATATATCTATTTCATCTTTACTGCAAAGCAATATATGCCAGAATGTCAAATCATACTTTGCAAAATGATGTCGTGGATTATTCTTAGTTTATTTCCCTGGTGCGTGTAAACCTCTACAATGCCAGTGTAACATAACATAAGAGAACAGTGTATTTCAGAACTTCCTAACTGACAACTAACCAACTAACTTAATTGAAACGCCAAATAGTAGTAGTATATTTCCACCAGCCAGAGGGATAGACAAGGTGCGTAAAGTAAAACATACATTTTTAAGAATAGCTTCTTTCTTTCTCAACCAAACCCCATGTTTTGACAACTCTTAGAATCGTTTGGCGTGTAATCACAATATTGAGTTGATGGAGAAATTACGATTGTAGCGTTTATATACATGTACGCACCTTTATCGATAGCTCTGTCACCAGTCATTTATTACTTGATAATTATTGTATCACTGTCAGGAGTAGAAAAGTAAATTAACACTCAAGTAGTCTGCCTTTTAACAATGCTAAATTTAATATGTATATGTGTATATGTAAAGGATTTATTTAACACCGAATGACATGTATAAGGCTTTGTATGTTTAATGTTATAACATTAACATGTGGCGCTATACTGAACAGGCACATATTTCAGTACGTGTATGTACAATAACACTGTTCGCATCGTCTGGCTGTCATCCTTCACCTTATAAATTGTTTATATTTCTTATCCAGTAACGCTGTCGATATTTCAAGGTATACTTCATTCAGATCTAAATGTTACGATTTCATATTTCAAATTGAATTCGCTTAATGTGTTGTTGTTCGCATTGGTTTGTTATGATTATGTATGTAGTCAGCATTTCATTTTGGAAGAAAATACAATGTTTAACACTTTCAAGTAAACTAACTATGCCTGCCTCTAGGGTCCCTCCAGGCTTTGAAATTTTCACCATAGTTAAATTTAAGACAAATATTATTGAATTACTTCTTCACTCAGGTTTCAGAACTAGAAAAAAAAGTATGTTTTTGTTTTATATTACGGACACGGTGTAATATGAAGCCCTTTTATCAGTTATAATTTGTAATTGTTTTGTTGATGATTCTTTTTGTAAACATTCTAGTCATTATAGGAGATTCGATGTTGTGAATATTATGCGTGACATTTAATTTGTCTATTTCATGAGTATTGTATAACATGTTAGTAGCAGTATGTCTTTGTAGTATGTGTCTTATCTTTTGAACCCTTTCCCACATATAAACGCTTTGTGTCAAGCCTTTGCAAACAGAGTAGACCCAGATCAGACAGCTCCTGTAGTAGCAGCCATCTGATTACAGTCTGTTCTTTTTTCTTAAAATTTATAATCAATCTGACTCTACATTTTCAACCATATCAAAGAATCCAAGTGTTCATATATAGTTATAGAAAATCCAGGTAATACATATTCAAGATGTCGTTATGTTTTTTCCTGAATATTTAACGGGGAAAATTTTAAGTCGTTACTATATTTGCATTGTCCTTGAAGACACGGAGATAATGTTTACTTGGTATCAAATTGTGTCAGGGTAATATAAGTGACTCCCGAAATTGATCTTATAACGACACCACCACACTGTTAATACGGCTAGGAAATTGAATTTCAGGTATCTCTGCCTAGTATATGTTGTGACATGCGTCTACAAAATGTTAGCTTAAGTTTAAACTTGTGTTGCAATAATAGTTTATTACATCGTCAACTTTATATATTTTTTCACGTGTGTTCTAACATTCGATGATATAACTGACTATAACTTTTATTTCTTGAATTCAAATATTTAATATGATACTGCGTTAAAGATAGTCTACGTAATGACACATTTTTGCAAACATATACTATATATCAGAAGAATGGACCAGATGCTTGTTTACTATTTTCGTCTATTTGTCATCATAAACCTTAACACATTATCAACCGATTGAACATTTATGGATAAGAACTAATGGCGGGGCTAATATTTGAAATAGATTTAGTATAACTTACTGTC
The DNA here is from genome assembly GCA_963576725.1 of Azorinus chamasolen. Lineage (NCBI taxonomy): Eukaryota > Metazoa > Mollusca > Bivalvia > Cardiida > Solecurtidae > Azorinus > Azorinus chamasolen. The sequence goes on from OY755239.1 coordinate 79,498,835, forward strand.
GAGATAGTGAACTACAGAATGCAAAGAAAATAGTAACCCTTTCTGTTATATAAACTCCTTTTCACGCCTTTGCAAACAGAGTAGATCAAGATCAGACGACCTGCTATCAGGGTCTGCTCTGTTTGCTTATAGAATCATAATAGACCTTACTCTACAGTTTCTACTAATGCAAAACAAATCCTATGCTATTATAAAAAAATAAGCTAATAAAATATTCATGATGTTTTTATTTCTTACATGCCTGTTCAACAGGGAAGGGTTGAAATCACTAGCATGCTTTATTTCCATGCTTCCACGCCATCACTCTGGTGTTTTTATTCGTGGACTTGTTACACCACTCCACTGAACAATGGAACATATGAATTAGCATGTTGTCTCCATAAGTGCTTACTTTTTTTTAATGCTGTACTATCGAAGTGGACTAGTCCAGCACTGTTTAATGGCAGAGTTCATTCCGTATGAAAGGGTATGGTTTTGAATGGCCAGCAGTACCGACTCTGGTCAGTCCTCTGATCTGCCAATGATCTAACTCGTTTCCCACATTGAAAGAGTAAAATGATTGTTTATTTCATTTTGTAAGTTTATTTCCCGAAAGTTCAGTTGAACTTTTAAATAATTTGTAATTGTGTAGTTGTTTGGTACATGTAACTACTGGCCGAAGAACAAACAACTACGATGTGTAGATAAAACAAACGCGGAAGCCGGTGCCGAAACTAAACCCAAGCCATACGCAGACTGCAGATAATTCACATATTCCAAGGAATTTATAAATTTTAAGCGACAATCCCATGGCTATTGTACTGTTTTAGAGCATTGTTATGGTGCACAATTTAGCTAATGCAATTACGAAGGAGCTCATTTGCGCATGGTATTTTTAAGGCGTGTATTAACCTTTAGAATCAGAGAGAAAACGTCTACAAATTATCAAAATATTTGGTTCCTATTAATAATCGTCTTTGGATCCAGGACGTTTGACAGAAAATCCGGTGATAAAGGTGTTCATACCCATAGTTCACTTATCGTATACGAGTATTTAGACATGATATTTAGACAGATAACTTACATTGAAGCTACATTTCGCTCAGCATAACAAAGGTTTACAAGGCATAATACTGTTAGAACTTACAAGCATTTTGACCACACTAAACAATGCATTTAGCCATTGAAGTGTTGAATTATAGTTCTGCAAGTGGTTACGTCAAGCAATTCCCTCATAGGCTATTTGTAGATCCAACCACTTTGAATAAATCTACCGAAAAGGAGCATTAACTAGAGAAAGGAAAATTATAGAATTTTGTAGCTCGAAACCATTGTGATAAATAGAGCATTTGCTCTTATAGGAGCAAATGCTCTATTTATCACAATGGTTTCACAAAGTGACTTTTACAGAGTTGCCAAAAAGTCGTCAATATCAGGGAAAGGGTTAAGCAATTCTAAAGATAAAGTTGTTACAGATTTGACCAAAAAATGTTTTGATTGTCTACAGCGGTAGTAAAAATATACAAACAATGCAGTTTTTACTAAATGATTATCGGGTAATTATTTACAATGTAGTACAAACTGCACTGCACCTTCACTCTATATAGTATATTCTTTTTTCTGTTGCTTGAATTCACACATAGCCATTCTAATCCAATAGAGAGTCGGACGTTAATATTACAGTTGGAACTGCAATAAATCTTAACAGTAGTAATTTACTGTAAACAAGCCATAGTTATTATCACGGCTTTGGATCAGTTCGGTGCTTGCTTACTATTTGTAAAATCTTCTTGTGCTAAGTGCTTATTGACTCGCATTTGCATACATATTGGATATATGTGAGGTGCCGAGTAACTCGGCGTCTCAAAATAATCCAAACTGTTTGACACTCGGTCAACAGTTTCTCAAATGTTTGATCGGATCGGAAGTTAGTGGCAAGTTCAGAAAATCAGACATTGAGTAGCCATTATAGTTTAGCTTGAGAATGGTTAAAGGTCGAAGTATACACTATAAGGAAATAGTTGATCCTGATTCTCAAAGAGTGGTGAGTTTCATTCTTCAACGATATTAACTAATATAGGAAGCTGCTACAGTAACTGTTTACAAATCACTTCAGGTCTTCAGTTGATAATATAAAGAATCAGCATAGATCGTAAGAGTTGTTTATGCTTATTAATGGTTATTGATGTGACTAAAGTGTTAGTGTTAACCCTTTCCTTCATGCGATTGTCCATGTCATTGCAAGCAGAGTAGACCCAGATCAGACAGCTCTTAAGATAAGAACATTCTGATCAGGATCTTCTCTGTTTGCTTGTGAAACCATACTAGACCGAACTGTACAGTTTCACCAATACCAAGAATTCATTGGTACATATGCCGTTATAAACATTCAGCTAATTAATATTCATGATGTCATTATCTTTATTCATGATGTCATTATTTTTCAATAGGGATCTATCGTTACCGTACGACTGCATTTCATCTAATCCACGTAACGATATCAATATACGCAAGGCTTATTACACGATATATCGAGGGCTTGGTGCAAAACTATTCTAACTCCTTCACTTTGTGAAGGAGTTAGAATAGTTGTGCACCAAGCCCTCGATATGTACTGTTACGGTCACTTCGAGTAATGTATACCACGGGACACTTACCGCGACAAAAGTAAACAGTGTATGTTTACATTTTGTGTTCTAATACTTGTCGAGCATACTTAAGGTCGGTTTAACGTTACAACAGCGGTTGATGCTACCTCGTATATAAATTTCCAAATTTATTATATTGAGTTAATTGGACTTGACACCCACGAGCAGGCGCCAAAGCATGATATCTTCATTTGTTTTCAAACACAATTTCACCTTTATTGGGCTGAGCATTTTTAGGAACAAGTGTGTTGTGTTTGTCGATTCTAAAAGCAGTATTCTTCATTTTGCTTTCATTAACACGATCAGGATGACTACTGTTTGTAGAGAAGACGCAGTTTACGATCGCTCATCTGGATCAACTACATATCCGTAAAGTATCAACTTTTTGTCTACAGCGTGCTTTTAGACATTCGGGGTCCCAGATAATGTACCATTTTTAAAACACTTCCCATACTTTTCAAATATTTCTCCACCATGCCCTGTTTTGCGATCACTTTTTAGAATTGTCTCTTCGAAACGGTTCTAAAGAGATGTCACAACGTAGGGTTTGGTGGAGAATTTTAGTAGTTTGATATTTGAATACACACCTTTACCTATTGTTCCGGAAAGCTAGTCATTATCTCCCTCAAACATGTGTGTGTTTGTGTGTTCAAACCCTGGTCCGCTTCAAGTGTTATCTCCAGCCCTGTCCGACTGTCATGCAACTTAGATCTGATAGCACGTACAGTGTTACTCGACGTCTCATCTAGCTCCAAGGTATAAGCCAGGTTGCACATTGCTGGATCAGGATGTAGGTTATCGAGATGATCTTCTTGACCTAGTGCTAAACGAGATCACATTTGAACAAGTTGTGCAGCGTATTTGGTTCAGAGAAATAAGCCTAACAGTTTCTTTCATTTTATCTACATCGTTTGCCTTCAAAACACAAAATAGCTATATCAATCATAAAACTGCTTCTTCTTTGAAAATGGGACATATCAGATGATCTAGAAACCAACTACGCAATTTGTTCCCTTAATAAATTGACATTTTACAAGCTGAGTTTTAATGACACATATTGCTGGTGGAATATTAGATTAGTGTTGAAACCCAGGGGAAGAATAAACTAATATAGCCTGATAGCTTAGCGATAAAACAATCAGCGGCAAAGACTGAAAAGGAGTGCACACAGCATGTTATTACATGTGTTGAATTATACATTTGAAACTCGAGTTCGTTTTGCGAGTTACAATACATCATGGAAACTTCATTTCATGTAATAGAGCTTCTTTCAAATCAAACGAAATGGCAAACACATTCAGACCCTTAGTCTGCTGACAAATTTGGTCCCTGCTCAATCTCGTATCTGTTTCAATGTTTACTTTTAATTCGTTAAAACTGTTAACAAGTCGTTTGCAAGTACAACTCAGATCGCTCTTAGAAGGCAAAGGGGTTGTAGTTTTTTTTATCAGGGTATGTGTATGATTTATATATTTAGACATAAACAGCGTATGTCGTTGCTCTTTTTTTGCTCGTATGTAATAACTATATACTGTATATATATACTATAAACATTGTGTACAACATACATGCACTGTATGCACTGATAGAATAAACATTTCACATTCCTATCTCTTAATACAAAGACAATAATAATTCTTTCTTCAGTGTCTGGCAGAGCGTTCATCCTATTTGACCATTCTAGCAATGATTATCAGGCTGTAACAATAAATCTATTCGTAGTCTCCAAGGAACACACTACACTGTATACATCAATCTTGACTAGAATTGAAGTCAGTTTCCGTGAGACTAGTGTTAGTTATAAACCATTTGCAGTGTTTGTTCAGATATCCTCAGTGAACATCCATGTAAGAAATAATGTATGTACGCATATTAATTAGTTTAATACTAATCATGGCATATCAACAAGTAAGTTGTTGGCCTTGACAAATACTTTAGAATAACACCTGTTTAATTCCATAACCGTCTGTTCTGGGTCTGCTCTGTTTTGCAAAGGCGTATCGATTGATTTAATGGTTTAATGCATGACCTGAACTATAAAACTCTTTACAGCGTATGGGCTGGGAAGAACACTTATTTATATGTAATGCTATGCCTGTTACAGCAACCAAGATATTATTGCTACAAACTAATAGCAGTACTGAATGCGATCAAATCAAATGATCAGATATGTAACACTGCAGCAAACATTCTCTAAACCAACCACTCAATGGAAGTCTAGTTATGAGTCTATGATGTACATATAGGTGATAGCTTAACCCTTGGCTGCGTAAATATTATGTGAGACATAATGACACCATGAATGCCCAATAGATCTGTTTCCATAATGGAACATGGGTACAGAAACGTTTGACGGCAACATAAACTCTATAAACTATTTTGCGGAAGCCGCTTGATTTGTTTTGGGTCTACTCTGTTTGCAAATGCGATAAAAGGAGAATTTCACAGTAGCCGGTTAATGCATGACGACATATGCACATTCTGCATTAACCCATTACCTCATAGGCTATTTTCAGATGCAACCTCTCTGAATTAATCTACCGAAAAGGAGCATTAACTAGAGAAAAGGATTTTTTTTTAGAATTTTGTAGTTTGAAACCATTGTAATAAATAGAGCATTTGCTCCTATAGGAGCAAATGCTCTATTTATCACAATGGTTTCACAAAGAGACTTTTACAGAGTCGTCAAAAGTCGTCAATATCAGGGAATGGAATAAACAATCTCCTGTTTTCAATGACATTCGTGTTTGCCGACTATTTGGCCGACTAAATTTACATTAAAACATCGTTTATTCGAATTTCTAGTAAAGAAGAATTGATAATATATTAGGCAGATTGCTGCTAGCTGCAAGATGAAAGTCTTACAGGAAACTCCAACATGAGTTTTCTGCTTGACTGTCATTCGTCATTAAACTGCAATCTGGCTTACTACGGATACTGATACTTATTTGAGTGCTCGGATGAACGCTTTGTTACTGTATTTCGCATCGTAGAGGACATTGTAATGGCATTAAACATCTTAATATTCTAAATACTGTTAAATTGCGATGACTCGAATTTTTTTAAAAAAAGAAGAATGCATTTAGCTGCCACCTGTCTTTAAAATGTAGAAATACTTATGTGATAGTTCGTCTTATTGTGGTTTTACTGTAGTAGTATGATATGAATAACAATAATCCGATTTGTATGTTTCCTTTAATCCTTAGCCTGCTGAAAAATGAAGCATGAATAAATTCTGATCTAGTGTATCGGTTTATTAAAATGATGCGAACTTATAGACCTAACTCCAAGCAGATTAGATCCTGATCCGGTGCTGGGTTATTCAGCATCTTATCCGGTTTCAAGGTGTTTGTAAAAACTAGTCAGGTCGCCCTTAGCAGGTGAAAAGTGCATAGTGTTCTTTACTTGAAAGTATTCCCATGTTGTAGCATTGGGTACTCGTACAAGTCTAGGACGAACGTTTGATCATTCCTTTATGTGTTGTTCATGCATTAAATATGACCATTTCCCTTAACGAATGTTGATTTAGAATGTCACTGGTAATAAAACTACTATTCTCTTCATCTTTCATAATAATGTCTTCTTTCTTTTCCATAGCCTGTATTGAAGAGTGCTATTCATAATGGCACTTAAATATAGATTTAGTGGGAGTGGTGGTCCAGTGGTAGGACGTTAGACGTGCATCCCACGTTTGCTCCTCTCTACCCAGGTGTATAAATGGGTACCTGTGAGGGAAATAAACCAATGTGCCATGGCTGCCTTAGGCGCCGAGTGTTCATGGCCGACTTATAACCCAGTGACCAGGGGGTAAATTGTGAAGTCGGAAGAATATGTACATTGAATGTAGTTCCAGACTATAAACACCACCTTTACATTTTACCCTTTTTTTTAGATTTCAGTAATACAATATCAACAACTAAACAAATAATTAAAATAGATTAGGCACTGAATAAAATTTTAATAAACTTAGATTTATGAATGAACTAAGTATACAATTCAGGCACTTATCAATATTTGTAATTTTATTTAATAATCTTAGATTTATAGCTGAACTAAGTATATACAATTCAGGCACTTATCAATATTTGTTTATTGAAAGTAAAATTGATTGAACGTTTGGTCGCATTATTTGATTCTCTTCCATACGATGTCTCCACAAGTTAACCTTTGTCAGTATTACAGGACGTGTCCAGTTTATTACATTTACAGGTAAAAGCATGCATACACATCCCGCTGTGTGTCAATTGAGATGTGCTAGTCTTTTTTGTAAATGAAGTAATTATCAGCGAAACAGCTTTTACACTTTACCTCATGTAAAATGTCATTTTATACGCATTTGTAAACAGAGTAGACCCAGCTCAGAGGGTTCCTATAGGAGCCATCGGATCATCGTCTGCTCAGTTTGCTTATGAGTTTACATAGATTTGATTTTACAAATTCTGCCATTGTAAACAAATCCTGTAGTCATACAACATTGTAAGAAATTCAGTTAACCCTTCGCTTGCTATTGACGTCAATATACCTACCTGTAAATAGTGAAGACCCAGATGAGAAAGCTCCTGCAGGAGCTGTCTCATCAGGGTCTGCACTATTTACAAATGGAGTGTGCAACCAGAGAATTAATTGTAGACAGTGAAGATACATGTAATTATACAACAAGGCATGGGTAAAGAAGGAGAGATGTGTTTTAAAAATCAGCAAGAGAAGGGTTAATAAATATCCATGATGCCATTATTTCTGACATGCATATTGAACTTATACACGGTTAACGCAGCCAGCTTGTGACTAAATTACAAACTTGCGGAACCTAATTCCATGACATTCTATTTAATTATGTTCTCAAACTATCGCCTCTGTATAACGACGGCTATAATATAATCCAGACTGGAAAACGAATGAAATACGCTTTAAACACCATTTCAGTAATTGAGTGCGTTAATGGTTGACATGCAAACACATATCGGGTTTTATATAAGTATGTAACGAGGGTCCAGATGAGCAATGAACCTACGCGGGCGCTATAAGAATTATCCGACTGTAATAAGAAATATCCACATTGTCCTAGGGGAACACATTACGACTGTAGACAACAGTCTTTAATGTAATTGAAATTCGTTCCTCGGGGTCTTTTTTTCCGCTGTAATAAGTATCAGTATATGTTTTGTAGCCTGTTTTTTTTTTCTACTTGCCGCACTATCCGCACAGATAAGATAACACCTACACATGTACCTTATATCGTATATAACTGGGTTAGTTCGGTTAAAAGTAACCGTTACAGTTTTATGCAACAGTCTTAAGACCAAGGTGTTGCAACATTTCGGTTTTAAGACCTGCGAGCAGTTGCATAGAACTATAACGGTTACTGTTAAGTGATGGCAGCCTTGGTCACTCAAATACAATACTAATTCGAAACATCCAACATGCAATGTGGCACTGTTGTTACATACGTTAACTACAGCAAACTCTTTGTACAGAGAACGTTACATGGGTGTCTTAAATCTGTAAACTGTTGATTATTCGTGTGAGAAACAATTACATTATGAATATTTATTAGCTGACTACTGGTTCTGGGAAACGGTAAAATCAGATTGTGTAGTACGGTATCAATACATAAAGCTCCTCTGTGAACTTTCTGTATACTGTTCGTCCAGCAGTTGCACGAAAATACAATCTTTCCTCATTATTAACTATGTTTTAATTCACTTGATATTTTATTTATTTTGAATATCTTCTAAACCACTGCTGTAGCGTCAAATAGGTTGAGTTACTCAGTGTCTCATCTGGATCAAAAGTGTGCGCACACTCAAATACGGATTTGCCCGTAGCAAATCTTCGTCTGATATACCTTTGCAGTATTGAACTCTTTGCATGCTAGTTTTGATTCAGGTGAAGAATAAGAATTGAAGCATACGACAATTGTTGCAGAGGAGACATTACTTAGTACGCAAAGATGCAAAGAGTTAAGAACTAAAAACTTAATATTACCATCGTGGTGTTAATACACATCGATCCGTTATCTAATGAATATACACGTACGGAAATATGCCTGTATGCGTATGAATAAGCTGAAGATTTATACAAGAAAACAATGACCTTGAAAGATTTTACAAGTATTGCAGAATCAAACATAGCAGACATTGGTCTTCAACTCTGTTATATAAAGCTTTAAAAGATCATATATCAGTCTCTCCTACATAGTCATAATATACTGTGACGACGAGTAAGTAAAGGACTCCATTTAGATGGAAATATATACGTTAACACTTTACTCCATGGATATTCATGTAAGAAAAAATGGCAACTTGAATATTAATAAGATTCGTTGTTATAATAGAACATGGACACAGGAATGTTGGCCAAGGCAGAAACTGTATCATCATATCTATATTATATCACAAACAGAGTAGACCTTGGTCAGACAGCTCCTACAGGTTCCATCTGATCTAGCTCTACTCTGTTTGCAAAGACGTAAGGGATTAAAACTGCACTCGTTCTTGGAATATCGTTTTAAAATATTACATTGCCTGGCTTTATACGAAATATATAGAAACAACACTAAAATATGTTCACATTACAACATTGCCTTGAGAATTGCATACCCTAGCTAATCCGAACTTTTAGTAAAAAGGAAGTTGGCTGTATAATGCAGGTTGAGAGTCCTGTAGAAGGCTCCCACATGAGCTTTCTGCATAGCAGCTACGGCCTGTCGTAAAGACCAATAATGAGACTTTTGTTTCAAACGCATCGTCATTTTTGTATCGATGAGCTACGCATGTTATGTCATTTGCAAACATTACATACCCAAATCAATTTATAACGGCGTATGTAGATATGATAGTTAGTATTCAGGGCTTTCCCCAGGATTTTAGGGAGGCATGTCATTTTTGAGTCCTAGGGGGGAGGGGGGGTGCGGAGGTTTTGCCCCTCCTGCCTAGCGCCGAATATCGGGCCCGTCATCCGAAAAGGACCTGGGGAAAGCCCTGGTATTGGAAGAAACTGTAGAGTCAGGTCTATTATACTTTTATAAGCAAACACTGATCACGTAGGAGCCATCTGTTCTGGGTCAACTCCGATTGCAAAGGCGCGAAAAAGGCGTTTTATATGAAAGAACGAGTTAAAGGATTCCGACAATTTTGTGATGTGTAAAGTCCAATAGGTTTTATGATTATTTGGCCATGTCTGATCTAGTTAAGTCGTATTATAAGACTGATAACGCAAAGACAGGGATATTGGTAAGTCATACAAAAATCATTTTCACAGATCTTAACGTTGAACCAAATTTTGCAGTACAAAGTGTATGGCTATATACACCTATCTCTATGTCCGAGGTTTACTGGTTTTACACGCACCAGGTCATTCAACCGTTGCACTAGTATCAACATATCAAAGAATATCCAGAGTTTATAGGAACATGCGCAGGCGTTAAAAGGATTTCACCAAAGGGCACATGGTGCTACCATGCATAAAGCCATTGCCTACGAAACATCACTAATATGACAGCTGACATTAAGATTAGCATTGTAGCTGGCATGGTTCATTAAAGTATCACACTTCCTTTCATCACCTCGTATGCTCTGTTTTAGCTCACCCGAGTATGTAATATTTGGTAGTAATAGTCCCCTGGTGATTCTTCACCAAAATGTTAAAGCCATATTGTTATCTGAAAAAAAAAACATGGCCGTTTTCCTTATATGACTATCATAGCAGATTTTTAAAACATCGTCTTCTCCAAAACTGGTGGTCCAGTTGATTGGTGTTTGGTAGGAATAGTTCTCTGATGACCATATTGAGAATTATCTGTCCAAAATGAGCGAAATAGGGCCATCTCTATCTAGTGCTACACTTCCCAGGTGAGAGATGTAGGACCATCTTGTCTATGTTTGTATGATATGATACATAACTACTGATGTTACAAATTCCATTCAGATGGAGGACGATGGTAGTGTGGCAATGTGTTATGTTCTTAATTTTAAATATATTAATGATGGTTTTATTATGTAACACATTTATTATGTACACAAAACCTGTCGGCCCAATCTGCAGAAACCATGCACTCGACCACCGTATTTATGCTGATGCCTCGCAGTTACATATGTCCTTTAAGCCCAATGACATTTCCTGTCAACAAGTAGCCTTATCGCGAGTTGAGGACTGTCTAAAATGTATAGTCTCTCGGATGCACCAGAACATGCCGAAGCTCAATATTGACAAAACTGAGGTCATCCTGTTTCACACAAGAAAACAACACAAACGTATCTGAAGACATTCATGTGCATAGAGGACCCTCTAAAATCTGACCATCGTTATGTGTAAAGACTCTTGGTGCAAGGCTTGATTCACAAATGGATATGATACCGCACGTCAATTTCGTGTGTAGATCTAGTTACGCACAGCTCCGGCAAACATGCCATATAAGACAGTACCTCTCATATGAGGTGAACTTCCCGGTAACATCAAAATGTTACTACTGCAACTCATTGCTGCATGGCATTTCAAAATAAAAGCACACACACTACGAACACTTCAAAGTGTATAAAACACAGCAACCCGTATCATAACCAGAACTCATCGGTGTAATCATATCACTCCGGTTTTGAAGGAACTTCACTGACTTCCGATTCAACATAGGACTGAATTCAAAACTCTAAATGAATCCCCCCAAGTACATTGACGACATACTTGACGTATTCAGGCCTCGTGGAGAGTTAAATTCAGCAAGTAGTTCAACGTCTACCGTCAGATATCAGAGACGCGAGCTCACTGGCATATTTCAAAAGACGTCTAAAACGCATTTCGTCAACATATTTTACTAGGACATTACTATGACAATTTAGAAAATGTTGCTAATAATTATCAATTATGATGACTGCTGCCCTAGCCACAGAGTATCCTGTGACTCTCAAGACATTTTCGACCCCAGTTCAAACATTAGAGGTAATATACACAATGTTCTACATACTTATGTAGTACTGTATAACTCTGCCCAATTTCGAAATAGTTCGCCCCAAGTGTACTTAATACACATAGAGAACGTCAATCGACGTTCATCCTACAGAGCTACTTGCAAAATATTGGTTGAGGAGTATCTTGTCAGTTATTATATGGAGACTGTTTGTAAGCACTTGACGTATGTGTCACATTGTGCTTGTTGGGGAATCTTGATGGTAGAGATATCTCCTAACCGCTTTGAAACCATCCAGATTACGGTTCAGGACAGCATTGTGTGTCTCATTTGGTGTCAGCTGATCTGGAATTTCGATACTCCTTTGTCATCTTTCAATATAGGGTGTATATACACATTGGTTGTTTGTTTTTATGTTTTGTATTACATTAATTTGTTTACTTTATATGCATTAGCTACAAAATTGACCCATTCTGTTACCCCATTGTCCTACATATGCAAGGCAATAATTCGTGTGCAGTGTTGTATGCCATACATAAACCTAATCCAGGTGGTTCTAAGTCGTAACTGTATGCATGAACGCCAGAAACCGCAGCGCTAATTCAATGGTATTCGAAAGACTATGTGATCATGATCGCGATTATGGTTGTGTCATTATTCGGGTCAATAATTAGCAATAGATTCAGACAAGCAAATAAAATACAAAGTCTTAAACGTTCAACTAACTCAGGGGTCCATTTACCGTTTGTATGAAAACCAGCGTGAGATTAATTCGGATTAATATATTTGTGTAAATACATTAGATAGAGCTACATTTACCTCGAGAATGCAGCATTCGCCACGTGCATCATCTTTGTATGGCAAAATTGTCAAGTCCAGGAAGAAAAACCACAAACAAACGCAATCACTATAAGGAATAGGTTTGAATGCAGAACAACTCCCACAAGAGGACGAGCACAATATTGATTGAATGTACGGGGAGATGTTTTACGTCCGCCACACTGCACCTATATTACATATGGTAAACTCATCCAAGTTTGAATTCCATTCCTTTTTCATATTTTAATGGGCTCTGTGAAAGAAATGTGTACTGGTGAAAACTTATGACTTTGATATGCATAGCAAATAGGCCATACCATGTCAGAGGGTTCCTAAAGGAATCTACAATGTTTACCTATGTCCCATGCATTAAATCAAGACAGCTCATGGGTAATTTGAAGAGTAATTATGAAATATTCAATGAACACTGAACAATAGCAAAATGAATCGATGACAATTTACATTATTTTCAAGAACTTAAACTCAATTAACTAAGTTTACGTACACTTTAGATTATTGTTTTGAAGTCTAACCCTTCGCTTGCTGAATTTTAAAATACATATCTCCTTCATTACCCATGCCCTGTTGTATAATTACATATATCTTCACTGTGTACAAGTATTGCGCTGTGCAATCACTGCTGTGGAGTGCACTGGTTGCACAATCAACTTGTAAATAGTGCAGACCCTGATGAGACAGATCCTGCAGGAGCTGTCTCATCTGGGTCTTCACTATTTACAGATAGGTATATTGACGCGATTAGCAAGCGAAGGGTTAATATACTTTGAACATATTTGCCGATATGGACGCTGGAACAATCGATATATAGTATGCCAATGAAGAATTCCATGAGCAGAACGGAGAATACATTAGTGCGATGATTACGAGTAACATTTGTAACATGTACGAATGTTTGGTAAATAAACTTTCAATTCTACAATTGGCATCCAGCAGAATCCAAAGCATGACCCAGTTTATTTTTGAATAGTGATCTGCGATTATAAAATCGAGATGTCGGTGTGTTGTCTGGTGAAATGAAAACAAAGAAATTGTTCTTTATGAGAGTGTGTGTATCTATGATAGGTAAGCCTGCTGTCATTACTGCAGAACATAGCTGAACGTGTTTATATACACTCCATGTGGATATCTTTTGAAGTGCTTATCTACGTTTGGTCTAGTTGTTGTTATATGATGATTGATTTACTAAAGATAATTAAGATCCGGAAATTGGGCAACGGATTGTATTATGGTTGAATACTTCATTACCCAGGAGAATAAACAGCAATGATAGTCGACGCCGAATAAACTAGAAATGTATATTTACCTTGACTGTGCATGCATTGTACACTAAAAAACATCAATAAAACATTTATCATTTGACTGCACGGTGTAAGAACATTTTTATAGCGAAATGCAGTGACAGTGGTTTGATTAAATCCCATGTTTTGCTCACTGGTATCTGTGATCGTAACTGTCGTTTATTTCAATACAAACATGAAACATTCCTAAAGCAAATCGATAGTCCGTACCCTAATCCAGACCAGACAAATGTTCGCAAAATGGTTAAATTCCTTCCAGCGTGACACTCAATGGATGTATAATTTCGCCCCACACGCTTTAACACTTCCACTACACCGCGTGTAGAAAGGAAAGAGAACGCGACTGTCGTTTTCATTGAGATGATATCATGTTTTAGAGGAATGACTACATAATGAACGGGTTAAAAGATACAAGCAAAGTGTCTTGCAAAAGAGTAACCGAATCTGTACGACAGCATGTTTCTGTTTTATGTCCTTTTATTCCATATCCTGTGTTACGAGTTGCAGTCTCTGGTATGACATCTACTTATTTAAATAAAATAAAATAAATCAATTTGGTAAGATTGTCCTTTTCATGTTTGGTGTAACCTCAAAAGGCCAGCCTGCCTAAGAACCTGTATGCATTCATACTTCAACCCCTCTAAAACGACCACTAATGACACTAATGTGGTGTATATTAAAAGCATGTAGTTGCTAAGTGTTGGGCAAAAGTAATGCAGAAAGCTCGTGTAGGAGCTTTCCGCATAACGTTCGTTTTGTATTAAGCTAACATCTGGCTTTAAGACCCGCACCTGTGCTCCGTTTATATGGTCGCTTTACAGAGATTTTACGTTACATCATCCACAGAATAATCTTTTACACTGAATCTATTTTTCATTTCGAATACAAAATATTGGTTCAATGTAGCAATGCAAAGCACGCTAGGAATTTAATGCTGTGAAAATCTGGTTATGAATACCATCTAAATATGTATCCAAGGTAAAATAAGTAAATTTTGTTATGTAAATTGCACGATAAAACAGTGCCTTTTAGCACGCTATATACAATATATTTCATTAATATTGTTTGAATACCAATAAATAAAATTCTCTCTTCGAAAAGCTGTTTTATTAGAGTCGTAGATATAAAAGTTATCTAGTATATCCAGACACTAATGTATTTGGCGTCGTTCCCATGAGAGAAAATTGAATTATTCATATTTGCTCGGATGTGATTCAGTTTCAGAGTCTATCAGCCATTAGCCCTCTAACTCCCGCGATCCTAATGGCAAACACTCTTGATCCAGATCAGATGGTTCCTAGAGGAACCCTCTGATCTGGGTTGAGACTGTTTGCTGCACTGATGGGTGTCAATGATTTATACCAGTATACTTTGTGTTTGCGATGCAGTCTCAATATAACAAATGGATGGGCTCGTAAAGCTGACTTGGACGAGTTACTGAAGATGATATGGGACTTAAAGGGTTGATGAATATATACATATATCCGTCTAAGTGTGGACGGACATTATTTGCAAACAGCTTCAAACCGCTCAATGCTTATATTTTACAAACTTCAAACAGGACAAGCGTACTGTTAATATTCAGGGATTATTTTGTGGAAAAGGTCTAATATGACAAACAGTGTAAACCCTGATGAGAGGGTTCGTCTAGGAACCCACTCATTTGGATATACACTGTTTGCAAAGGACATTAGTGACACGTTTCCGGCACTAAATGATTCAACCCAGAGAAGACGCTGAATAACATAGCGTGTTATCAGGTTCCAAACTGTTTGACACTCGGACAAAGTATCTAAAGACTAAATAAAATTGTTAAAGTAAAAGTTGTCCCAGAATTTAAAAAAAGAAGTCTTAAAATGAGCCCATATTGTCAATAATGTCATCAAACTTCGTAGTTGCGCTATGTTCAATCATTATTATGAAGATTGTCAATTTGAACTCATATCGAAACAATGCCCCTATGGTACAAAATAAACCGTTTCCATCGCCACTTATATTTTTTGTTCTACAACAAAATAGCATCTGCCTTGGGTGAACAGTTAACAAAACTAAAACGTGAGCCGAATAAATACTAATACGTTGCTGAATAACATATCAAACACATGAATGCTGTGTCTGCTTGGGTGTTTATGCGACTTGTTTTCTTGCGATATACATCTTTTCAGCATATAAATAAATGATTTATGTTATTTACTAGGCATTGTGAAAACACGTTGCAAGTAAAGATTATCACTTTAAGCAGACATCATTTTATTGATTTTACAGGCAGAATAAGGATTTGTCTCTTCGCCCAGTCAGTAAATATCATGTTTAACCCTTTACCTCATAGGCTATTTTTAATACAACCTCTTTGAATAAATCTACCGAAAAGGAGCATTAACTAGAGAAAAGGAAAATTTTAGAATTTTGCAGTTTGAAACCATTGTGATAAATAGAGCATTTGCTCCTATAGGAGCAAATGCTCTATTTGTCACAATGGTTTCACAAACTGACTTTTACAGGGTCGTCAAAAGTCGTCAATATGAGGGAAAGGGTTAATAATGAAACCTGCTTAAATTTGAACTTTTGAATTGCTGTGTCTATTTCTTTATAGATACAATAACAAAGGGGTTAAGCAGTTTTTACTGTAACGAGGTGTACTTTCACAGTCATGACGTCTGGGTCCATGCTTATAAAGCTTTTAGTTGAGTCTGAGTTCGTTCTCAAGTTTTTGATTGGTCAGATTTGAGCCAAAGGCTCAAATCTGACCAATCAAAAGCTTGAGAACTCAAATCTGACCAATCAAAAGCTTGAGAACGAAACTCAGACTCAACTAAAAGCTTTATAAGCATGGATCCTGATCTGGTCACATGGTTTGGAAGTGCAATCACAATAACGGGGTCTGGTGTAATACTTGTAAGGGATAATGACTAGGTGTACCTTTGTTGACATATTTTAGGCATTCACTCATACATACCAAAGACATTCCTCGAGATATTGAGAAATTTAACACCGAATTAATTTCACGTTTTGATCAATAAATTCCATTTAGTGAATGACAAACAGGCCGACTTAATTCAATCTACTAATTGAACTAAATACTACACTGAGTGCTAGTTGTGTGTAAAAGCATTATTATGGCAATAGTGACTCTGCATTATCTTTATCAGGAAATTCGAACAGAGACGACCTGAAATAAGTAATACATATTTGACTGATTTACATGAAACAATCATACATGTACACACTCGCCATTTGATGAAGTTTGTACGAACATTTACATTGGCCCTTCGCCTGCTAATCGCAGCCTAACTGACACCTCATTAGGATCCAATCTGTTTGACATGTAATATGTTATACGTAATACGTAATATTTAATATGTAATACATAATGCGTATTATGTAAGTGAAACTTGTTACAAACTGGAGTTTAAGCGGACATCATTTTCATAGCAGACAAACGGTCAAAGTTATATTATATCAACATATCTAGGGGTGCGATATATGGTTAGAGTTAAACATATATCAACATATCTAGCGGTTCGATATATGGTTAAAGTTATATCAACATATCCAGCGGCGCGATATATGGTTAAAGTTATATCAACATATCTAGGCATACGATATATGGTTAAGTTATATCAACATATCTAGGCATGTGATATATGATTTTTGTAGTTTTTTCGGATGTTCAAACGCGATGATGTATATACACACAGAAAACACTTGAAAGTAAGTAAACTGAACATGACATATAATTAAAAGTGCATATTGACTATTTGCGTTCTAGCGACGAAACATTCATCTTATGAAGCAGATTGGATCCAGATGAAAGGCCGGATAATGCGGCATCTGATTAAGATCTAAACTGTGTTACACTTTGATCATAGTTTTGTAACTAAAAGAGAAAACATCAATTTTATTATTATATCATTATTATTATTATACCATATTTATATAGCACTTTTTCTTATCTGAAATACGTTCAAAAGTGCTTTACAATTAAAACATTTATACATTCTGATGCAGAAGAAAAAACAAAAATACTCTTAATAAACTTTTAAGATAGAAAAAAGAAAAAGAACATTTACATTGTATTTATAAGATATCAAAAGAACTAATTATCGCATAACTTCAAATGTCTTAAATCCATATGCCAGGTAAAGTATAGTACAATTATAATAAGAAGATAAAACAATGTTGATCTCATACTGTTACTAATTTAAAGCCTAAAACATGTAACTGCTATTTGGGCTTAAAATATACACCAGCCACCATAAATCTAAAGAAATAAATGAGTTTTAAGAGATCTTTTAAAAGAGTCAAGGGTATATGAGTTCCGTATTCCCACCGGAAGTTCAATTCCACAACTTCGGAGCCGCCTTTGCAAAGCTACGATCACCATATGTAACTGTGCGGGATCTTGGTATCACGAGAGCCATAAAGTAATTTTTTTTTTATCTAAGTCACACAGTGGTTTATATATCTTTTAAGCAGTGCGATCCGCCAGACCCCATAGTAGAGGCGCCTAATGAGGTTACTAAAGAGTAGTAACAAGGAATTGACTGAGAAATAACTTACATGTACAGTAAAACCTCTCTAATGCAACCAGCAGAAAGGGGCATAATTCACAGTGGCAAAGACAGGTGGTAGCTTAATGCAGGACGAAAGTTATGCAGGAAGCTCCTATAGGAGCTTTCTCCATATCTTTCGTCCTGCATTAAGCAACTACCTACTTATATAGACAGCTATGTTTATTAATTGAATGATCGCATTAGAGGGGGGTTTACCGTTTTTTGTTAGATCCTTACGTATCTTATCTACAGCTGAAATTGAAATTCAATACCGGCGTGGGATAAACAGATCACTTAACGAGTCTTGTACCGAACAAGGAGCAATTGTAACATTCGTCAGAGCAATAGCTAAAGGTGTGTATTCAAATATTCAAATTTAAGAGTACTAAAATCGTCATTTCTTCACCAATTCCTAAGTTGTGCACACGTTTTAGAATCATCTCCAGGTGATGATTCTAAAGAATGGTGACACCACAGTGCTTAATAAGATATAAAGGAATGTTTATGTAATCTTGTCTAGGCCTGTGTTCGTACACTGACATCTTACAGTTACCGTGTATTACTCGGTACTGGATTCGTTTCCAACCAGTTACTATCCATTTATTCCATACATACCCCTATACACGCCTCTGTAAACAGAGAAGACCAAAATATTCTAAAGACGGTATTTACACGACAGGCTAATGCTTAAATGAAAGCGTTTATATGCTTTACGAGGTATTATATGAGTTCATGGCATACCTCAGCAGTGAGGGCCTGGTGCCCACACATTTGAAATCGCTTAGATCAGCAGAAAGGTGATGGCTCGTATGTAGACCAAGCAGTAGGATGATGGCTGGTATATGGACCAAGCAGTAGGGTGGTGGCTGGTACATGTATGTGGACCAAATTGCAAATGACTTAACCTCGATACACTTGAAATTCATCTGCACATTACTTTGATCAAGATCTATTTATTTACTTCCTAATATCATTAACGCTTTGAACGTGGGACACGTGTGTATTGTCAGTTCCAAATAGTGTAGACCCAGATCAGAGGGCTCCTAACTAGTGCTCTAACCAGAGTTTAAACTCTTTCTCATCCAAGATCCTCTCAGAAAGTATACCTGCTATACTGAACGGACTTACCTTTTAAACAATCATGAACCATTCCAATTTGAAAATTCATCATTCAAAGGTTTAAAATTCAAAATTTCTTATGCACATGTATCTCGTAAAGCATCATACAACTTTCATATAAAGAGGCCATAACGGAGACAGTTTCAAAGCGATATATGGCATTTTCACAATATTGTATGGGTTTAACTTGACTAAATTACCACATAGAGGTATTGCTAAAGTCTTACCGCAGCTTGATTTAAATGCAAAACTCCAAAGAAAGATGTCTAAGTGAATGTTAAGCACGCTTAAGTTTGGTTTATGGGAAATAGGACGCCATATGTCTAGCATATGTAAAACAATTAACTCTTATCCTTACTGATCTGTACATACAGTTTGGATACATATCAGCTATCCCTAGTAATTAGGGGCCTCATCAAAACAACGCTATTTTACACTGGTCAAAAGTTCCGCCACAGTTTGTACAGCTTGGCAGAAACTAAAAGTTACATCAGACTGGGGTTTAAGCAGACATCGGTTTAACACCAGGATAAGGTCTGATGTATAAGGACTGCTATCCTAGTCCAATGATGGTAATAGTTTGAACGATCATGGAAATAATTAGAACTTAAATTTTAAATACAGCCGGGTTGACGCAGTTCAGCATCTATTCAAAATACTTCAGCGCTGATTACTTTAACCCTTTCCCTGTTAAAAACGACTTTTCATGCCTTTGCAAACAGTTTAAACCCCGATCAGATGGTTCTTATATTAGCCGTCTGATCAGGATCTGCTTTGTTTGCTTATGGAATTATATAAGCATGATTCTACAGTTTATGTCATGAACAAATATCCTGTATTCACACACCATTATAAAAATCCAGCTAATAAATATTTATAATGGCATTACTTCTTACAAAGATATGCATGAGTGAATATTTAGACATCTGCTGACAATAACAAGACATTTTACGTACAGTAGCAATATCAAAGGGTAACAATTATGATGTTTAGCCGAGGTGACCGATGTCTTATCTATCAATATAAAAACGTAGCAATTCTGGTAAAAGGTTTTGTAGCTGAGATGATTAGTGTCTCATCTATCAATATGAATGTGTAACCATTCTAATTTGTAGGCGAGGTGATTGGTGTTTCATCTATCAATATCTAAGCGTAACAATTCTGATTTGTAGTCGAGGTGATCGGTGTTTCATCTATCAATATCTAAATGTAACAGTTCTGATTTGTAGTCGAGGTGATTGGTGTTTCATCTATCAATATCTAAGCGTAATAATTCTGATTTGTAGACGCGGTGATCGGTGTTTCATCTATCAATATCTGAATGTAACCATTCTGATTTGTAGGCGAGGTGATCGGTGTTTCATCTATCAATATATAAGCGTAACACTTCTGATATGTAGACGAGGTGATCGGTGTTTCATCTATCAATATGAATGTGTCACCATTCTGATTTGTAGACTAGGTGATCGGTGTTTCATCTATCAATATCTAAGCGTAACCATTCTCATTTTTAGGTGAGGTGATCGGTGTTTCATCTATCAATATCTAAGCGTAACCATTCTCCTTTTTAGGTGAGGTGATCGGTGTTTCATCTATCAATATCTAAGCGTAACAATGTGTCACCATTCTGATTTGTAGACGCGGTGATCGGTGTTTCATCTATCAATATGAATGTGTAACCATTCTGATTTGTAGACTAGGTGATCGGTGTTTCATCTATCAATATGAATGTGTAACCATTCTGATTTGTAGACTAGGTGATCGGTGTTTCATCTATCAATATCTAAGCGTAACCATTCTGATTTGTAGGCGAGGTGATCGGTGTTTCATCTACATGTATCAATATATAAACGTAACACTTCTGATTTGTAGTCGAGGTGATCGGTGCTTCATCTGTCAATATCTAAGCGTAACAATTCTGATTTGTACACGCGGTGATCGATGTTTCATCTATCAATATCTGAATGTAACCATTCTGATGCGTAGGCGAGGTGATCGGTGTTTCATCTATCAATATATAAGCGTAACACTTCTGATCTGTAGCCGATGTGATATGTGTCTCATCTAGGGCAACACATGTACATAGGGATCGCCAATACAGCACTACATGAAATGTGAACACAGCGAATTACTCATTCTTCTCCAATGGTTATTTTAAAGCTTGTTTCTTTGAATATTTATATTTTATATTCATTACTGAATATGGCATTGGATTTACCAGAAACGTCACTTTGATTTGATTTAGCATCGAAAATGCAGGTGTTTGTGATAAAAGTGTAGTCGCCATATGTTGAAGCAATCTTTAGATTTGAAATAAAATCCAAATGTAAATACCTAACACCCCTGCTGGTATTGATATTACGTATATGCTCACGGTTTGCCAGAAGTATGGTCCTTTAACGACTGTTTCCATAAATTTGAATACATTGTCACCCGATTCAGTAAGGAAACGTTATACAGTTTGGATTGTGACGAGACGCCGAATTACCCCGAGTCTAATATGGATCCAAACTGTTGGCAAAAGTAATCCTAGTTTTGCCCGCTGTGTGGAGAGTTAACATTATCTCTTACGTCGATGGATCGTAAATCGCGCTTGTGCGACGGAAAGATTTATTCGAAGCAGACATAAGACCCTCCTGTCTTGTCTGAAGATAATAATTTCCCTTGAAGTAATACTGTGAGAAGCTATAAGGTTTTATTCTGGGTACTCAAAGACACCGTCTCAAGTAAAACACACGCATAAGGCATGTATGTCTGCGGGTAATGCTTGACAAAGAAATACTAAAACTGAATCTAATTATCAACATTTTAAGAAATAGCCTACGCAATAGTTGTAAAACTCCTGGTTCATATTAACGTAACATGAAGTGAAATGAAGTGAAAAGATTGTTATTGAACGAGTTAATGGTAGAAGGAGATGGGGTAATTAGTATACAGAGATACACGTATATAGGTGAAGAAATATAGACGATTTCAAAGAAAAAAGCTTAACATTGAGAGATAAGAAGAGAAATATATGAATAGAAAATTACAATGGTAGATAAGCAATGAGTGTATTCAAAGTAAGGGTCAACTTTGACACGACACATAGCCGGTGACAGAGAGAAAGCCAACTATTACAAAATTGGTAAACTGACAGAGAGATACAAGTCAATACCATATATAAGAGGGATAGAGAGACAGAGATACAAATCAATATCATGTATATGCGGTGCATTTCAAATACTACCATGGATATTTGTCCAGCAAAACCTACATTGTGTACAATGTTTAGAATCGTCTCTCCGACATATAGATTGGTGGAGAAATAAAAACGCTATTCTTTTGTGTAAGTTACGCATCCAATATATGCCTTCAGTCATACTCATATAATGTAAGAACATATTATACGCATGGTATTTTTACTGTAAAACATACTTAAAGCAGTGCACATTTTATTCTCCAGTATATCGAGTAAATTCTCGTCAGCATACTATTTTCTCCAGTCGTTTGAAATGTTTCAAACAATTTTGATTCTGGTGCTGTACACATTACATTCTGTCCACGGTAATTTGTTAATCAACCTGAAGGTTTACCTGACAGAAGGGATACGAGGAAACTAGGAACAATAACCCACTGTCAGGGTATGCACTATATTTAGTGCATTAACCGTTTTCAATAACTCTCTGTCATGTTATAGACAATGGATTGCATTAACAATTATCAGTGTAGATTATGTATTGTATTAACCGTTATCAGTATCCCACTGCCAGGGTATAGTCTATATTTGTTGTATTAACCGCTTTCAGTAACCCACTTTCAGGGTATGGGCTATTTATTGTATTAACCGTTATCAGTAACCCACGGTCAGAGTATAGACTATATTCATTCATTGTATCAACCGCTTTCAGCAACCCACGGTCAGGGTACAGACTATTGATTGTATTAACCGTTATCAGTGCCCCACAGTCAGGGTATAGACTATTTGTTGTATTAACCGTTTTCAGTAATTCAATGCCAGGGTATAGATTATTTATTGTATTAACCGTTATCAGTAACCCATGGTCAGGGTATAGACTATGCTTTGTGTCAGCCGTTATTTGTAACCCGCGGTCTATGTATAGACTATATATTGTATTAACCGTTGTCAGTAACCCCCGGTCGATGTACATACACTATTTATTTATTAACCGTTATCAGTAGCCCCGGTCGAGGTATAGACTATTTATTGTATTAACCGTTATCAATAATGAACGGTTAAGGTATGGATAATTTATTATATTAACCGTTAACGGTAACACACAATTAAGGTCTAAACTAGTTATTTATCAATTGTTATAAGTAACCCAATGCCAGGGTATAAAATGTACATTGTATCAGCCGTTATCAGTCACCCAATGTCAGGGTAAAGACGATTTGCTGTATTAACTGTTGTCAGTAAACCACGGTCATGGTATAGATTATTTATTGTATTAACCGATATCAGTAATCCACAGTCAGGGTATAGACTATTTATTGTTTCAACCGTCATCAGTAACCGACTGTCAGGGTAAAGACTATTTGTTGTATCTGTAACGCACGGCCAAGGACTAAACTATATATTGAATTAACAAATAACAGTAACCATGGTCAATGTCTAAGTTGTTTATTGTTTTAACCAAGATCAGTTACCAATGACCAAGTACTACTAACCGTTATCAGTAACCCACGGACAGTGCCTAAACTCTTTATTTTTTAATCAAGGGCATTTACCCACGGTCAGTGTCCAAGTTCTTTATTGTTTTAACCAAGGGCATTTGCCCACGGTCAGTGTCTAAACTTTTGTATTGTTTTAACCAAGACCATTTACCCACGGTCACTGTCTAAACTGTAATGTTTTATCCAAGACCATTTACACAGGGTCAGTGTCTAAACTGTATTGTTTTAACCAAAGGCATTTACCCACGGTCGGGGATTAAACTATTTATTATATTGACCATTATCCTGTTTTTAATGGCGTTTCATTATAAGGTAAACACTAGTTTAAATGAAATCTGTCTTCCGTCATGCTATGTATTAAAACCTCAACATACATCATCTTTTTATCTGATGTGGTTAATATTCAAGGCAATTATCTAAACTACAGGCAATTATGCAAATTCATACTTGCCTGTGTATTCCTGTGTGTGCCATTTCATACATGACAAAAACAGATGCCGCAGAACATCGAGATGAAGCGATTAATAACTTGGTTAGAGAGACTAGTGTGGATATTAACCCTCTGAATGCGGGTCACGTATGTACGAACATTTGCAATCAGTGCAGACAGAGATCAGAGGCGGACTGTATAGTTAAACACTGATGGACTGTATAGTTAAACACTGATGGACTGTATAGTTAAACACTGATGGACTGTATAGTTAAACACTGATGGACTGTATAGGTAAACACTGATGGACTGTATAGTTAAACACTGATGGACTGTATAGTTAAACACTGATGGACTGTATAGGTAAACACTGGTGGACTGTATAGTTAAACACTGATGGACTGTATAGTTAAACACTGATGGACTGTATAGTTAAACACTGATGGACTTAAACACTGATGGACTGTATAGTTAAACACTGATGGACTGTATAGGTAAACACTGATGGACTGTATAGGTAAACACTGATGGACTGTATAGGTAAACACTGATGGACGGTATAGTTAAACACTGATGGAATGTATAGGTAAACACTGATGGACTGTATAGGTAAACACTGATGGACTGTATAGGTAAACACTGATGGGCTGTATAGGTAAACACTGATGGACTGTATAGGTAAACACTGATGGACTGTATAGGTAAACACTGATGGGCTGTATAGTTAAACACTGATGGACTGTATAGTTAAACACTGATGGACTGTATAGTTAAACACAGATGGGCTGTATAGTTAAACACTGATGGACTGTATAGGTAAACACTGATGGACTGTATAGGTAAACACTGATGGACTGTATAGGTAAACACTGATGGAATGTATGGTAAACACTGATGGACTGTATAGGTAAACACTGATGGACTGTATAGTTAAACACTGATGGGATATTTCAGTCAGAAAATTAATCGTTGAACTAGTTATTTGATATTTGTTCGGTTAGCGGGTTTACCTGATGCATGTTTAGTTGTATACTCAACAAATTTTCTAATTGGTCATCCGTTTATCTTAAGTGTTTTTAAAACTAATTAATATATTTTTCTTAAACTCTGCATACAAGTTGACATACGCATATCCTTACGATGATTATCCTATTCGTAATGCATTGTTCTTCCTTTTAGGCAAAGTACATTTGCATACAACCGCTTGTATTTTTATATTTTCGTCAAAATATCATGTGAGCAATTAGACATTTTGCTGATCGTATAAGCCCAGATAGTTCTAAACCGGTTAGACCCAGATAAATGAGACACATGTAAACCGGTAATAAACAGATATAAACCTGTTAAACCCAGATAAGTGGGACACGGATAAACCGGTAACAAACAGATAAATGAGACACACGAAAACCGGTTAAACCCAGATTAATGGGACACGGATAAAGCGGTAAGAAACAGATAAATGAGACACAGGTAAACCGCTTAGACCCAGATAAATCAGACACATGTAAACCTGTTAGACCCAGATCAAATCTTTAATCTTTAAGTCATCTTGTCAGGGTCTACACCGTGCGCTGAACGAGTTACTTGTAATAACATGCTTAACCTTTTTCATGATGAGGGCAAATTGGCGATTGCCTTAATAAAATTGGATCCAGATAAGGCACGTGGTCTCATCAGACTCCAAATAGTTTCACACATTGGTTGCATGTTTGTATAAATACATCGAATATGGCACGTGTTTGTTTATAAAATGAACCTTGCAAAATTGAATAAAAACAAAATATTGTTCAGCATGCTAGATGTTAATTTATGCAAATAAAGACCAGAATTTAATTAACACTCCATTATATTTTCTCCTTCAACCCCCAGGACTCCTAAGAAGTGTGTATGACGTTTATATTTTAGAATACGTGTTAACTTACATTTAACCTTAACAATCTTAACATACCGAGCACAGTTTTGTTGAAGCATAATTATGTTCAACAATATAATCTCGTAACTTTCAAAATACAGAAACTTCTCTATAAAAGCAAACTGTACTCCGAAAGTCAAACAGTTTTCATCCTGCATGACAAGATACTCGGTTACTGGGCGTTTCATCTACATCCATATTTGTCTGCAATTCACCCTTAGGTTAACATAGGGCCAATTATTTTACAGCTGATAGGATACAAATAAATCACATTTTGCAGCTTGCATCGGGTTAAAATCTATAAACAACCATCTTATCTTGTACATTATATCACAGTTTGAACGTTAGATGCATCTGATAATAACCAGTTTCAGACGAGGAACCATTAATCATGCTGAAACCCGATTCCACACTCATTTACACATTGTCTTTCGGACATCGCTCCGCGGCAGATGGAATGACGTGAATGAAAGAGCATACTATCATACATCACCTGTTATAGGACAACCTCCAGCTGAGTATCGGGTCTTTATGACCAGACAACAGAGCATTACGCTTACACAATATGTCTACTGCACGTATAACGTATGAACCTCCTATATATGTAAACTATTGGACACCAGGCCAGATATGTCTTTTCAGGATATAAACTGATTGACACAGGGTCTGTAAATGGCGTTTGGAAAATAGGCATTTAGCAGTTTGAAATGACGAAAACAAACATACATAATTATATTGAATTCGTCTTTCGTTCCTTGAACTAACTATCGCCCACTTAAAGTTGAAATTAATCGTAATTTGAACAATGTTTAAAATTTAGGCATATTGAACATCAATTATTTCTCAAATAGTTTGCATAAATATTACACATTTCATTGCTTCCATTTCTAATCTAGTTTAATCTTGTTTAAGATTACATTTGTGTTGTCAGCATTCATTAAAAATTCATGCTTGTAATACATTGCAATTAATTCTGTTCCTGGTAGAGACTTTTTTGCAATTAGAGTAGACCCAGACCAGCCTATTCCTGTAGAATACATGTAATATAGATCTGATTTTAAAGGTGCTGCCATGGCCAAAAAGTCCCTTGTTCTTATGCCATTAGAAGACTTCGTCTACTTGAAATTAATTGTTTCTCTCATGAATATTCATCAGGTAAATGGGTAATACAAACAAACTCATTGCAATACGAGAACATGTGTTTCGTGACTCGCTCACAAACAGTCTGTTACTATAATGCATTCGCTCAAACAAACGCTGTCAGAGAGATCATCAGCCAAGGAGTACTGTTGCTTATAGCCGTGTGTAATTGCAGTAAAACCAATCTACATCGACCACCAAATTAAGTCTAACTCTGGTAGCTTAATGCAGGACGAACGTTAAGCTAAACGCTCATCTAGGAACCCTCTGCTTTATATTCGTCCTACATTAAGCAATGCATGTTCTCATGGACCTCCGTGTTGTTTCATCACATAGACGGTACAGGCATGCCCTACTGTACTGCCAATTTTAGTATTAAATAAACTCTGATAATGTAAACGATATTCAGCACGGAACGGTTTTAACTTTCAACATGTGACTACCTTTCTGTTTATAAAGTATTGGTTACTGTCACAATGGTCACTCCAACCCACTGTCTTTTATTTATTTTTCCATCTTCTGATGTTAAATCAAATCTCGTAACTAAGTGATAGTGGTCAATGATTGCGGTGACAGGATTTGTTCTCATGTTTCTCCTGACCACATTCAGTGTGGGCTTATTCAGTGTGGGTCTATTCAGTGTTGGTCTATTCAGTGTTGGTCTATTCAGTATGGGTCTATTCAGTATGGGTTTACTCTCATATTTTTCCTGACCACATTCAGTGTGGGTCTACTCTCATGTA
Source organism: Azorinus chamasolen (assembly GCA_963576725.1). Taxonomy (NCBI): domain Eukaryota; kingdom Metazoa; phylum Mollusca; class Bivalvia; order Cardiida; family Solecurtidae; genus Azorinus; species Azorinus chamasolen. The sequence goes on from OY755239.1 coordinate 79,527,076, forward strand.
TTTCCTGACCACATTCAGTGTGGGTCTATTCTCATGTTTCTCCTGACCACATTCAGTGTGGGCATACGCCTTTGGTAGACACAAATAATATTTGAATCATTGAAACTGATTCATACAACACCACTCAGAGTTAAAAGAACTTAAACCTTATCATGCCGTACTATATGGTGATTGCTTAACTCCGTTAACATTATGTTATTTCAAGCTTTCAGGAAACTACTGACTTGCATGTCAAACAGCTTGGATTCTGGTGAGACATCGAGTTTCTCGGTGTTTCTTATGAATCCAAGCTGATCATGTTAAGCAGGGTTTATTTTAAACAGTTTCAAAATAATTTTGACTCAGATACCACCCAGATTGTAATCTTGGAAAGACTTGAAGCAATATTTTGACACTTGAAAACGACACAATTTTGTAATTTTTCACACAAGATACAATAAAACCCCTCTAAAACCATGAGTATACATTGATGTCTTTAAAAGGAGGAGCTTTCTGTGAAACCTTCGTCCTGCATTAACCAACCACATGCCCTTCAGGATGTCGCTTTAGGTCGGTTTTACTGTACATGCATATCCTTGTAACATACATGTAATAACGGACTGCAGGATGTATCATCTGCTTCAATTCTCCTCCCAGTCTACTCAACACAAAATCACATGATCACATGCCATATTTAAACCATTTGCAAAGTCAACCACTTTTACAGAGTCGTCAAAAGTCGTCAATATGAGGGAAAGGGTTAATGTGTATTAGTTAGGTTCGGTAGTGTATGGAGGAGCTACATGATGTTCTTGTCCCATATATCTGGATTTATTCCACGACGAATTAAATAATTACATGACAATCATAATCTGTATAACTATTAAATTCATCCGGAGTTTTATCATAACAAGCAACGTAAATATGGCGACTGTTTTATTTTGAAACGCCCGCTGCCAATCACGTGATGTCCGGTTATTAGAAAATGTTAGTTTGAGTTATGTCCCTTCAACTGTATAAATGAATCTAGAAATGGGTAATAAAAGAAAAATAACACCATACTGCTGGTAAATGTATGGCTCTGTAGTTTTCACCTTATGAGATATAGGAACTGTCTGATCTGGGTCTACAATGTATTCCGTTGTAAAAGTGTTTAAAGTTGTATCTATGTTTAAATGGTTAAACAAGACACGATCGATGATAAAGAAGCTATCTTATATTCTTCTACAATGTTATACAAACAATTTGTTTTGGTAACTTCCGTTTTATCTAAATCGAAACCTTTAGACTGTCCCGATTTTCACCAAATCGCATGCATATTAACCCTTACAGTGCAGGACACGAATAACTAATGTCATTTGCAAACAGTGTAGACCCAGATGAGAGAGCTCCTAGATGAGCCCTCTCATCAGGGTCTGCACTGTTTGTCATATTACATTTTTCTTTAGAAAAATCACTAATTATTCACCATAAACGACCTGTTTGAATTTTGGAATAGTCCATTAGAAAATTCAGCGTTGTAAGGGTTAATATATTGAATGAATCTGACTCCAATATTCATTTTGAACTGTGTTTTTAATAGCTGTATTGTCGAGGTGACAATTTGGGTAACTATTTGCTACCAAAAAGTGAGATCCCGATCAGAAGGCACCTCCTTCGGTCTGAATCTACACTGTATAACCGTGTCCATATTACGGGAGACCACGCACAATTTGGTTTAACAACCATAAAGTTATCATCTGTATCAATCACAATAAACGTTTGTCTCCTTATTTAAACTTAATTGAAAGTGAACAAGTTTTGTTGTAATACATCGAGCTTACAGCGCCACCATTAGCTGCTATAGGAGCAAATGCTTTATTTATCACAATGGTTTCAAACTACAAAATTCTAAAATTTTCATTTTCTCTAGTTAATGCTACTTTTCGGTAGATTTATTCAAAGAGGTTGTATCTAAAAATAGCCTATGAGGTAATGGGTTAAAACCTCGAAATATAGAAGCTGTTTGATCAAGGTCTACTCTGTTTGCTTATAAAATTATATAGATATGCTTCTATAGTTTCAACCATGGTCAAAACGTCTTGTATTCACTTGTTGTTATAAAAACCTTTTTACGAACCTAATTTTGTCATTAAATCTAACATGAATCTGTTTTCATGGAGTAAAGAGTTCAATTTGGGCTTGGTGACGAACAACACTCGTAATCACTGATACATGTATATTATAATTTGACCCATTTACCCTATATATACACCTTTTGGTTACTTTACAAACGGAATTAGCCCAGATTAGAATAATATAGTCGTGTAGAAGCCGTCTGATCAGGGTCTGCTTCGATTGCAAAGAAATAAAAAAGATCTGATTCTAATGTCATTTTAAACATTGGCCAATTAACCCTTTCGCTGCCAATGCCGGATCTGTGATTACCTATGCAAACAGTTTGGATCCAGGTGAGACGCCGAGTAACTCGTTTGTTACTGTTACTATGTTTTTGAAACAAAAATGAAGAAAATCAAAAGAATGAAAATTTGTAGCAGACGACAAAGTTAACAGACGACTGAGTTTGGCAGCGAAAGTGCAATTTTAATAAGGACTTATGATGAATATACACCCGACTTTGCAGATACGTTTATCTAGGCAAGTGCATGCACTCTGTTATAATCACAGTGAAAGAGACACATTAATGCACGCCATTGCGATCTACCTTGACAGCTGGACTGGGCTTTATGAATAAGATTTTAATCTATTTTTAACAAACCATTACTCACGTGTTTAACAGGCGGTCGTACTCGTACTTGACAAAAAGCAATGTATTTAATTGTTCGGTGATGAAAGCTATTTGTTCGGGTCACGTGCGTGATAAATAACGCGAACTACTGTGTATTTTGTAGCCAATTAACTCTTATCCTTTAAAGCGAGACCTGGGCATGTATTCATACAGCTGCTAAGGCTATACTTAAGAATATTCCTTAGTTACTTGAATATTCCTTAGTCTCAGTAATTATTCTTGAGAAAAACGGCTTAATAAAAATTGTGTATTTAACACAATCCTCTAACAGTCATTGAATAACATTTACTCACTAGTTTTACTGCAGATTTAGACGGAACATTCTCCTTAAGTTATCCCTAGGTAAAACGATTCCAAAAGAGAATTAATTATGAATGCATGCGATTATTAGCATCTGCAAGCAAACTTAGATCCACAGGAGACGGCGATTAATCGGGTCTCATAAGTAGCAGCACTGTTTGACACTCGGTGTCATGGCGATCACACCCTAACAGTCATATGCAAACAGCCTGGACACAGATATCACGCCGAGCAATCAGGATCGAGGCTATTTGACACTTAGTCATTAGTTTTTTGAAAAGCTTTAACATGCGATTCCCAAGTAAGCAAAATTGTTTCATATCAGACTTTGGGCAGCCATTATATTTTCGACAGGATAAGGGTTAAATGATTGAACGAATGAAATCGTTAGTAAATGGTTAACAGAATGAAGTTTAACACTTTCCTTTATATAACCGACCAGAGACTGCTCTGTTTGCTTGTGTATAACCGACCAGAGACTGTTCTGTTTTGACTGTGTATAAGCAACCAGAGACTGCTTTGATTATACAGTTTTTGTCTAAGCCAACAATTCCCTTTTACCTTAACCAGTACAGTTAGTGAATATTCATGGAGTTTTCAATTCAACGCATCATTGTTAATTATGGAAAGGGTTTAGCTGGTATATTGTTGGATCAGGATATGCGTTACATGTAAGTGGATACGGTTTCACTGACACTGCTCGCATACCTTACACATTTGATCGTTGAAAGAAGCTAAATGTGTTGTACGTTCAAATTTATGGGGAGTAACGACTGCTAATAATTTATATTCTAGATAGCTTTCGTCGTTCTAGACTTGTAGGATCTTAATTGATGCTGATGATACGGGGAATAATTATTTGTGCCATTTTAAACTCCAGACGCCCGAAACGACAACCGCCGACTTGAAATATAAGATGACATTTTGAAAATGTCGGAGTACGACGATTATGCAGCCGGGTATAGTGTCTCTGGTCCTGCAAACATTACATACATGTACATGTGGTCTATTGGTAATACCTCTCCAGTGATTAGCAGATAAAATCGCAAGGGACTAATTCGAGAGGTTAAGTTCGCGGAATGTACGATTTAAATCGTGATTGCGTAGAACATATTCGCACAAGTCTAGGAAAGCTTTCTTGGATATGTTTTCACACAATACCAACATAACGAGCGAATATCAATATTTAATCAGCTGCGAGAACATATACAGTAAGGTGTAGCTATTACGGCCACTCAAATACGTATTATTGTGGATTTTTACAATAGTTGGTAGCTTAATAAGTAGGGCAATGATACTGAAACTTTCTATAGGAGAATTTTGTATAACGTTTGCCGTGCATCATGCAACGATTTGCTTTTATTGTCTCTTATGTTATCCATTGGCTTGCTATTCACGTCAATATACCTACCTGTAAATAGTGAAGACCCAGATGAGACAGCTCCTGCAATGAGACAGCTCCTGCAGGAGCTGTCTCATCAGGGTCTGCACTATTTACAAGTTGATTGTGCAACCAGTGCAGTCCACAGCAGTGATTGCACAGCGAAATACTTGTACACAGTGAAGATATATGTAATTATACAACAGGGCATGGGTAAAGAAGGAGAACTGTATTTTAAAATTCAGCAAGAGAAGAGTTAATAAATCACGTAACTCTACTATACCAGTAGACGATATACCATGTCACGCGTGGTATATGTTCGGTCGGACCTCGGACGATTTCCATTCGCTTTGTAACAACATTTATCACTGAAGAAAATGATTTGTATGACAAAGAGTACATATCGTGAGCAAAAGGCTCCCATACCGTTTGCAAATATCGTATATAGTCGGTTTGCGGACATTAAGGGTTCAGACAATCGTAGTTAATTACCATTTAACTTTGAATTATTTGAAGAACAAACAGTGTAGATCCGCATCAGATGAGCTCTCTGATCAGGGTATGGACTGTTTTCATTCAAATTATCTAACAAGTATATATACTCAACAATATTTTTTAATTGGTCATCTGTTAATCTTAAATACAGTTGAACTTCGATATCTCGAACTCGGATAACTCGAACTACGGGATAACTCGAACTAAAAGTTCAGTCCTTCCAAAATCTTACAATACAGAATTGCTCTAAGATAATTATATCACTACGTATGTCTAGAAACACATTTCACAGCTTAATGCAGGTCTTCTATGCATATTACATTTGCGTACAACCTTCTGGTTTTTATATCAAACTATATGTTCAAACTATCATATGACCAATTAGAAATTTTGTTGAGTATACCTTTCATATTATATGGACTCTATTGTGATTGTCCATTACATTTTGAATATTTAGCATTCAGTGTCAATTACAACCTTTCTCGGTGTTCTATCAAGATCCACGCAAATTGCCAATGGGCCAACAGTATGGACATAAACAAGTAGAATGAATACTTTTGGCGCCAAATTTAAAAGTGTTGTCTGCAATAATAATTTCATATTAAATATAATTCTAAACTAAATAATAAAGGTATATTAGTAAAACATTTGTTTTTAAAAAACCTGTATGCTTGGGCTGACATAATACAGAAAACAGTGAAGTTCCAGATCAGAAAAGGCGGCATCTGACCTGGGATTGCACTGTTTTCAATGGTGCCAACAGGCGACAGTGGCGACGAAAGAGTTAAAGGATCAGTGATAATGCTTCATCAGTGGAATAGTATCCATAGTGTACCCATTTTAAATGCAAATCTTCCCAGGATATCTCTTTCCCGAATATCTCTTCCCCGAATATCTTGTCCCTGAATATATTTTCCTCGAATATCTTTTTCCCAAATATATCTTCCCTGAATATCTCTTTCCTGAATATATCTTCCCGGAATATCTCTCCTCTGAATACCTTTCCCCTGAATAAAAACAATTTCTTACGTCTAGATTGAATTCTGGCTACATATTAACACTTAATATAGCTACATAGTTTAGCTTGCTACGAGCGACATTTGTAACTAGCTTTGATCCAAACGATAATCACAATAAAGGCGCCTGGTAGACGAGTAAAATGAAAAAAAATTAATTTGAAAAAGAAAATCAAATTGCGTTAAGAAAGGGGACACCGTAAGGCAATATGAAACTTTTTTTTTTTCAAATCACGTTAAAGGTTTTTGGCAATGTAACGTAATTTGAACGTGTTTTGTTTTTCAAATAACGTGGACTCTTTGCCTAGCGCATATTGTGAAAATGTAAATTGAAAAAAGGTAATACAAAATAACGAACTAGCAGCAAAACAATTGAACACAACACCAGCATAAACTACATTATATGTATTATCAAGTATACATTATACTTTATATCAGTAATAATGCATTATTACCGACTTATAGTTCAGACACTCCTATATAGCGACAGCCCTACTTGAACCATTTGAACCGATCTAATGGTAACCGAGTATTTTGCGTATTGGCCAAGGTTGCACAATATCATTAAGTTGATCACATCTTGAGCCAATATGCTGGAAACAGAGGGTTTGATTTATGGATCCTTCTACAGTTCTTCGTATCTGAACCCCTGCACGTCATACAGTCGGATTTCGTTGAGAAATCGCCAAATAAAAGTAATTTTGTAAAGCATAAATGTATAATTATCATTTTTACAACAGACGCAATATGTGATCGACGTCATAAAATAGGAATACTGATAAATAACTGAATTTAACGCCATGTTAAAAGGATTCACTGCAAACACAATAAGCAAAGACGCATTTTCTTTTGTAGAAAATCAGAAGTCAAATTATTTGATGATATAATTTGTAATGAATGACATTAAAACGCATTTCTTTAAAGAAAACCCCCAATAAAGAGAAACTATTTTCTTCCGAATTCTGTCACAAAGGAATTAAAACAAGAGGACTATGATGACCCCCTTATTGCTCACCTGCGAATTGTAACACTAGATAGAGATAAACTAGTCGCAACCATCTCAGGAAAAGCATAGTATTATTTTTCTTTGTTTCATCAGAAGATTATTGAATTTGCTCTAAATGCACGGTAGTCAAAATTAAGTCTCAATATGATCACCAAAGGACTATTCCTACAAAATATCATTTAAATTGGACTGTTAATTTTGGATAATTTTTAAACGTTTTCCATATAGACACATACATGTATTTGGAAATTCAGTCGTGTCCCTTGTTGCCATGTTTTCTTGCATATCTACTTAATTTTAGCAATTCTGAAAGAGGGCCACCAGAGGACTATTTCTACAAACTTCTATTCAGATTTGACTACCGGTTTTGAAGAAGGAGATATTTTCATTTATAGTCATATAAGGCAATTTAGTCCCGCCCCTGGCGACCTATTTTTTCAGGTATCGACATGGTTCCAGCAATGCTGATAAAAGATTGCCAAGCGACGATTCTTATCAAATTCCATTCAAACTGGAACACCAGTTTTGGAGAAAAAGTTTGTTAAAGGTTTTGTATATAGTTAAATAAGACACTTTAGCCCAGTATTTTGAGATATTAACATGAGTTTAGCAATTTAGGCAGAAAGTCACCAGAAAACTATTCGTTTCTATATCGTTAGTTCTGACAACTGGTTTTAGAAAAGAATATGTTTAAAAAATTATTCTGGTTTCCATGACAACCAAGATTCAACATGGGTCCAAATTATTTAAGCAGTTTTGACAGACCATGATACTAAGATCATTTTTGTACAGTTTGGTTACATGTTTCCTAGTGAATTTGGAGAAGATGCCGTTTAAAGCACGGACGGACTGACAGACTAATGGACGGACGGGCACCGGACGGTGGTCGATCGCAAAATCGCACCTGAGCACACGCAGGTGTGCTTAAAAACCGGAAACTACAAAAGAAGTAAATAGCTTAAATCTCAGCTTTAAAACGAGACTCATCTGCAGCTAGGCGGTCTATATCTAGTGTTTTGTGCTAGTGCAATTCGCATGTGCATCGTGACATAGAAGTGTCTGAACTATAAGTCGGTTTTAGTTCATTATTACTGAAAAAGTATAAAGTATATTGTATAAATAATAATACAAATAATGTAACTTCTGTTAGTAGTGTATTCAATTGATATGTTCCTATTTCGTTATTGTATATTAACTTTTTTTCAATTTGTATTAAATGAACACATTACGCACAGTGTTCACGCAGTTTGATTTTATTTTCGAATTACGTTACGTTTCCACACATTTCCAACGTGGTTTGGAAAAAAAACCAATATTTCGCGTTACGGTGTCCCCTTTCTTAAAGTGTTTCGGTTTTTTTTCAATTACGTTTTACGTGTCTACAGCGCCTGATCAATGTCCAAACTGTTCAATGCCTTCATTGCGTGTTCGAACGAAATAGGAAAATAGGACTGCATCGAAATCTGAATTAGCAGACATTTACTAATGTAGAAACACTAAAATATAACCAAATCGCACGCTAACCGATGCGCTATCTGGGTGAAATGGTCTTATTAAAATACAGACAGTGCAAAGTCCGACGCTGCGTCTGGTCAGGGTATGCGCTTTTTTACCCATGATAATCTGTTATATTTTGTCCCCTCGTACAGTGTAAAACGTGATCAGATACCAAATCGTAGACATTATGTCTGATCTTGATCTACATTGTTTGCACGGAAAATCCGGTTATTGAAATAGTGATGTACGGCGGGCGGGCGGTTGGGCGGTCGGACGGGTGGTCGGACGGACAGGCGGCTGCCAATCTTGTAAGCGCAACTCCTCTGAAACTATTCTACACAATTTCATAAAATATTGCATGTAGTAAGGACACAATATGTAGATGTGCATATTGTCGAAGAGTTTTCCTCCTGTATTTTTTTCTCGGAGTTATGCCCTTTTAACTTAGAAATCACGAGGTCTTTAGACCCTTCACTTGTAAGCGCATCCCCTCTGAAACCGTTCAACAGAATTGTTCATAAAACCTTGTATAGAACTAGGACACAATATGTAGATGTTTCCTTCTGTAATATTTCTGGGAGTAATGCCCATTTGAACTAGGGCTAGGTCTTTTCACCCTATCCTTTGGGATTTATTGCAGATATTTTGTATGGTTGAACTCATAAGCGCAACTCCTCGTACATTGGTAGTTGGAGTTCAATGAATCTTTAACAGAAGGTATACCGTCATATGACACTGTACGTGAGGGATGATCCTTACGATCCGACATAGTTCAGGGGACATAATTTGACTTACGGATTTATTGTATTTTTGAACTTGTAAGAGCAACTCCTACATAGGTAGTCAGATTTCAACGGAACTTGAACAGAAGATGAAGATATGCATGAAGGTAAATCTATTTGGACCAACAAATTCCAAAGGAGATAATATGACTTTAGGATTTATTATTAAACTATTTTGTGGTCTCCCAACGCAAGACATAGACTTAGCCAAGACTATACATGATAAGCAGGGGTATCCGATAAAGATACCTATGCACACAGTTAATAGTGAAGGAAAGCCATGTTTGATATCGTGTCGACATCCTTTTCTTGATTTGGTTTTGTTTTGGTAATGGATTTGTAGACAACTACCATAAAACTTGAAACAGATGATACTCTTAGCAGACTACAAATGTTTTACGGTGAAAATGTTAGTGAAAGTAATAGAAGACAGTTGTATTGACAACTGAAGGAGATGACAAACATTTACTGTTGTTTCAATAGGTGTGTTCTTAATATTCAATCACGTTAATGTACTCGTGCAAATGAAACTTACGATATTCAAAGTGCTTCCACAAACATGACGTTTATACTTGAGATATGCAGTTCCCCATGTAAATATGAAATTGGTTTGTCGTTATTGGATTGTTTCACCAATACCCCTGGTGGTTCTTGATTAGACCAAAGATAAAGTCAACGCCACACTACTTGTCTTACGATGAAATTGAACAGATACCCGTAAGCACACGTTTGTTTCACAAGCGAGGGGGGTGTTCAACAAGTTAGCACATGGAAGTGCTACCTTATCGCGTTCTACAATGTCTCTCGGCTTTCTATCTTACAAGCCGCTAGAACTGCTCAGTTAATCATGTTTACACCCGATCCTGACACGATGAATTGTCACCAAGCAGTGGGCTAATATATTTGTTATTTATATATGCATATTTAATTAACAAATTACAAGACTGAGTAAGTTTTAACCCTTTCCCTCATATAAACGTGTTTTCACGCATTTGCAAACAGGGTAGACCCAGATCAGACGGCTCCTAGAGGAGCCGTCTGATCAGGCTCTGCTCTGTTTGCTAATAGAACTTGATAGATCTGTTTCTTTGCTTTATAAAATGCCTACAATGCTCCACCGTCAATATTTCTCTCTAACTACTTCGCTAATGAATATTCAGTAGGTATTGAAATCTGGGCTAAATTTAGAACAGGGAAAGGGTTAAAGAAAACATCACTGCAGCCCTCAAGCTCTTATCATGTTCGAATCACACAAGAGCATTACAGTAGCCTAACTTAAGCGAACAATAAATGGGGGTCTAAATGGGGGTCTTTAAGACAGGTGGTAGATTAATACAGGTCGATAGTAATACAGAAAACTCCTATTTCTGCATTACATAAGCCCCCCCCCCCCCCCCCCCCGGTTGTAGCACTCCTTTCTTTAATAAATGAATAGTCGTTGAAGACAGGCAATTTTGTTTATTTCAAACGACACAGTATTGCAAATTTAAAGCGATTGCCAATTAAAACGGCTACATTGAAAGAAAATCCGGTTTATAATGGTCTGAGCAAACAATCCCTTCTGTACGTACATCTTCATATTAACATTATTCATCGGTGAAAGTTTGAAGTAACTCCTCACATTGGTGTATGAAGTGATGGACACACATGATTAGCTGGGCGTACGTAAGTTCAAGAATACCATGAATATTCAGAGATTGGTTTTAAAAGAAGCGTGTAACATGACAAACCTTACAGACCCTGATGAGAGCCATCCGCATGAAGCCCTGTCTCATGAGTCTACGTTGTTTGCAAATCACATTTAGCGATTCGTTTCCCGCACTGAAAGGGTTAAACCTAAATTAATTACACAAATATATCCATCGTTAGGTATTGCAATGACCAGCAATCGTGCTAATCGAAATGCAAACAATTATTGTCCCTCGTTATACAATGTAGCAACACACAGCAAACTTTAAGGTATAACAGAAAAGACGAGAGGAGGATACTATGGAATGCAAAATACATTCTTATATAAATTATAAATGCATTGATTCGTACATTAATGTGATGTTTGTCGAAAAGGTTAACGTACTAAGTTTAACCATTTCTTCATATAAACAGTTTTTCACGCCATTGCAAAACAGAGTATACCCAAAACAGACGGCCCGTGTACTGCCCAGGATCTACTTTGTTTGCTTATGCCAATATAGCATATGTACATAAGTCATTATAAAATAAATAATTATGATGTCATTATATCTTACATAAACATTCAACAGGTAAATGGTTAAACATGTTTTTTTATTCGTCATAAATCGCATGTTATGGTTCTTAAACAGTCACGAAATGCCTGTGGCATTGCTTCACCTTGTCCTTAATTTCTGCGAGAATTTTCTTCACGCTGATCTGCGCTTATTACTTGTATGAGTAACTCGTAATCATGATTTTAAGAAGCCACGAAAGCGTAATAACGTTTCCTCAAAACGGATCTCTATTGGGGATTTTGTTTCGTTTTGTAATTTTGTTTAATTTATCGAAAACGATTTCAAATGCATCCTAATTAAAATCGGCAAAATGAATCATTTGAAGAATGAATTTCCGCCGATATATCGATCGACCGCTAGAACATTCAACTGTACATAACCAATGCTTGCCTTGTGTTAAAAATGGAGATAGGCAAGCATTGAAGACCAAGCTCAGAGGGCTAATGAAGCAGACCTTTTTTTTAATGATCTGCATTATTTGCTTCACAAATTTTGATCCCAATACAACGGAATTCATTCAGAAACACGTCTTCAAATACAATGCGTTGGTAACGGTTGAAACTTCCATGATATATCTGTATAGAATGTTGTACACTTTATATAACATTAACGCTTGAACAATGGGAAACGGGTTTATTGACATTTGCAAACTATGTAGACCCAGACGAGAAGACTCCTAGAGGAAACCTATGATTAGGCTCTGCATTATTTGCCAATTATACATTTCCACACAGAATTGACTATATCAATAGACATTGAAGGGCTATTCCACTCCACATTCCAAGTGTTAAGCCTTTCCACATCGATCACCCACACGGAATACAATTCTTGGTAAACCTTATTATTGCTTAACGCAATGCCAACATAATGTAGACAGTTCCAACATATTTCATTTTGCAACGATATCGCCAGTCAAACTAGAGGCACAATACGCTGGACAAAAAATTAAGTGCAAAATGTGTTGTGTCATGTTTGGTTTGATTTGAGTATGAACATACCAGATGGGTATTTACAAACACTGTACACTAGCGTTTTATTATTTTTGCATCATCAGGTGTATAGTGTGTGACTGATCAGCAAAACGATACATAGCATATCATGTTGCTAAAACCCGTGGCTTCTGAATCAATTTTTCATCAGAAAATAATGGAACGGATTGTTACAACTGCAAACAGATATGATGCCTGCTTAATTTCAACTTTGCTTAATTGCTCCAGAGCTTACAATCATTGTCTGTTGCTGTATCCTTCTGTATTTAACTTAGTATCCTTAAACCACTTCCCTCATATACAACCTTTTAATGCTTTTGCAAACGGATTAGACCCGGATCCGGGTCTTCTCTGTTTGCTTATGAAATTATATAGATGACCCTACAGTTTTTGTCTCCAAGTCAAACATTCCCTTGAAAATATTGTACTATGCATATTAAGCCAGAGAATGTTTATGACGTGATAAAGTCATACATAAATGTTCATTAGGGTAATGGTTAAAAAGGATATAGGCATAGAGTTTAGACCCATATCATCAGCATGCGCCATCTGATCAAGGTTTGCACTATTTGCATCCCAAACTATATTTCCAAGGCAACATCTATGACAGAAGCCTTGTAGTAACATCCAATTAACTGAATTTGAGCTGTGCCAAGAAATACCCAGCCTTAGTAATATTCAAAACGTGTAGACGCCGATCAGTCGCCTCGCGGTAGAGCTGGGCGTGCACTGTTTGACACACACACAAGCATCTTCAGTAATTTTACATGCAGTTAATTAAATAGCATCTCTAATCGCAGATGTTATGTCGTTGACAATGAGTTTAATCTGGGTAGCATGGTAGCACTGTTAGCATGTCGTTAAGACTGCTTTTGCCATGGCGTGGCCCATTTATATAATACTTACAATCCATAGACTGCACACATTGGTATGTAAAAATTAAGACAACGAATTTTCATTGACGACGTTTAACCCTTTCACCGCCATTGTCGCAAAAATGCACCGCGACAAATAGTGCAGTCCCAGATCAGACGCCGCCTTTTCAAGGCGGCGTCTGATTAGGGATTTAACTTTTTTTTATAACATAACTCGTGGCCTCAGCGTGACGTTACACTATCATATATATTTTGATATTCACGGGCATATATTCACTAGTGAATAACATTCGAACGACCGAACTGTATTCATACGCACTGTCAAAACAAACAAACTGGCGGACGGTGACCTACCTGTCAACGATTGAGTCAAGATAGATGGCAAAGAACTGTTGACACTTGCGCCTTAATTTCTATAAAATAATACGAATTGTAATCGCTGCAAGTAAATATCTACAAAATGTATGCCAAAAAAGACCTACCAGCTACTCTGACCCAAATCATCCATTAAAACAATTGCCTCCACAACTTTACATTTTCTCCACCGCATGTCCTTTTGTTTATGCAGATTTCTACTCATAAAAATATCTCGTCAATAAACAATTATTGTCATCTGAATCCAGCACAGCACAAACCTATTCAAATATGTTATACTCCAAATCAGTTGATCGCGAAAATCTTCCTCCTGTTCCAACACATTTTATGCAGCAGTTCGTAGACTCTACTGAATCTTTTGTTCATTTCAATAAACTTTTTCGCGGCGGAAATGTCCATGTCCATCTGTATACAACACTGATGAAGTGCTTAATATAGCAAAACGAAGACGCATTTTGAATCCCATTGACAGAGGTGTGTCAGACATGTAGCCGTCTTCATTTAAACTATTAGCAAATGGCACACTTTACACACGTTGTGTACAGTGACGTCATAATGTGACGTGTTTGTATGTCGAAACTGTAACTCAAAAAATATTTTGACGTGTTTCTGTCGGTTTTTGTTATCATAAACTATCACACTTAAATTGAATATCAGAGAGGTCTAAATTAGATCCTGATTGTTATGACAGTAAGTCAAAAACAGTTGGAAATTTTGGACCTACTTTGTCCCAGTTACTTAGCGAACCTAATAACACCTTTCATTCATCATTTCTATATGTAAGGAGAATTTATAACAATCAACGTTACTGCTGAAATATTGGCTGCAAAAAACGTTTGTGTTTGTTATGTTATAAATAGAATCTTGCATTCGTGTACATGTACATGATTATTGGATTTATTTATAATAAATCCAATAATCAAGAACACTCATGTAAGATCCTCTATATCTCAATCTTTATTATATCTGTGCTTTATTCCTTTGAAATTTGCATTTATTTATCGTATTTCCTTAATCTACCAAATTATTTAACAAAATTGGATTGCAGACGACAATTAGAAAGTTGGCGCCGAAATGGTTAAACCTTTACCGGGTACAGACGTTCAATACGCATTTACAAACAATGCAGGCACCGACATTTCCTTCAAAACTGCTTAAATCAGGGTCTGCACTCTGTTTGTTTGTTTTTTGTTACAGATCTGACTTTCTACTGTTTTTCTATTACATGTTTTCGTTATCGTGTTCTACTGATTAAATAGTGTATTATTAATATTTCACGAAGGTTGTACACATTTTATCTAGTTACATTAAGACAGGCTCCATATGATGTGATATATATTCTTTGTACACACATAGTCCCCGTATTGATAATGTATCAAACGTCCTAGATGCAACAACGAAATTTTTATGATGTCTGTGTGTTAAATGTTATATGGAAAAGGGATATTTTATATCAGAAAAGGAACAGTATTACTACATGTAATTATCACTGATTTCATTAATTCTTTGCCATATTGATTAAGACTCGATTTATAACCAGGATACCATTGTTTTTACCACACAGTCGTCTTACAATGCCATATGTTCAATGCATGTTTTGACAGTATCTAGCCTTGTTTTACGACAAGTAATCAATATTGTACATAGTATTTGCATGCAAGCATGCCAGATTAGACTATATGGTATAGAATTCACAAATTATGGCTTGTCTAATATTACCATTTATAACAAGTGATGGACGTGGTATTTTCAAGTGACTCATTTAGTCTGGGTATCGTGTTTTAGTGTGCCCTCAATAAACCCACATAGTTTTACCCCAATAAACGAACTGTTTTAACTCCAAATGCTCCCAAAGGAGATTTCTGCAGGCACAATGTCAAATGTGGACTAACATCAGCTTACCGTTGTTTTCCGTGTTGTTAATGGTATGAAGTATTGTAGACTTTCTGCGAAATATACCGAGGTTGTTAACACATTCTCTCATAGTGACGCATTTTGGCGCCTCTGTAAAAGTACAAAAATGAGTCATGCAGGAAACATCACATACAGAACAAACAGTCGCCCGAACAGCAACACAAGAAAACAGCAAATGTACATAACTATAAAAACATCAAGCGACACACAAAGACAAAACAAACATACAATGGAAGATGGAAGTACATTGTACCACCTTGGAACGGTCAGTGACAAAAGTCACTGGGGGTTAAACCGGTTTATGGGCGCTCAACCTCACATTTATTCCATCCCCACCCTAAAAGACAAACAGTGTAAATAAACGTATCCCCTCTCCGACTAATCTACAACAACCGCGATGGCAATACAGTGGTAAAGTGCATGTATAACGAAAACATTTAAGTGAACAAACTGTATCCACCTGTCACTTTCTGAAACCATTGTAATAAATAGAGCATTTACTCCATAGGAGCAATTTATTTGCTCTATTTATCACAATTGTTTCAAACCTACACAATTCTAAAACTCTTCTTTTCTATCTTTAATGCTCCTTTTCGGTAGATTAATTCAAAGAGGTTGGGTCTAACAATAGACTAGGGAAGAATGAGTTAATGCAGTTGTAGACACGTGTAGTTCTTATGTAATACGTTCAACGGGTTATATGTTAGTCGGGAATGCCAGACAGTCGTCAATCATTGAAACATATCACATATAACTGAACAATAAAACAGAAACAGTCGTAGAATTTGCATGGTCTTTGTCTTCGTAATTACAGAGGACGGTGTGTAATTTTCTGCTGTAAAGTGTGCAATGGTATTTGAACACCTATCAAATACTTAGCCCTTATTCCGATACTCGCTATTATACACGCGCCTGCAAACAGTTTGGATCAAGATTTGATCGAAATGGAGGTAAACAAATTTGAACAGAACCAGAGTTGAGCAGACATTATTTTTTTGACAGTTTACGTTAAGCCTTCTGAACAAAGATGGTCGACAGAAATGTCGTCTACTTCGGTGTTTATCTTTAGCTAGTATTTGTTGTTTTTGGAGAAAAACATATACGAGCTATCCGGCGTTCGCGTTAGCGTCGTTATCGTCCGGAAATGCTAACGTTGTATATTACTTCTTTCCTATTCATACAACTCTTATGAAATGTCATGCTCATGTTCAACGTTTCAAGGGACTGTCACCCTGTCAGACATGTAATATTTATATACTGTTTCTTGCAACCTTATCTCGTGAGTGCAACATTACGTCTGGATAAGTGAGCGTTTATTAAAATGTGCGTGACGTCATCTGACTCTTGCAATTTGATCTCTAAACGACACTTTGACAGTTTGCTTGAATTTGACATATGTCGCGTTTTGCGACTATTTCGGAGGAGGGTCTGTCAAGATTGGACAGTCCGAAAGGACTACGCCAGTACTAAACGTGTAATGAATAGAATGTGAAACCGCCCCGTGATTTTCAAAACAAAACGAGAATAGCTTTTGTTTCAAACTGTTTATTGTTGTCATTGAATAAATCTGTTTGCTGATGAAATTGATTGTGATGTTCGGTATAATAAAATAAATATCACATCCCGTGGCGAACTACAACAGGTATTGTTAACCCTCGGTATGGTAATGTCCCTCTCGACTAACACCTCGGCGGATATTACCAACCTCGGATTGACAATACGTGTTGTCGCCCTCCTTGGGGTGTGATACTTATATGATACATGTTACGGCCTATTACGTTTGGTACATTGTATATACCTATTGTTTGTCAGTTATAGCATACAGATGGACCCTAATAAATACAAGTTAAATCGCTTTTGTCTTACAAATGCATACATGCACAACAACATACTGTACATTTTAAACAAACGCTGTTAGTGTAAAACACGAGGGTCCAACACAGGTTGTATCACCCACGTTTTCCATAATATATAACATCATTGTGGAAATATTTATTATCTTAATTAATGTATCTGTTACACAGGCATCGGTGCACTGTTTTGGAAGTACAGTAGACCGGTTTTAAAGCAACTATTTATTGAATACTTATACATATCTTTAAAAACAGGCGTTTACTTAAAGATGTATTATGCGCAAATTTCCGCAAACTTTGCGTTTCAATCTGACTTCAGAATCGGAACCTATGTACTTTAACACTTATTTAACACTAAACAATACGGTTAGTAAATGGTTGTTTGTGTCGAAAAAATAGAAAAAAAATGGATTGCTACGGAAACCAACGGGAGCGTTCGCCATTGGCCGGAATCTGTCGTAAGATTCAAATTTACATACTGGAAATAATCATTCGATGTTTATGTAGGCCAACAACCAGTGTCAGCCATAGTACATGTGATAACAACCTAATAAATATTCAAAGCGTTGTTTCGAAATAGAATCGGAGTCATTCAGAATTTGTCCGGAGATGTCCGCTGATTTCCGTATAAAATCCTCGTTTCTAAAAAGGAGGCTCCTTTTAGCAGTAATCGACTAGCGATAATATTTAGCTGAACAATTATATCCTGTCGGAAAATGGGTTGTAAGCATTATTTTCATTGTATGTATATGTGTTCAGCTTCTGGTGTTGATTGATTAATATGAAAAAATGTGCATCATACATCTTTAATGCAAGATGAAAGTAATGCAGAAAGCTTCTGCATGAGCTGAGCTTCTTTCATAAATTAAATCCTGCGTTAAGCTTTCTCCTGTCTTTCCGACCAAGAATTATGCCTCTTTTAGGTGGTCGCTTAAGACAGGATTTACTGAAAATAGAAACTATGTTTGCAATTTGAATGTGCCACAGTGATTTTGGTGTCTTCCTTACTAGAAAGCACCCATTACACAACACAGCGCTAGTGTCTATTTCTGGTGATATATAGTATGGTTTAGCTTAAAGAACTTATCCCTTATCTCGCTAAATTTGACATTACTCGCTTTTGCAAACAGCTTCGATGTACATGAGATGCCGAGTAACTCGGTGTCTCATCTACATCCAGGCTGTTTGATATGTGTTCAGTGTTTCAAAAGGTTATGTTATTGCACTTGATAAATTGTTTCTCAAAAGCTAGATCGAATCGTAAATAGAATTGAACTTATCCGAATTTGTGCAGACATTATTTTTTTCTCAGCAGAATAATAATTAATTGATACTGATTATACGGGCGAGGGGTGTGGGATTAGTTTAATCAGATTCTCACGAAAGTGACATTTTAGTAATTTGTTAGCAACGAGTAGGACAGACATAGAGAATAATACAGACTTATTAATCTATAGGTGTAGAATATATATATAAATGCACTAACATGCCTGTCGAATTTGATTCGTATAAATGAATACAGCAAAGCATCAAATCAAATATGTGTAAATAATACCAAAATACGTTTTCATAACATTAATGTTTGTTTTAAACACATGATTGAATTTCTGAGTACGGGAAAAACGTAGAATGCTTGCTGTTAGATGAAGGCGGCTTGCAAGATATATGGGCATTGATTAGGTGTACCATGTGCGATGTGTCAATACTAGCTATTAGATTTCTAGTCATTTCAGACCACGTCGATACTTCTGGATAAATCCGCATAATTACCAGCTAGTGTGAAGGCAATGTGCAAGCATACATATTGTAATAATATCACATAATTATCAGCTAATATACTGATTGCAATAATACCGATTTTTTACCAGCTAGTGTGCAGGCAATGTGCAAGCATACTTATTGCAATAAAGCCATGTACTTACCAGCTGGTGTGCAGGTAATGGAAAAAACATACGTATTACAATAATGTCGCATAATTAGTAGTGTGTAGGCAATGTGCAAGCATACTCATTGCAAGTATGCAGGCAATGTTCAAACATACGTATTGCAATAATGCCGCATAATTACCAGCTAGTGTGCGGTCAATGGAAAAGCATACTTTTTTAAACCAAAAAAAAATTTGCGGTAACATTATTTGAAAAGTACACGTACACGCATATGCATTAAGAATACTAGTTGAATGCAAGTGCCGTATGCTATAACATTTATCTCAATATTCTCATATTTCACCAAATATAACACCCTAATATGTTTTACACTAAGCATGCACTATCAAACAGACCAAATAACGACATGTGCCACAAGTCAATACCATGTACGTACGTCATTCGCATTACTTGGTATGCTCAGTTTAGGTCGCAACACAATTAGCATTCTCACTCAAATCCTCACTCGCCCTAAATAAAGACGGGTTCTCTTGTTTGGCTCAAACAACTATATAAATGTACTGCAGGCTGGCAATGTAAATACAAATCAAATACTTTAGTTTACCATTCTATACAATAAACTAGCTGTTGTAAACATTACAAACACTGTCATTTATGCATAGGATTTGTCGCAAATCACGTTCAATACATTATGCCATGATTACTGCCAATAACTATCTTTCATTTGTAAAAAAAACACCAAAAGAATTAATATTTATCAACTTCGGGTTAGCGACTAATCTATGCACCGTCTCATTCTAGTTCGAGCGAACACGTCTCAAACTATTCTAAACCATACATACATCTATTACGGTTACATATAGATACTGCTAGGCCAGTGCCGTATATGGATTGTTTTATCTGAATAATTAGCCTTAGGAAACGTTTGGTCAGGACCAAATTGGTTTTCTACGTGTTGCCAGATAAAACTTTCACATACGGCACTGACCTACTATTCTGTTTATCCTGCCACCACAGAAAGTCCTCTTCTTTCATTTATATATCATTAGATGATATATTACATGAATGTTTGCAATAATTCCAAAACAATGTCGACGAATTACTGCTAATCATAATGGTTTTGCATTTAACCTATTAATTAGCCTTTCAACTAATTCATTCCAGATGTATTGAACAAAATAGCTGACAGTATATGTCCAACTTTGGATCGCTTACGTTTCAGTCAAAACTGACCCTAAACGATCAACTACTAATGTTGAACATGTTACCACAATGTCGATGCATTTCGTTTAAACTTGGTCGTTTCTTTAAATGTTTAACGAAGTGGAAGCATTCACCAAATGTAATGTATAATTACAATAACGTATAATATGCAAAACAAATGCCAAATCACGAATACGAAGTTTCAACTTTGTTTACTGACACAAATGTCCGTTTACACTATTATTTGAGGAACAGTAAAACCCCTCTAATGCGACCACTTAATGAACAAACATAGCTGTC
This sequence comes from Azorinus chamasolen, assembly GCA_963576725.1. NCBI lineage: Eukaryota > Metazoa > Mollusca > Bivalvia > Cardiida > Solecurtidae > Azorinus > Azorinus chamasolen. Next base: position 79,547,961 of record OY755239.1, read on the forward strand.
TTCATAAGCAGGTGGTTGCTTAATGCAGGACGAATAGTATGGGAGCTTTCTGCATAACTTTCGTCCTGCATTAAGCTACCACATGCCTTTAACACCCAGAATTAGACCTTTGTATTCGATTTCCATTACTCAGAGCGGTGAAATCTTTACCTGTGTAATTTTCGGAAGTATCACACTTCCGTCGTCGGCACTGACTGTTTGATTAGTGCTGGTCAGGTGACCTGGTATGGCCAGAATTAGACCTGTTTTTGGTGGTCGCATTAGCGGGGGTTTACTGTAGTATAATAAACGTTGGTTGGGGATACGTTATTTCAGATTGCGCTCCGGACATATTTTAGATGATGTTATTAACTTATGCAAGCGACACATACTAACATAGTGAGGAGCCAATGGTCAGTCTGTGCACTGATTGATAAACCTGCCACATGATATATTGACTTAAGATCACATATGCAAAAACAGAGTGTCGTTAATCGCGGCAATGCACTGGTGCATGTTTTATGCAGATGCGCAGCTTGAATCCGGCTTTACTACGCTGTAAACAATGGCCGAGACAGCCATCAGATATATTCTGTTTCTAGTTCTATGGCATGTTAAGGGGTGTGTGATAAAAAGAATCTTACATTTTTGTTCATTTCCAAATGTTTTCATGAAACTCGTTTACTATAATTAATATGACACTCGCTACAACTCTTGTCATATTGTTATAATAAATAATAAGGCACGCTGTTATTACGTCACGAAACAAGATGGTGATAGGGTACATGTAAACTCATCGAAGTCAACTTTCAAAAAAATAATAACATAAGAAGCAGGCACCATGCATATGTATATATTTAGGCTGTCGTATTCTGCGTCAGATGTCACATACCTTTATTTGATTAGACTGGTAAGTACAGTAAAACCCCGCTAATGCGACCACCTAAAAGAGGTATACATAATTCTTGGTGCTAGATGCAGGTGGTAGCTTAATGCAGGACAAAGTAATGCAGAAAGGAGCTTTCTGCATTACTTTTGTCCTGCATTAAGCAACCACCTGCTTATAAAGACACCCATGTTAATTCATTAAGTGGTCACGTTAGAGGGGTTCTACTGTACTCGAATTTTCAATCAGAGTGTGTCTAGATGAGATACCGCGTAGCTCGGAATCTCAGTAGAATCCAAACTGTTTCACTCACTGTCAGTAGTTTATCCTCTCTGTCAGTAGTTTATCCTCTCTGCCAGTAGTTTATCAAGACTTGCATCGAATCGGAAGTCAGTGAATAGTTCACCAAATCAGTCAGAATTTTACAGAATTTTATTCAGAATGAGAAGGACTACCTTTATTACCTATATTATCACATCGATAGTTTCTAACAGCTTCCTCTGTAGCTTGAGCTACAGAATATTTAATTAACTGATTTAAATAGTATTCCAAAAACAATGGCACACATAATGACAACACAACAATGTTACTGATCTCATGTATTTAATTACACTCGAAACACAACTAATTTCTCTTTTTATATTGCTGCTTTTGCTTTCGAAGGATCTCCTGCTTTCAAAACTTAGGTATTACTCAATAGCAGGTGTTAAGTGCGGGTGTGGCGGCAGTAAAAAGTGGCCCCGTACTTCATTCTCAGTGTTGTTATATTTTCTGGTCCTCCGGGATAATTAGTTTAGATGTTATTAGTTATGCAAATTGAATACCGCTTAATCCGGTGCTATGGTGCGTGAGTAGTGTTGCATTGTAATAGTTACTGCTCATGAACAGACTCAATAAACCCGAGTCTGCATTTTTCTCTTTTTGCATTGTTACATTTGCTTTCAAAGGATCTCCTACTTTCAGAACTTAAGTAATTCTTCTCGTATAGGTTACTGTGTAACATATACAGTGCTCCCTCTCTACAACGACACCCTTTGGGATACGAAGATTGTATGTGTTGTTCAGAGGGAGTTGTTATAGAGAGGGAAAATCAAACATAATTAGCTTGTTTTCAGATCCCCAGATAAGGTGTATTTCGAGAACTAAAAGCGTTATGCCTCAATCAAACCCTATGTTGTGACTACTCTTTAGAATCGTCACTTTGTGACGATTCTAAAGAGTAGTCACAACATAGGGTTTGATGAAGGCATAAATAAAATACGATGGAAAAAACTTTCTGGAGCCTTGTTGTTTCGGAAACAGTGACATGCGTTGTTGTAAGGAGGGAATCGTTATTGAGAGGGCCGTTGTAGGGAGGGAGCACTGTAGTTGTATATGTAAGTTCTTTGATATATAATTGTCCCGGGAGTTCCAAATAAGGGAAATAGTTTCACTAAGTATTGCAATTACTCATAAGACTCGTCACAACTACGTGTTGGTGGTGAAGTACTGTTACATATTGTCACGTGTTTACTATCCTAATCCATAACCGGCTCATCACCAATTGGCAGCTTCATCGAGTCCAAATAATTCACTTTCTACCCCTGTTGATAGATTGCAAACAGATATCGTACTTTTCGCTATAGTTAATTAGCTAATTCAGAGTTTGCCAATGTGCCCCATTGAATGAAAACATGGTGGTTTTCCATGCGTATTTTTTCTTCCAGATATGCCATGCCTGAAAACGGAAAAACAACTCAAAATTGGTAGTCGTTACTTAATTTTGGCCCATAGGTGGATACCGTCTAGGGCATGTTTGCGTGTTATCATATTTAGGTGTTAAGTCTTAACTTTATGTCTTCTTTCCAATATGCCATGGGCTTTATTACCATGAACAGGTTTATATCCGTTTTTGAGAGGAAAGAACTGTTTGCATTTTCCACTGCCATATGTGACATGTAAACACAAAACCCTATAAACAGTGTCGTATATAAAGCTAACAAGGGCCCATTTTACGAAAGATCGAACGACAGAAATTATCGTTAGTTCTTAGATACGACGATCGCACATTTCAGTTGTGATCGTCGTACGTTTAAACTTACGATAATTCCTGCTGTACGCAGTTAAAAGTTAATTTAACCCGTGGCTTGCTAGATAGGGTACTATCACTCTCACTACACTCCTTACTTTTCCCGTAAAAAAGCACTATAAAACTGCAAAACAGTTTAGATCCGCATGAGCCGCTGCACTCTGTGTCACTCTGCATCTAGTTTGGATCAAAATGTTTGCAGACGTAATCACGGATCCGCCTAAAGCAGGCATTGTGAAAACGAATGTCGGCTAAAACTTGGATCTTCGGCAAGTGCTGTCGATTTGATCAAGATCTTGAGAAACTATTGACCGAGTGTAATGGCACAAGTACTGACCAAGTGTCAAACAGCTTGGGTCCTGGTGAAACGTCAAATTATCCTGTGTCTCAACTGAATGCAAGCTGTTTGTAAATGCGACGTACATGTATTGGTGGATGAACTGTGTATGAACGGTCTTCCATTGCTGTTAATCGGTTTTTGTGAAGTTCCTTTACGTTCTACAGCCTTTGACATTACGTGACATTTTAATGTCACAGAGCCCTAAATGATGTTGATTTGAAACGGACAGTCTATGAACATCGTGCGCATTTCAGTTGTTGTACACTGTCGTGTGTCATTTTCAAATTTCCAGCCTTACTGCTATTTTGTTTAAGCCGTGGTAATTTGCTTCGTTTGACAATGCAATACGATGCAACACATGAATATATGCCTCACTTCTGTGGTTTGCCTTTTGTAGAACTAATTTAAATGGACAACTTGTCTCAATCTATTTGCTACCGTGAGTACTACCTTTTCACAACATTTTGATAAAGAGTTGAATTTGTTTTCCTAGGATTGATAGTCAACTATTTTGGCCAATTTCTTCAGAGAGATATTGGAAAGAGGTGCTGTGTATGGTTCTTGCATATTGAATTCAAACACATACTGGTCATGTGTGCAGTCAAATATGTACATAAATATCTGTGTGTTGTCCAATATGTACCAGTATTTTATGTTACCTCCCTCATGCAAACGCTTTTCATTATTTTCAAACAGAATAACCCAGATCAGACGACCCCTGTAGGATCAGGGTTAGTTCTGGGTCTGACTACTACATATTCTACCAATAGCAACTATTCCAGCTTGCATGTGCAATTATAATGCGTCAGCTAATAAGTATTCATGATATGGTTATTTCGTACATGAATATTCATCAGGGAAAAAATTAAATACTTATTCTACCAGGCCGTTTTCCACTACAACCCCTTTTTAGAATATGAGCAGCAGCGCATTTTTATCATATAAAGCGACGCTAGGTCAAGTAGTTTCGTTTACTACTTTGAACCTGTATTTCGTAGTGACTTATTCAAATATTTTTTTATCTAATATCATATTCATTTAACCATTTCCCCACTGAACATTTATGAATGTCAATTAACTGAATTTTCATTAGGCAAATCTTTAAAAGGAATTATTGGCTTAGGCACCACCTGTAGGATCAGAACTATGTTATAGCATAAGCAAACCTAGACGAATCGGATCGGATCAAATAGAACAGGTCATGATCAGAGGACTTCAGTCTAGACATCTAGTCAACGCTCAGATGATTCGGCGTGAGAATATACCCGGTATTAAAAGCAGACACGGGCACCTAAGCACCTAACACAGTGATATTACTATGTATTATGTTATAAACTTCTGTTATAAGATGTATTACAATACACGTTTAAACCTGTTAAAGCAAAGTCTAGAAACAAACATAGCCATTTCGTGCGTCTTTCCGCTAAATGATATAGATTACAGAAATGATTCGCCGTCTATCATCTCCAAGAATGTCAAACTATGCACACAACGTTTTTCTAGTGTAATGATTTTGTAGACTCTTCCGAACAGTCCGTTGATTTAATATGTATGTCATCGTCGGGTCTCTTTTAACTATGCAAACAATTTGAATCCAAATTAGGCTCCCATATATAAGGTGTCTTGTCAGGAGCTAATTGTATGGATACTGTTAACGTGTATAGTAAACGAAATAAGAACGAATTGAATACCCCAAGCGTGGATAGTTAAGTTCTATATTTCATGTCAAAGGTTAACCAGCGCCAGAAATATTGTTGTCAGTTCTTCCTATTGGCTCCTTAGCCACGTTATCACAAAATACCTTGCCTGAGGTTTTTTGCAGAGCAACTGAAGTATGATGAGTTTCACAGATGGGTCTGAGAACTACCGTGGATTTCATCTTGTTCAGGAAAGTTGTGGCAATGCAATTATCAACTGTCAGGTGTTGTAAGTGACGTACGTTTTGCTGAACGAGGCTGATGTGTTTCATATTTACACGTTTTGTGCCAATTTTGTTGTGTATTGTGCAATGTGTTATGTATGTTTTATACAAACAATACCAATTGTGTGCATTTTCCAGGTTTCTTCTCGTCGTATTAATGATTGGAATCATCATTTTGTCATAAATCTAAGTCTGGTTTGCACAGATATAGTCGTTCAATTTGTCAATACAGTGTCTGGGTTGAGAGGTGCCACACACTGTTCAACTGTTCACGTCATACTACATCACAACTGACCTTGCTCTAGTTTTTTCATCAAGTGTATATTTACCAGACTAATAACTGCCATGTTAAATCATACCGTCTGTTCTATTATAATGCAGTAATAAATACAAATATCACTAGATGAAGATTAATACATGAATCAGTAACTGATAGAGGTAATTGTATTTATGTCGTGTTCGCAGAGTTTCGTCAGACAAACATGGTTTAGAGGCATTGTATGTTCGGGTGTAACATGCCAGGTAGGCATGAAACATTTGACACATGCTCACTCATTTGGACAATAAAACATAACTACACTATCAACAATTCACTGGTATTTTATTTCATAATCACTATCGGCGAATGTCTGTAGATTTGTACATACCTTTCAATTGTTTTTGTCATACATACCGTACGAAATACATATATTGATTGTCCGGAGAATCTCATTATGTTGATTTTCTCTTATGTTTTCATCTGTTTAATGTGTTCATTTCCTTCCGTCCGTTCTACACTTCTTTCTCTTCTTCTCTTCTTCTCGTTATTTTTTTCATAGTCTTGTTCTTCTCTTCCTCTTCTTCAGAAGCATTTATTTGCGATTCTAATCGACATCTGAATTCAATCTTAGTATGACACGAATTCCCAGTGCTGCATTTGATATAACAATGCAACACATTGGCTAGTTGGTTTAGCTAAATTAATGCTATTTATCAATTTAGCTCACTGACGCCAATAATATCTTTTCAATTAGAATCTCGCTGTCTTATAATATTGAATTCTTATATCGTGAGTCATGGTAAATGTTTAATGAATCGATTTAAGAAACCAGGGAATCGAAATGTCCCTTATACTACAATGAAGCGCTTAAAAAGTCTCATTTTTCTCCATTAGCAATTTGATTTAAATTATCCAGCCTAAAACGTCTCAAATATAGTGAAATTAAAGTCCGCCAAATGAATTGTTTAAAAGCGGAATCAGAGAAATCTCGATTTGGATACGAAACCTGAATCATTTGATATAAACATACTGTAAAGTGTAATTGATCAGTGTACTGGGAATTATTCTGAGCATTCAAATACAAGTCGATAGTTCGAAGTTTTAGTAATGAAACATTGAGAACCTTTTTGCAGGTGGGTGCTTGATATACTGGTGAGGTCGTGCAAAAAGATCCTGGTGGAGCTTCTACATGACTTTCATCCTGCATTAAGCTGCCACCTGTCTTAACCGATAGTGATACGTGTTTTAGTGTTCGAACCATCGGAGCGTGACCGGGGTTTTAGGTTTCGAACTATCGGGGTTTGCGTGTGCGAACTATCGGGGGTTTAGTTGATTGATTAACCCTTAACCTTTAACCCGAGTTAATACTTCGAATACGGAAAACAGTGTAGACTCAGAACAGGTGACTGTATTGGGTCTGTACCGCAAACATTTCACATTAAATGGACTCTATAGTTAAATACTGATTGGTCATTCCACTTTGAATACTGATTACTGGGTGGTTATTACTGATTGGTCAGTCCACTTTGAGTACTGATTACTGATTTGTCATTCCACTTTTAATATCGATTGGTCATTCCACTTTGAGTACTGTTTGGTCATTCCACTTTGAATAGTTAGTATTCAAAACGTTAGCGCATTTAACATGAAACTTGTAATGAATTTGAATAAACGTTTAAATAGATACTGTACGAGGTCCATTAACAAGGTTCATTAACAAGGTTCATTAACATTTTCTATTTACTATTTCATAACAGTAGCATAACTTCAGCTCACCCTAAAAAACAAAGCAACAAGGTGAAGTTATATACATTAATTCATGATTCCCAGTGGTTTAACATGATATAACAATGGGTTAGCACTTTGATAATCATGTGCACAGACCGTTCAAAAGAATCTGGTTGTTTTTCGACAGTGACAGTAACTTAATCAACGCATGACATTATCCAGTAGCAATTCCTGATCATGTTGGTTAAGCCCACAACATACTTTAATTTCTGATGCAGTATCTCAGTTTTTCTCATCATTTCTGTTTCAATAAAAGATAGTGGACGCCTGAATTTATTTTGTCAAAATGACGTATAGTACTACCGACCAAGTTGTATTTCAAAACAAGGTCGAACAATATAACCCCTCTAATTGTATTAATTATTTTGATTCTATTGCTGATATTTTTCAATTTCTTAGAAAACTAAACCAGCCATTTACATTTACGTTAAAACCAAGGTGAAGTGATATACGTTTAAATTAATACCAAGGTGAAGTGATGTATATGTACATTAATATCAAGGTGAAGTGATGTACATGTACATTAATATCAAGGTGAAGAGATATGCATTTACATTAGTATCAAGGTGAAGTGATATGCATTTACATTAATATCAAGGTGAAGAGATATGCATTTACATTAATATCAAGGTGAAGTGATGTACATGTACATTAGTATCAAGGTGAAGAGATATGCATTTACATTAATATCAAGGTGAAGAGATATGCATTTACATTAATATCAAGGTGAAGTGATGTACATGTACATTAGTATCAAGGTGAAGAGATATGCATTTACATTAATATCAAGTTGAAGTGATGTACATGTACATTAGTATCAAGGTGAAGAGATATGCATTTACATTAGTATCAAGGTGAAGAGATATGCATTTACATTAGTATCAAGGTGAAGAGATATGCATTTACATTAGTATCAAGGTGAAGAGATATGCATTTACATTAGTATCAAGGTGAAGAGATATGCATTTACATTAGTATCAAGGTGAAGAGATATGCATTTACATTAATATCAAGTTGAAGAGATATGCATTTACAATAATATCAAGGTGAAGGCATATACATTTACATTAATATATCCATTGTCATGCCACTCTGCTAGGTTATGGGCTAGATGTAATGCATTTGTATGACTAAGGGCGACCATGTTTCGGTTTGATCACTTGTCCGCTCTAGATAGTAGATGGATTTGGAACGCCAATCGTCTACTTGTTTGTTGGTTCTTTGTTTAAATCCGAAATGATACTCGGTGTTCCGCCTTCTTCCACTGCAAATGTTGAGTTAAGTAATAGCCTGTTCACTATTGGTGTAATCAACCCTTTCTTTAAATGCGGGACACGCATGGGCTGGCATTGACAAACAGTGTAGACATATATCATATAGCAGAGGCTTCCTATAGGAGTTCTCTGATCAGGCTCTGCACTGTTTGTTATGCATAGTGACTGAATTTTATAGCTAAGCCCTGATGGATTATTGCAATCTGAAAATCAGCTTTGAAAGTGTTAGCATTGGGTATAAATGTTTTACCGTTGTTGTACCGTTCATCTGTTGTGTAATCACTATGTGCATATGTACATTAACTATGCCATCGATCCGCTGTCTCCATCCCATGGGGTCTCTCTTAAGAGGTGCCAGAACAGTGCTAACAGGACAGATGTGCTTATTCTCTGTCTATTAGATAATGGGAGAGGAGGTGGCAGAATGGCCATCACATAAGTCATTGTTAATCAGTTACGACAATCAAGTGACGATGTTGTAGCTACTCTCGTGTGATTTCTCAGCAGACACATAACGTGAACGGGAAGTTTTGCTATCAAGGGAACGGGATTGCTGTTGGCTATCTGATCTGTGTGAAATCCGAACAAGAGACAAGTAATTAGGCGTAAAATTGAAAGCATACCATGAGATCATATCGTTACTGACATGTACACTTGTGCAGACAGTCATAGGAAAGTCATGTTATACGTTTAATTTAATGTGTTTTCAGTCAATGAAAATGCCATCTGCTCCGATTCGTATATTATAAATTTAAAATTGTCATCATTGTATTTGTTAAAACCTCTTTCAGAGTACCATTCAGTTTTGAACTGACTGTGTACCCACTTGGAATAAGTTTTGCATATCTACTGATATCATATAATTTAACGAGCTATAGCAACATTCCATGTACCGCTAAATTTATATCAATGTGAAGGAAATGCATTTGCCTAGTAATTGAGTTGGTAGAAAATATTGCCATGATTGTGGGATTTTTTATTTCTACACGTAAAATCGTACGCCTTATCTTTAATATTAACCGATGCAGAAAACATGTTTTAATCAAATTTGTTAGTTCAGTAACGAGTTTGTGAGTATAAACAAAACCCGGATTAGTATTTGTATGGTATTTGTTTGTGCTTTTTGTACGAAAAACACAACCCCAACAATTATAAAATTACACTGAAGAGTTTGTTCGTTTTATTTGAAGAGGGTCTGAAGCAATGCATGAACGACCTAAGTATTATGTTTTATATCCAGGCCAAGTGTATCTTTGCAAAGGCAGATTGATAGTAAAACCACTTCACACATTGCATTCTGATATAATAATTAAGGTTTTTGCATATTTATTTTTGGCTTTTTTCGTTTCGGTTATAAATTCAAGTGCGCAAATACTAACGGGAAACTCACAGTTGACTATGTAGACCATGAACTAGTTTCCTGCCAGTATGTTTCGCTTGTATTTTTGAAACAAGACGAAAATGTTGAAAGTCAAGTTTTGGTATATAGATTATAATAAAGTTTGACATTTTATGTTCAAATTTAAAGTTTTAATATAAATATTTAGCGTGCATTTGATTCCTTGAGTATAATTTATTGAGCAATTTTGCACCATCAACGCCTATCTTTGCCATGGGGACGATCTCGTAACTTATATGGTGGTTGAATACTTAATTGATTAATGGAATTCCGGTTCAAGCGAATGAAAATCGGCGTAACTACATTTGTTTTAATGAAACACAATTTACTATGCTTAAGGTAGAGTTAATTTAAAATAGGTGTACCACTTCAAAACATTGTCGCAGCGTGTTTTTATCATAAATATGTTTTCTATGTAGCAGAATTTACTGTGTAGTTTGCATGATATAATCGCCGACTACGTAGAAAACAATTAAAATAATAATGGTTTAAGCCTACAGTGTGTAATCGGTTCATAATTAGATATAAGTTTAGTCATAGCAATTAATTTGTTGTAATGCAAATGCTATTACTTCTTGACTGACCGCTTTTCACCATACATTTGTTTGGTCAATGAAAGAAGTATATTGAATATTCTCATCGTTGAAGAAATCGTTCTGATGAAGTGATTGCATATTCTAACCGCAACCCTATTTTGATTACGGTATTGTATTAGCTTTTGGTGTTTTATATCTGTACTGCAAAAATATTTTATAATAGTTTACGAGAAGAACCCATTCATTTGGCGTTGTTACTGAAGCTTGCTTCATATTCGTACTACTCTGCATTTTAATTAACGAGAAACAGAACGTGCAGTTCACGCTTGTCGTGGTTAGTCCATAGGATTGTTATATGTTACTGGTTCTTGAACATGTACAATCAAACTCTTTTAAATCGGAATTTTAGTAAATACAAATTAGATATTTAGACAGGTTGTTGTATGATGCAGGATGAAAAACATGCAGAAAACTCCCAAATGAGCTAACTGCATGACTTTAACTCTGCATGCAGATGCTACCTGTTTTCCGACCGGCATTTATACTGCTCTGGACGTTCGGTTTTTAGCGGGGTTTTTTTGTATATAATATGACAATTACGCGGTTATGTACAAACAGTAATTCAATACAATCACCAATAATTAACTACATACATATTTTCGTGTGCCGTTGTACTTCTATAAAGATAATAAATATATACAGTTTTAAGACGATCATATGTAAATGAAGACCAGTGTGAAAAATATAAGTGTATCAGTTTATAAGAGTATCAGTTCAAATAAAATACTTTTTGACAGAAAATGCCTAACCATTAGAAGTCTGATCGTTGTCTAACTATTATTATGCAGTTAAATATATCCGGTAAGAAAAGTGTTCGCACATTCATGTCAGCCAAGACGAATCTATTTTAACAAAGTACACGACCACTGCTTACATTATAAACATGAGCTTCCATCAATTTCAGCAGTTTTGCTGGAATTCAACTTTCATCCAGGACCGACGAATTTCCCCGGCGAATTTATCAATCATTTAACCCTTATCATGTGAAGCGCGACCTGACTCGCATTTGCAGTCAGCATGGATCCATGCAAGATGCCGAGTAAATCGGTGTCTCCTCGTGATCCAATCTGTTTGACACTCGGTACACAGTTTCTTAAACGCGTGTACGAATCAGAAGTAATTAAAATATGCAACAGATCAGAGTTTTGACAGGTATATATTTTTTCAGCATGATAAGGGTTAAGGTGATATCTGAGTAGCATTCTGAAAGGTACACACGCATCTGTATACTATTAATGTGTGTTAGGAGTGTATATCTAAAGTGATACTCGCTAATAAGACATGACTGACAGGCAGACAAGGCACATATCACACAATGGTACAGTTTAAGGCACGTGTTTTACTATTCCACTGGTTTACGTTCTTTACTAACATTATATGGATTCTACTATTTCTTCTATGACCAACCCTCCTGATTTCATAAACTGCAGTATTCACAGTGTGATTGGTCCTTACTCTAATAGTTTCTACACTACTCGTCTGCACGTGCTGACGGTTGCCACAACTACGCTCCGTTCACGTAATATATTGTGTCATCGAATTGTTAAATTGCCTTGTTATTTATCTGTAAATAATTATTGAAATAATCAAAATGTTTCAAAATGTTTTCTGCCTTGTTTTTGCGTATGACTGAGATTCTATAAAGTATTTTCTCATTGTTTGCGTTTTTCTCTCGTATTCATGGCTGGTTTAGTTTTCAAATATAAAGTGGGATTTATTATTGGGTTTTAAGAATATCACATTTACTGAAATCTTTGATTACATCCAGACCTGCAAGAGCTGTATGTTTTAATAATAGTTCTCTCGGAATATCCATCTAATCCCACCCTGAGCCGCACGCGTACGTTTCTTCAACACAACCAATCAACTTGGCTCCATAGCATTCCCAATTTCTCAGGAAAGTATCTGCCTATTGCTACAAAATCCGTAATAGTTCGACATCTTAGTCTGTAGTTATCGATTTATAAGGATGCATTTAAAGCGTTTTGCTTCAGATCCAAACGTTTGGAAATTGTAAATCTAATTATACGTTCCTCAAGTTGTCAGGAAGAGGATATCTGACTTTGGAAACGCATTTGATTATTGTTTTTCTTTGACAGGGAATTGAATGCTTAATTCCTCTAAGATGATTGATAGAAAGCAATTTTCTTACAGTGGATATACCTCCGGGAGAAGATGAATAAGTCCCTTTGCATGTTACACGCATCTGGGTATTTTGTTTGTGCTCCGATAATTGAATTGATACTTAGCACGCATATATCACAATAATATAAACACATATAAACCAACTCCTTTAACCGTTTGCCTTTGCGCGGGTTGTGGTGTGGTTTCATGATAAGGGTTCTACATTATTTCCTGATAACATCCTTAAACGTGTTCTTTACAAACACGTCTTTATTCGCCTTTGCAAACAGTAGACCCAGATCAGACGGCTCATATAGGGTCTGTTTGCTTATGGTATAATAAAGGTATAATTCAGCAGCTTCTGTCAATGTCAAATAGCCCGGTGCCCATTTGCTTTTATAACGATTAATCTAATTAATATTCATGATGCCATTAATTCTCACATATGCATGGAGTCAAAGGTTAAAGCTGCTCAACGTTACTTTAACTCCTAACCTCATGCATATTTAGTAAGAACTCATGACCGGGTAGATAGTAACCCTTCGCTTGCTATTCACGTCAATATACCTACATATACCTGTAAATAGTGTAGACCCAGATGAGACAGCTCCTGCAGGAGTTGTCTCATCCGGGTCTGCGCTATTTACAAGTTGATTGTGCAGACCAATGCACTCCACAGCAGTGATTGCACAGCGAAATACTTGTACACAGTGAAGATATATGTAATTATACAACAGGACATGGGTTAAGAAGGAGAAATGTATTTTAAAATTCAGCAAGAAAAGGGTTAATTGGCTGATTTGTTTATGACATTATGAATATGTTACCATGGAAAAAAACTATACAATCATATCTATATTATGCCATAAGAAAGCAGAACAGCCATGCTCAGGGGACTCATGTAGGAGTTGTCTGATCTGGGTGTACTCTGTGTGGAAAGGCATAAATCTATGATGTAAGATTATAACGATTTTCCACGGGCAAGTGGGCGTATCGCCTGGATCCAAATCATTAATCGCCCGAATGTATAATTATACGTAGAACTGAGTTATGCAACGTTTCTGTGTGGTGCCCGATCTGGGTCCATGCTTATAAACCTTTTAGTTGAGTCTGAGCCTTTGGCTCAAATCTGACCAATCAAAAGCTTGATAACTCAAATTTGACCAATCAAAAGCTTGAGAACGAAACTCAGACTCAACTAAAAGCTTTATAAGCATGGACCCAAATGGGCCTGAGATACAGGATCTGCACTGTTTGCCATTCCAAACCATTTAGCAAATTTAAGCCTTGTATACTGAATGAACCTTATAGTAAAATTGATACATCATTCCACGTTAAATATTCAACATACAAAGAGTTCATCAGTCATACCATCATACACTTAACATATCAGATACGATTATACACTTAAAACATCAGATACGATCATAGACTTAAACATCAGATACGATCATACACTTAAAAGATCAGCTACATGCTGTTGTGTGCATTTAGGCTGCACATACACTTAAAACATCAGATACATGCTGCTGCGTGCATTTAGGCTGCAAATACATATTTCTTTCTACGGTTCACATTAATTCTGAAATTATGAGATCCTTCGAAAGCAAAAGTAGCAATGTGACAAAAAATAAAAATGGAGACTGTTTTATCGCGTCTCTTCATGAGCAGTTATTAAAAGAAATGTGCAACACTATACTCACGCCTCAAGCACCACCTTAACCTTTAGCCTGCTATTGGCGGATGAGTGAATACCTATGCAAATAGTTTGGATCCAGATGAGATGCCCAGTAACTCGGCGTCATATCAGGATTCAAACTGTTTGACACCCTGATTGTATGTTGGTAGACAAAATGATTATAGCTTGAATTTAGAAAATGTAGTGGGTGAACATTTCTGTAAAACAATTTTGCTTAGTAGGCTATAGGTTAAGCAGTATTCATCTTTTATAACAAAAAACATTGAAGATGGTGATTCCGTAGAACTAGGGTATATAACAACACTAAGAATGAAGTACTCTCAAATTATATGAGGAACTCCGATCAGAACTTGAGGGGACACAGCTAACTAAATTGACGTGGAAGGGCTCAGCAAGCTTGATTATAGAGCTCCTTCAGAGGCGTTCTCATCTGCGTCTACAATGTTTGCCTTTGTACTTTTTAAGGGACATATGGCACCAATTTGTTAAAAGTATCTTACGAAACGGGCCATTATGCAACTGATATTTATATTTTACAAATAAATATTATCAATAAGCGTTAAAGATGTCTTACCAAGTCAGTACATGTACAAGTCAGCTCATACTTTCACATACTAACATTATCCATAATGAACCATTTATGCGTGAACTGGCCACCTCGTGAATATTCATTAACTTAAACTATAATGTACCATTTTCAAAGTTTTTTTTACTTTGAGGCAAAGTGTATGATCAGATAATTTCACATGCAAGCAGAGCAGACCCGGATCAGACGGCTCCTACAGGAGCCTTCTGGTGTGGACCTAGTCTGCTCATAATTGCATAACAAAGCGTTTAAATGATACAATAAAATGGAGTATCTTAGTACATGTATCTATTTCCAACGTTACTATATCAAGTCGGTAGCCTACTGGTTAACTAACATAAAGTTTTATTTACCTAATTGTATTCAATGCGGAAATAAATATGACAGAAACATTGAGACAAGTTATGATTTACAGACGTGGTAAATATTTTCAAAGAAATATGTGTCTTTCATTCCTCAGAAACGGAATTAAAACTTCACATTCCATTATATGTAATTGTATTATACACATTACATAGGTCTGGCTTCAGTCCTGTGCTATTTCAATTAAGTTTACTGGCAAAAATATTATTAGGAGACATTTTGTTTTGTTTAATGGAAACGCGCGCGCCCATGCCAAGCATATACAAATGTAGTAAGAAGAATAACTGCGGTTTATTGCCTGTATATGTATTTCATTATTCAAAGCATGTCATAATAAATGACATTCGAAAAAACATGTACTTATATTTACTATACACTACCAACAAACTCACTGATTTTTATTATTCAGTTTTTAGGCTGGATACATTGCAAAAGTACATGTATGAGTCATGCAGGAAACACCACATGCAAAACACACAGCCGCCCGAACAGCATCACGACAAAAAAAGAACAGCAAATGCATTTACATATCAAAAGACACAAAAATACGTACAACGACATATCAAACACACAGTAGGGGTATGTTAGACCACATTCGTAACGAATCACATTCGTAACACGTGTTACGAATGTGATCACATTCATAACACGTGTTACAAATGTGATCCGGAAATCGAGCACATATGTAACACATTTTGTGACGAATGTGATCGATGTCAATTTTTTTATGTGACGTACAACGTCAAATTTCATACAGGAATGGAAGCTAAAAACTGCATGTGCATCATCTCTCATCGCAAAAATGAAACCTTGTTCAAATTTTAACAACAAGCTAAATATTAACAAAATACATTACTAAGGTTTTCTTTCCTAAATGTATATCATTAGATTTGTAGTTGCTAAAATAGTTGGCATAGTGTATTTACTGCTCAGTTAAAAGCAAACAAAGGAACTAAGAAGTAATATTTATTTGATCATAGGCACACATTCACATCATTGCCTAGGTGTATGTATACGTATATGACAAGTTCTATGAAAAATGGAAACTCTTTAATATATTTTAGGCGGGTATCCTAAAACATATTACAAGCATGTATATTATATCTTTAAAATGTGTTGCTACATGTAAGGTTGCGAAAGGTTGGACATGGCCATCAAGGAAATAAGGTAACACATACAATGATAATCCTATTACTATTAACTAATTGATCATTGTCAGCCAGGAACCCAACCTGTTACATATGTGGTTCTAATGTCAACCCCCATGTCGGACATTCACATTTGTAACATATTTTACCTGTTAGGAATGTGATCACATTTGTAAAATATCTGATACAAATGTGATTCGTTAAGAATGTGGTCTAACAGGAGTAAGATGGAAGTACCGCCTTGAAACGGTCAGTGACAAATGTCACTTGGGGCGGGTGTGTGTGTGTGGGGGGGGAGGTTTAAACCGGTTGAAGGGCAGTTTTGTTTTGTTCCACCTCCACCCTAAAAGAGAAGCAGTGTAAATAAACATATCTCCTCTCCGACTAATCTACAACAATCGAGGCGGCAATTACAATGGTAAATTGCATTTAAATCGAAAACATATTAAGTGAAACAAACTGGATCCACATATCGCTAGTGTACTCAATGATTGAGCTGCAAACAGAGTACCTGTAAAAAAAGTAATAAAGGGTATGGCATAAGCGAGATTGTACAAAGATCCGACATGCTCCCATTTCCCGATTTTAAAGGGTATCTTCATAAAGTAATAAGCCTTTCCTTTCCTGCCGGCGTAATTGAAAAGAGGGTAGCATGAATGTCATCTGTAGGAGGGTTGACACCCTATCTATGTTGTAGTACTATAGGATCATATCCCTTTTTAATGACTTTTCAAAAGGTGAGAGAATGATTTTTCGTCCAATAATTTTACGAAGTTTGTAAATCACATCACCATAAAATTCAATACATGAGATGGTAAAAGTTAGAGAATGTTATTCTTAGTGTATGATACTTATATCCATGCTTAAGCAGCTTTTCAATTGAGATTTCGATAGTTAAATCAACAGACGAACAAGCTCTAGCGAAACGAATACGTTGATATGTGTATATCCCGTGAGATGGAGCACGGGGAACATCTCCATCAAGCTGAGTGAAATTTACAGTATTAATATAAACATCGTCTCTTTTATCATGAGTTTTAAAAGAAATAATTCCATTGTCAAGTTTAATGTCTGTATCAAGAAAATCTGCATAAATGTCGGAAGACTTAGGTTTATTCAAATAGACGGCTCATATAGGAATCATTTGATTTGGGTCTACTCGATTTGCAAAGGCCTGGCAATTCAAACGGTTCCTAGAGGAGCCGTCTGATCTTAGTCTGCTATGTTTGCTTATGAAGTAATATATAGATAAGATTCTTGAGTTCCTGCCATTGCTAAAAGTCCATGTTTTCGTGTGCCATCTTAAAAATAATCTAATCAATGTCCATGATGTCATTGTTTGTTACATGGATATCCATGGAGTAAAGGATTGAATAGCAGACATATTCGTTCATATCAACTAAACAACTCTTACAGACCTATTATAAGCACGTGTCGATGTTACCTACCCTTGCAATAAGTGTATGCCACAGTGTCTGGTATGCATTCTGTCCGTAGGTGCAACACGAACAGTACCTGCTGCAGTGCTTATCTTCAACGCTATTACCCGGTATCACCATGTCTCGATAGAGGCTGGGGGAATTAACGCATCCCATGGTAATACTATCTACTCAAACTCTGATAAGATGCAAGTTTTACTTAGTTGCGATTCGTTCATGCTTTTGAGAAACTTCTGACCGAGTGTCAAACAACGTGTATCATGAAGAGAGGGTGTGTTACTGAGGGTCCCAGTTGTTTGCAAATACAGTAAAACCTCTCTATAACGGCCACTGAATTGTTTTAACTAGTTGGTATTTAGGGCAGGTGGCTGCTTAAAGCAAGGTGAAAGTAAAACAGAACGCTCCTGTGTTCTGTTTTACTTTCATCTTGCTTTAAGCCGCCACCCGCCTTTAACACAAAATACTTTATGTAATTTAGTGGCCGTTATAGAGAGGTTTTACTGTAACGCTTAACGTCGCGTTCGGCAGAATAAGAGTTAAAATCAGTTATCTGCCATTAACATTCCTGTCATATTCTAAGGTTTGGTTTCTTAGTTATATCACAACATAATTCTCACAAACTAATATTGCAGGACCCAAAATGCTCGTTGTCTTTTACAGAATATCCTTGAAAGCATACCTGACGATATCGGATTGTGCGTAATCGGCTAAGTAGGCTGATATAAATCAATCTGTTTTGTGTTTATTGCCTACTTGTCTGTTCGTCTGTTTTGTACTTCTTTATAGCTTTTCCAATATAATAATGAATTGTTATTTTCTTACAATATAATATATGATTATATTTGTGTTCATTACGGGGTATGAGTCACTAATTTCCTTTGCAAACTGTGTAGAACCAGATCAGAGTTGCTACAGAAATCAGCGTCTACACTGTTGTCATGTTAGTCTATTCATAGCACTATCCTTTAATATTCATGACAGGCTTGGCCTTTTTGAATTTTGGGATAGTCTGTCTGAAATATCATCATTGAAATGGTTAAGATGAAGGAAGCAAAATATAATGGAATATGATATGGGAACCTGCAAATGATAATGTCCAATTGTTTCTACGATAACCTTTAGTTAATTGCATAACCCATCTTATCCAGAGATAAAGATATTGGGACGTATTCACTCATATTCTAATTCCACCTAGATGTTGCCTTTTGAATATTTTGTTATCTTAATGATTTTATAATTCCCGTGTTTCGTTACACCTTTGAAGGAGTTGTTATTCTTTTACAAAGCTTAACAATATCGACATGGACAGGCACGAACTAGCTCACTGTAACATTTCGATATATCCGTGTCTTCTCAGCATAAAATAATGTTTCAAGCAGGACCGTCGTTATCCCTTAACAAAAGGCCATTGTCAAAGGTTCTATGATATATTAACTCGCACTTGTATGTATGCGACTTGATTTTCATTTGCAATCAGCTTGGATCCAGATGAGACGCCGAGTAACTCAACGTCTCACCAGGATCAAACAGCTGGGATCCAGATGAGACGCCGAGTAACTCTACGTCTTACCAGGATCAAACCCAGCTGAGACGCCGAGTAACTCTACGTCTCACCAGGATCAAACAGCTTGGATCCAGATGAGACGCCGAGTAACTCAACGTCTCACCAGGATTCGAACCGTTTGAGACTTGGTCAATACTTTCTCAACAGCGTGATCGAATCAGAATAAGTTATTGCACAATTTCCAAACTTTAGCTGACATTATTTTAGCGGTATAGTACGATTTACAGTTGGATGCCGTATTACGGAGATTAGTGCACTCACTGATACTAGTATGTTTTTTATCCGCAAATCATAGTCCAATAGATTTGTACGAGTATTAAAAGGCGCGGATTTAGAGGGGACGGAGCCGGCGTACATGTACGCCCCCACCCCTAAAATTGCCAAAGCAATATTTTTAGTAATATTTTAGATCTATATACAGTAAAACCTCTCTATAACGACCACAACATTGTGTTAATTAGTTGGTATTTAGAGCAGGAGGCTGCTTAAAGCAAGGTGAAAGTAAAACTGAACGCTCCCATAGGAGCGTTCTGTTTTACTTTCACCTTGCTTTAAGCAAACACACTATTTATTCATGTCATCAAACATAAAAATCTACCCCCCCCCCTTCCTCTCAAAAAACAATACAAACTCTACGCCCCACTAATCTGAAATCCTGGATCCGCACCTGATTAAGGTTACTAAGTACACTTCGAAGTGTAGTTTGGACTATCAATCGTAATGCAATACGCTTTCAAATCATCATATATGTCTTGTGTTGCTAAATCTTCATCGCGATGTACAAGATTTCGTAAGTTTTTGTCGTTTCAGAGTCCTGTCATGATACATTTTTGTTCGAACCTGAAATTGTATTTTATGGTGTCAAGAGAATAGGGGTCATAGTTTTAAGCTCAAACAGATTTATTTTGATTCTGATGGCAACTTGGTCAGCACGCTAAATATTAATGTGCACCACATGTGCATTCTGCATTCCTTGACAGCACAGCGCAGCACTTAAACACACCACTGTTGATAGTCTAAGACTTCAACATATTAAGGTGATAAATTCCGTGAATCTTGGGCAGAAATCATTTCGAAATGTGGTAGTCACAGCGTGGAAGAATATTTGGATGCATTTCAACCATTGATACGTAGATCTTCATAGTCTAGGGAAAACACATATTTGCTAGAGAAATTTAAAATATTCATTATTATATTTAACCGAAACTAAACTTCAAGCCACCAGGATTCAAATTCATCTGACGATCCCCATGAGGTTAAACCATAGTTACATAACATTTAGGTAAATGGTCTGGTCTGTTTCATTATATTTCGTGTATTATCTAAAGTAATTATTACAACTTTTAGATATTCTACATCTTTTTTATGAATAATTTAAAACAATATATATCATTCATTTAAGCGGAAAAACAAGTTACACGCACTGAAATATAGTTAAGGACAATAAAAAATATTGGTTTGGTACATATGATAAACAATTCGGACTGTTGTCAAATGAACCAACAACATATCTTGTGTGCTTGTGTATCTAATATACTCCAAACCATCACCATTCTTATTAGGTTACACACGTAAAACAATGCCAACAATCTATATTTACTATCAATGCAAATTGATACACACTTATCGTATACATTTCATAATCTCCATTATGTTATCTGTAGTAGACCACATAATACAAAGTTTCGAAAAAGATAGTTTTCTTTCGAACAAGTATCATATGGTTGTGATGGCTTGCTCATAATATTATCAGCTGGTTTCAACTGCTATGTGTCAAACTTTACCATGTTGTGAAAAACCAACATATGCTGCTCAAAATTGGGATCTAGTGCAAACTTGACTTCCGATTTGATCAAGGTTTTGGGAAACTATTGACCGTGTAAAACACATTGGAACTGACCGTGTGTCAAACACCTTGGAATTGACCGTGTGTCAAACACCTTGGAATATGGTGAGACGCCGAGCTATTTGTCGAGTTACTCGGCGTCTCATCTTGATCCAAACTGGTTTAAACTCTTTCCCTAATATAAACGTGTTTTCACGCATTTGCAAACAGAGTAGACCCAGATAAGACGGCATCACAGTTTAAATGAAATGACGATGTGCATATGCTAATATACAGTACACCCTCTCTATGACGACCACTTAGATACATCATTCTTATGCTGGTATATTAAGACAGGTGGTAGTTAAACTGCAGGGTGAAGGCTATGTAGAATGCTCCTATGGGGGCGCTCAGCATACGTCTTATCACGCATTATGTTACCACCTAATTTAAAAGACTACCATATTTAGTGGGTTCTATAGAGATAATTTATTGTACATAATAATTTGCTGAAATTCTATTCAACACATTATCTAGTCAAAATCCCAAAGTGGACAGAAAGTACATATTTATAGAAAGTAGTTAAGGTTTTAGCGCGGATTTTTTTTTATTTTATTCTTCCCTTGGAGGAAATTAAAATAGCAGTCAGGTTTAAAACCAGTAGTATGATTCGTTTGAAGTCTGTTCGTATTAGTGTTGTGTTTCACGAAAGAAATTATCAGAAATTGGAATTTTATGACTGTTGCGCCAACAAGTTATGGCAACTTTCAAGCAAGAAAAAAATATTCGGAAACTTTCTATTTTTACGCCCTGAAACGGCATTAAAATGCTAGAAAAAATAATAGTCCAAATTCGAACATGAAGTCATAAAAGATAATTAGTGCAAGACATGAAACATAATTATTCACTTAAAGTGGAAACTTCCTCATTTTAAGTTCAATGTAGCTGTAATGGTCGTCATGTTTTCTGTGCCTTTGCTGTTTTTATTTTGATCGGTATCAGCAGTACGTCGTATTTTCAACCAGCCGATCCCGCTTATAAATACATGTTATTATTGTTCTGTGTGCACTCTTTACTGTGCTGCCACTGTTTTATGGCGAGATTTATTTGAAGAACAACATGATGGGGAAGGTTGATAAAGCACAACAGATTCATAGTGTTTGCAGTAGTCCATGCTTATGGTCCACGTGTTTTATATAACAATCGGGTTCATAAAGTCAATACTTTCATGCCTATGATCCGGTCGTCGTTTATTTAGATATCTTATGAAAGCCCAGACCAGAGGCAATAATAATCTGGAACCAGTCATGTCCCTGTATGTAGCTGGCTAATTTCCTCATTTACCGCTCTATAGTTATCTCATACCCAATCTACTGATAGAGAACATACATTCCCATTTAGTCATAGAGACGGGTTTACTATTTGTCGAATTACATGTCGAAACGTTTGGTCTCTTGTTATAAATTGTGTTACATTTGTAAACATATAATGTGTATTTGATAGACGCTGTAATAACCTTTCTTTCAAACCACAGATGTGCAAGTTACACACACTTATGAATATGGACTATACATATTTCTGGTAGGCTAAACGATGTTGTTTTGATATAAATAAGCTCCTTTCGGTACCAATTCTGCATTACAAAAGATTCGAAGCAATGAGTTTTTACTGTATTTGTTTTCTTTGGAAATATACGTTTACCAAATATGAGATACGCAGTCATAACAAGACTCATTGATATCTAGTTCCCATCCAGTTCTGTCTTATACAGAACATAGTGTACTAACCTATTCAGCTTGAACGGGTCTTCGACAGTGTCTTTAGAATAATAGATGAGGAATAATTGATACCATTATGGTTTATCGTTAATCGCACATGGTTGACAGCAGATGCTTATAATAACTATACTAAGTAAGACCGGTGGTGGCCTTTAATTATGCGCACTTCATGGTTTATTGTTCAGGCTTCACATTTCAAACTTCAAACTTCACAATTTAAACTTCACTCTTCAAACTTCACACTTCACACTTCAAACCTCATAATTTCTCTATCAAGGGGTTTGACGTCAACGGCTAATCAATGTGCGCGGATAGCATATAACCGACAATTTTCAACAGCGTAACAGAGGACAAATGGCCCAAAATATGTACATTCTGTTTTGTTTTTTTCAAATACTGTATACCTTGATCAGAGGATTCCTTTATGAGAGTTTTGATCACCGTGCGCATGCGTGCGTACGTGCGTGTATTCTAAGTCTTCAATTACTTTCTAATATATTTATCTAGATGCCAAGTATTCCAAACAGTGAAATAATTCGAATCACCCAACCCCTCCAAAATCGATCGCTTTTACCAATAAACTCACTGTAACGTTTAGAAAAGGTCTCAAACTGTTTGAGGTCCCATATTCTTCTGAGTGATTATGTTATGTAATTGTTGATATTATTGGATTCGTGAATTGATGTGTCATCGAAATGCACAGTGTAATTGACTGTAATTAAGTGCAGTGCCAATAATAACATCAAAGAACTAAATACGTCCCTGTCGTACACTTAACACTAGTATTCCATTAACCATGTCAAAGTTAAATTATCATAGTAGAATAGCCCATCAATGTTTAACTATAGAGTCAACAGAGTCCTCTCAGAATGATATACTTAAACAAGCTAGAGGAGTTTGAATGACAAGGGCAATAGACCCTGATCAGGAGCCCTCTCATCTGGGTATACATTGGTTGCTGTAGCAGTTCTCGGATATGGGTCTACTCTTGGTGCACATGCTAGTGACTGCGTGTCCCGTATTCGAAAGGTTAAATCATTTTTCTTTTGGGAATCTTCTCGATTTAATGGCCTTTGTTCAGGAAACCATTACGGCGCATACGCAATTAAAAATATTGAACATCCAGAATGTATTTTTTTAATGTACTTTGTAAATATAAGTTTTGAATCGGTATATGTATTTCACCATTTTCTTCATGTATAAACCGCCTTTTCTTCATACACATGTATAAACCGCCTTTTCACAACTTTGCAATCAGGGAAGACCCGGTGTATGTTCTGTTTCCTTACGAAATTATAATACATGTAGATCTGAGACTATAGTTTCTACCAATACGAAATCAGCATGTGTAGATATTCCATTACACAAATTCAGCTATGTGCGATGTCAGTATGTCTAACATGAATATTCAACGGTGAATCGGTTATGTAATACTACCAGACATAATATATACATGTACATGTAACAATGGTATCACTATCAGGCATAATATATTTGTAACAATGGTATCACTACCAGACATTAATATATATGTACATGTAAGAATGGTATCTCTACCAGACATAATATATATGTAACAATGGTATCACTTGTAAACTCGTGGCTTTCATGACATTAGTTGTACTTTGTAAAGAAAAAATGCAATTTATTGCTTGTAAAATCAAATGGCAACTGTTTTATTTTCAAAAGATCACTTGTTTAACTCTTTCCCTCATATAAAAGCTTTCTCACTTTTGCAAACACATTACACATAGATTAGACGGCTCGTGTAGGAGCTGCCTGATCAAGATCTGCCTTATTCACTTACGGAATTATATAGATATGATCCTGCAGTTTTCATAAAAGAGAAATTCCCCTCTGGAATATTTTAAATTACAAAAAATAGTTTTATGAATATTCATGAAATGTCCAATTTATTATATTCATTATAAGGGGGACTCCTTGGGCGAGTGGTTATGGTCTTCAACTGGCAATCACTTGGACACTCACTTCTATGTTTAGAATCCCGGTCTAGGTATTTGATTTTATCATGTGAGAAGTCTTCTTCCTCTACCTGCAATAAGCTGGACGTCGATACATGACTGAAATACTGGTAAAATCCCGATACAAACAAACAAATCATCAGGGAAAGTATTAATGATTGTCTGTGCTTTATCATTTAGCCAGCTGAGTAATGCTTCATCCCTCCAAACGTTGACACACATCTTGTTTACAATATAAGCTGTATTGTTTTTTTTCTACAACATACTATTAGTGTCAAACAATGTGATCCTGGTGAATGCACATAGACACAAATGCTTCGCAACGATAATCGCCAATCCGCCCTCATCGTGCTAAATTAAAAAAAAATCATTTCAAAATTTCATTTTCGGAATTGTTATTAACTTTTTTCCTTCATACAAACTCTTGTTCAAGCCTTTGCAAACATAGTAGACCCATATCAGATGGCACCAGTAGGGCTACAGTTTCAACCGATACCAAAACAGTCTGTCTAGTGATATATCATTATAAAAAAAATCAGCTTTAATGATACTAGTATTCACGATCTCATTATTTTCATCAGGAAAATGATTAACTGTCGGCACAGTAAGAAAAGCTAAGGTAAGCTAAGGCTACGTCTCTAACTTAATCTGGACCCAGATGATTCCCCACTGCGCATATTGTTTGACGACCCATTGTTGAACTAGAAGAGAAATGAAAGAAAAAAGTTGCACTTTATTAACCCTTCTCTTGCTGAATTTAAAAATACATTTCTCCTGCTTTACCCATGTTGTAAAATTACATACATCTTCACTGTGTACAAGTATTTCGCTGTGCAATCACTGCTGTGGAGTGCACTGGTTGCACAATCAACTTATAAATAGTGCAGAACCTGATGAGACAGCTCCTGCAGGAGCTGTCTCATCTGGGTCTTCACTATTTACAGGTAGGTATATTGACGTGAATAGCAAGCGAAGGGTTATCCCTTTACTCCATAGATATGCTATCCAGTACGAGCCGTCTGGTCAAGGTATACTCTATATGCTTATGAAATGATAAAGATCTGATTCTGCAGTCTGTGTCACGAAACAAACATATCTTGTTAATAGCGTCGTTATAAAAACAAATAATGAATATTCATGATGTCAGTATTCACACGGGTATTTATAGATTGAATATTTAAGAGGAATGTTCTGAAGGGTTAATAGCCTTAACCTTAGGCACGCTGAGCAACATTTCCATCGACCAGAGTTTGCTCAGCATGCACAATGATAAACCTATTAACTGCATGATCTTCATTGCCATCTGCAGTTTGGACATAGACACAAGAGTTGCTGTAGATGCAAGTCATTTTGATAGACCAGTTAATATTTGTAGTATGTTTGAGTAATTTCATTCTTTAGATGTCAGGGAAAACTGCCTGATGTATTAAGAGATTTTTTATCTCCATCTACTTGGAGATGTGTTTTCTATACCACTTGTCAGGTGAAGCGGTATCCAGTTTACCGGGTTTAACATCGGCAAGAAGTATAAATCGTGCAGTTTACACATTCTTATTGACTAAGCCACACACGTGCTTGATACTTGTACGTGAGCTATTTGGAGAGACATAATTATAGAATGATCTGCACCAACACTGTGCAGTAGGATACCTAACCCTATCAGAGTGGACTTTTAAAAAAGTAAAGTACTTAGTTATAGTCTACTTTCAGTCCGAAGGACCGCTCAGCCGACTGTATATTTACTTCCCTGATCATTGAGTCATTCGCCTACAATATTGAGCACTGCTAATTATAACATATGGCGCAATCATGCAGCCGCAGTACCGGCTAGTGACCCTCATAGGTACCAATTTTAACCCCTGGGTGGGGAGGAGGTACCGGTGGGATACACTGAAAAGCGTCTCTGAAATTTCTGGAATGGACCGGGATTTAAACCGCTGACCTCCGGATTGGTAGTCAAATGCGTCACCCCTGGACCACCACACACCACATATATATCCCATCGGCGGTTAACAAGAGAATCTACTCAGTGTGGAAAACTTAAACTTGCTAGAGGATGTGTTATAACAAATAGTGGATACCTCGATAAGAAACTTCCTCTGAGCCGGGTCTACACTGATTGTCAATGACAGTACATGAGTCCCGGATTGAAAAGGTTTACTCGACCAGATTTGAACAGGAAGCATACATTATATGCATAATGGGGTTTTTGAGGAACAACAATAGACTTCGGTTGAGAAATGATATTTTTTATTTGAATGCGTTTTGTATCTATGGCTCTTATATGAACTACCCCATGAGAACACAGTAGAGTCCCGGACTTGCTACTACGCAACATAGGTCGCGTTGTCAGTCTTCGCATATTTACAAATTAGTGACATTTGCAGATGTATAATTACAAAATAGTAGTGTTTATTTACAGTCAGGGATACATGTTATGACAAATTTCATATAATGTAGACCTTAATCACGCATTGTGTTTATGACACCTTGGCTGACCTGGCCTATGTTGTTTGCATGCCCGTCGAGACAAATCCCCGTTGAGTGATGCTCAGAACGCTTCCATACATTATGTCTACATTTAGAAGTAGACGCATATACAGTTAACCCCTTCTAAACCGGAACATAGTATAGGAGTATCCCGCATGACATTCATCCTGCAATAAGCTGCCACCAATCTTAAACATATTATTATATAATAATATGGCATATTTTTTGGCAACTATGTTTCAAATGGCAGATCATTTAAACATCTTTCTATTACGAGAATAGAAGTCGGCAAGTTAACCTTAACCTTTTACTCCATGTATATTCATTTAAGAAATAATTACACCATGGATATTAAATGTATGCACAGTAAAACCCCTCTAATGCTAAATGAACAAACATGGATGTCTTTATAAGCATGTGGTTGCTTAATGCAGGACGAAAGTTATGAAGAAAGCTCCTATAGGAGCTTTCTTCATAACTTCGTCCTGCATTAAGCTACCACCTGCCTTTGCCATTGTGAATTATGCCCCTTTTTGCCGGATGCATTAGAGGGGTTTTACTGTATTTCTATAAAGGCATATGAATACAGAAACATTTGTTCATGACAGAAACTATATAATCAGATCAATGTTATTCCAAAGGCTCCTACTGGAGCAGTCTGATCTGGGTATGTTCTGCTTGCCAATGTGGTAACTGGCGTATTGAGGGGAGTATATGGTTGGACAAACTATAGGTTGGTTATTGGCTTACTGATTATTGTCTTTGGACGCAGATGTGGTCATAATGAGAAACTGAAGAACTCGGAGTCTCTTCAGAATCCGAAATGCTAGACACATCATTTGCATTTTGTATTCTTGTGCATGTAGTTTGAAAATGAAGTGGATGAATAATGTTTCCTAACCAAAAAAGTGTATATCACTTTAAGAAGATGATGATATATGACAGGGTCGTGTCTGTCGACTGGCATCGCACAAATACTGTGCAAATGTGTTCATTTTATATATAACTCTATGTTAGGCACAATATACATCGGTTCACCTTCATTTGTAGAAAACTGTATAATAAAATATTTAAAATGGTGGTTTGAGTCCACACTGTTTGCAATTCCAGTGCGTGCGTACCATGCATTTGTTTGTTAAGAAACCCCTGTTTTCAAAATGGAATGTGTCATCTTGATTTAACAATATAGTCCATTCAGTGTGTATGGATGATCATACACCAATGCCCCGCATTGAGAGGGTTAGTATTTGTAAACAGTGTGAATCAAGGCGATATTTTGAATGACTGGGTATCTCAGCAGAACCCAAACTCTTTAACCCTTCGCTTGCTGAATTTTGAAATACATTTCCCCTTCTTTACCCATGCCCTGTTGTATAATTACATATATCTTCACCGTGTTCAAGCATTGCGCTGTGCAACCACTGTTGTGGAGTGCACTGGTTGCACAAGCAACTTGTAAATAGTGCAGACCCTGATGAGACAGCTCCTGCAGGAGCTGTCTCATCTGGGTCTGCACTATTTACAGGTTGGTATATTGACGCGATTAGCAAGCGAAGGGTTAATACTGTATTAGATTGTTTAAAGATGAAGTCCCTACAATTAACGCATATTTTAATAATACCATAAAACTTGGTATTTGTTATGCTCAATCATTATTATGAAGATTGTCAATTTTAACTGATATCGAAAATAACCATGTGATAGAAAATAAACCGATTTCATCAATACTTATAAGTTTTGTTCTTCCGTTCAAACTGTCATGATCACCCGATCCCTCCATTGTTTACGCATCAGCTTTTCTCCGAAGTGGTCGGAGAGACTCGAATAGTAGAACAGATACGAAACTAAAACCCAACCTGAATAAAACTGAAACATCGGCGAATAAAATCGGGATCGTCGTCAAACACATTGATGTTTTGTCATTTTCAACGTTTATTGAATAGGTTTTCTTGCGATATACTACTTCGTTAGCATAAACAAATGAGTTTTGTATATTTTAGGCATATTTGAAACGCGTCAAATGTAGGGACTCCCCTTTAAATGAATACTATAGACCTATTTTTGAGGTCGCTGTAGACGAATTCTACAGTAATACTCCGTGCACTTTGCCCTGCATTAAGCAACCTTATGCTTTTACAGACAGCAAATCAGTCCGTAGGAACCATTTGATCAGGGTCTGCTCTGATTGCTTATAAAACAATATAAATATGATTCTACAGTGTATGTCATGGCCAAAAGTCATTGCGTTCTTGTGCCATTATAAAACTACTGTAATATATATCTATGATGTCATTATGTCTTACATCAATATTCAACAAGGAAAGGGTTATGTGACGTTTTACTGTATATCATTATATTCAAGTGATAGTATTTACAGTGTTCCCTCCCTACAACGGCCTCCCAATAACGGTTCCCTCCTTACAACAACGCATGTCACTGTTTCCGAAACAACAAGGCTCCAGAAACAACTTGTTTCCATCGTATTTTCTTTATGTCCCCATCAAACCCTATGTTGTGACCACTCTTTAGAATCGTCACTTTGTGACGATTCTAAAGAGTGGTCACAACATAGGGTTTGAATGAAGCATAACGGTTTTAGTTCTCGAAATATACCTGATCTGGAGATCTGCTAACAAGCTAATTATATTTGATTTTCCCTCCCTATAACAACTCCCTCTGAACAACACATACAATCTTCGTATCCCAAAGGGTGTCGTTGTAGAGAGGGAGCACTGTACCTGCAACATATTTTTTGAAAATACATAAAATTACATAAATCATTGTTTATATGCTGAAAAGAAAACCAATCAAATAATCGACGAAAAAGACAAAACTTTAATGTGTTTGATTAGGAAGACAATCTATTATTCGGCAATGTATTAGTTTGTATTCGGGTTGCGTTTTAGTTTCGTTAATTGTTCGACATAGGCCGGTACTACTTTGATGCAGAACAGCAATTATAAGTATCGATGAACACGGTTTAATTTGCATCACATGGGCATGTTTCGATATAACCCATTACCTCATAGGCTATTTTTAGATACAACCTCTTTGAATAAGTCTACCGAAAAGGAGCATTAACTAGAGAAAAGGAAACGTTTTAGAATTTTGTAGTTTGAAACCATTGTGATAAATAGAGCATTTGCTCCTATAGGAGCAAATGCTCTATTTATCACAATGGTTTCATAAAGTGACTTTTACAGAGTCGTCAAAAGTCGTCAATATGAGGGAAAGGGATAAGTATAAATGGCAATCTTCATAATAATGAGTGAACATAACTATAGCGTGTCAGATAAATATACAGATATTAAATTTTGCAACGTCTGAAACGCCTTACATAACAAATACTAAGTTTTATGACGTCGTTGAAAATATGCATTTATTGTAGGGACTTTCGCTTTAAGGTTGATATAACGTACGGAAAACAGATGTCAACAGATTCTTACAGTTTCCAATTTGAACTGTTAAACTCATAACCATTTATATATTTACATTGCGTATGTTAATGTTGTGTTTTTTGACTCAAAGTGTATTTTTTAATTATAGAAAATCGCGGTTATAATGTATATGTACGTCTTTAACATGTTAACGATCCTACGAAACATTAACTTTCTTTACGGGACTATAATGTAATAGAGCTCATACCAGAAAGGCAAATGGAACAATTAAGCAAGACGGGCGTGAAGACTAATAGAAATATGAGATTATATGCTGCAAACCTACGGGACAAATACTGTTCAAGACAGGATAAATCAATTAAATGTTTATGAGGAATTAAGTGATAGTGAAGAGTCGTAACATAATTTAACAATCATTCATATCGACAAGTCTTTGCTGGCCAATAATTGGTCAAGAAAAAGATGGCTATATATAACTATAGGCAAAACAGTTTATATTGATTGACCGGCCATCTAATGGGAACCCATTGTGCTTGAATAATAATTATTGTATCGCAACATATGTTGATTTGTACCGTTGGCAATATCATCAGTGAAATTCGGCCACACTTGCAGTATAACCGTTTTACTCCAATAAAATCATTAAGTACATGTAAGTGACACCTTATTACTAGACCAAAGTTGTGCAAACGTCTGTTTTACATTCGTTGTGCATTAAGCAGCAACACCACGAACACCGTGCAACATAATGCTAAATGCAGCAGCAACACCACGAGCACCGTGCAGCATAATGCTAAATACGGCTATTTTATTTTAACCCTTCGCTTGCTGAATTTTAAAACACAGTTCCCCTTCTTTACCCATGCCCTGTTGTATAATTACATACATCTTCCTTGTGTACAAGTATATCGCTGCGCAATCACTGCTGTGGAGTGCATTTGTTGCACAATCAACTTGTAAATAGTGCAGACCCTGTCTCATCTGGGTCTTCACTATTTACAGGTATGTATATTGACGTGAATAGCAAGCGAAGTGTTAATGGAAATTGCTTTGGGGCATACATAGTTTGCATGTACTTTTCAGGTATGAGAGGATACCAAGTTTAGCTCAAAATGAATATAAAGTTCACATTAATGCTGTACATGTATGAATCAGTCATTACATTCCTTAGTTACTCAAGACATTTACGATGTAACACCTGCTCAGTCGGAATTCCGACACACCTTTGGTAATTCTGGTAATGCTTAATTGTGAGTAGAACAATACATATACTTAACACAAAGTTGATGTTAATATTTACCTTGGAACGTGATTTTATTACAGTAGTATCTTGCTAATGCGACCACACACTTTATTAATATAGGAGTCTTAAAAGCAGTTGTTTGTTTACTGCAGGGCAGTTGTACATGTATGCTTACTGCAGGACAAATAAATGCAAAACGTTCGTACAGGGACCCCTTTTTCATTACCTGTTTCCTGCATTAAGCTATCAGCCTTTTTATGATCCATAATTTAACTTCTATAGAGTAGCCATATCAGCGAGATGTTACTGTACATCATTTAACTGACATAAAATTTAAATCCCATTGAATAGGTAGGAGTTAGGTAGCACTCCAGCTGTTTATTATAAGAATTTTTGCATGAAAAGTCATTGAGATCATTAGTTAAATATCACACATTTACAGTCAAGACATGTTACAAAGGTATCAGTGCTACGGAAACGTTTTGGTACGAGCACGGACT
Organism: Azorinus chamasolen; assembly: GCA_963576725.1. NCBI lineage: Eukaryota > Metazoa > Mollusca > Bivalvia > Cardiida > Solecurtidae > Azorinus > Azorinus chamasolen. The sequence goes on from OY755239.1 coordinate 79,580,610, forward strand.
AGTGACACCAAAACTATTGATCTGATTAACCCTTCGCTTGCTATTCGCGTCAATATACCTACCTGTAAATAGTGAAGACCCAGATGAGTCTGGGACTTCACTATTTACAAGTTGATTGTGCAACCAGTGCACTCCACAGCGTTGATTACACAGTGATATACTTGTACACAGTGAAGATATATGTAATTATACAACAGGGCATGGGTAAAGAAGAAGAAATGTATTTTAAAATCCAGCAAGAGAAGGGTTAACGCAATTGTGTAGACTTTACTCAACAAATAAAGATACCCTACCGTTACGGTACGTTTTTATCAACAACACCAGGGTGTATCAAAACTCTGCCTAACCATACACAAACTGCCAAACAACAATATCGCACTTCTCATTGACTCATTCGACATACAGTCATACTTTGAGCAAACGACCTTACAAATAATAATTTAAACAGTGAGATCATTTTGAAATATTATGATACATGATCAGCATATTGGTTATCCCAGGAAAACGCCCTCGAGTCTGCACTGCATTCATCTAATATTAACCATTACAATTGTATGTAACTGTCCGCAAACATTAAGACGGAAATGTTGCAATTACACCTGTAATCTCAACATTTCGGTATCAACATTTGCGAACAGTTGCACCAAACTGTAACGTTTAGTGGTAACAGAACGCACCCCAGATTTAAGAAATTCATTATTTAATTGACTTGCACGGTTGCGAAACCTGCAGCTAATTAGTCAGTGCCTATTACTTCCGTTACTGCGAATGACAGCCGTTGCAGCTAATCTATCAAGCGCCTTATTAATGAGCCAAGCAATACAGGAAACCACACAACACGTAAATCAGTCGGCTGCTCTTGGCACTAAAGGCAGGTCGTAGCTTAATGCAGGACGAAAATTATGCTAATATAATTTTCTCTATTTATTTATTTTTTTAATTATTACTTCCGTTCTGCATTAAACAGACCCCTACACTGAACGACATTTATAATTCCTTTGAGGTCGCTTTTAGTGTGTATAAGTGTAAATACCCTTCTTTATCTATAGCAAAAGATATATGGTCAGTTTTTGCACCATTACACATATTTTATTCCTTGCTATCAAAGAGCCTACATTCATATGAGACGTGAGTATACATGGTGTCTGAGGTAGATCTATACGTTTTACAAGGTTCCCACCACCATCTATTACGCTTATACTTTATTCTAATAGGAATACAGCTATTAGGTTCCAAACCCTTACCAATTATTCCGCCTGTCCCAATTGATGATACGGATTGATGCACCATTTTGTTTATTCATTTCAACATTTTGTACCCAAACTAACCTAAACATATCCATTGAAAATCCTTTTTGTATAGTACGTTATTTGAATAATAAAACCAAGATTCATTACTGAGTCTCATACTTTGCTTATCAATATTATATCATGTCTTAACCCTTCTCTTGCTGAATTTTAAAATACATTTCTCCTTCTTTACCCATGCCCTGTTGTACAATTACATATATATTCACTGTGTACAAGTATTTCGCTGTGCAATCACTGCTGTGGAGCGCACTGGTTGCACAATCCACTTGTAAATAGTGAAGACCCTGATGAGACAGCTCCTGCAGGAGCTGTCTCATCTAGGTCTTCACTATTTACAGGTACGTATATTGACGTGAATAGCAAACGAAGGGTTAAATGTGATCACTTCAACTGATTAATGATAATGCAGATCATCGTTAAGCTTGTGCTTCTGTACGTGTGTGGATAAAGGGAACAGGTAAAAGCAAGCTGAGTATATAACAGAATATAATACATGCTCTTCTGTTTCATAAATCGCATCTTGAATTATGATTACCCTACCATCCACGAGCTGACTCCCACTTGAAAACAGCTTAGAACCAGATGACTTGTCATTAGAATCGAACCTGTTTACTTTAGATTAATAGTTTGACAAAATCTTGAACAAATCGGGAAAAATCAAACCTTGCACCAGGTTTGAAAGTCACATTCTTTTTATATCGGACCAAGGAGCGCAGATCATGTGCGATAAGTTACTGTTTGAAGCCTGTGTTTTTACTCAGCTTGCATTCTTTACTCGCATCAAGTTTTTACTCCACACACACGCCTTGTTACGCCTACACAAAGTAGACCTGTATGAGTCGTCTGATCGGGGTCTGCTCTGTTTGCTTATGTTATAATATAGACCGGATAGTACAGTTTTTGGTCAAAGCAAAACATTCCATTGAATATTCCATTGATAAATATTCATGGTGCTATTGTTCCTTACATGAATATTGAACGGGTAAATAGTTATACGACGTTTCTAACAACCATACATTCCGAATCGCAAAACAGCCATTTCGTACGAAAGCCCGACGGTGACATTTCCACTTCAAGATTTCATACAACACAATTCATGATTTCACTTCACAATTTCACGATTTCACTTCAAATTTTCACGATTTCACGGTATCGCAATTTCGCTTCAAATTTTCACTTCAAACGTTCACGATTTCGAAATTTCACGATCTCTCTTCAAAATTTACGGTTTCACAATTTCACTTCAAAATTTTATAATTTCAGAATATCATGATTTCACGATTTCACTTCACAATTTCACGATATCACAATTTCGTGATTTCACAATTGTGAAACTTTGAAGTGAACTCGTGAACTCGTGAAATTGTGAAATTTTGAAATTGTGAACTCGTGAAATTGTCAAATGTGAAATCGGGAAATTGTGAAATCGTGAAGTCAAGAATTTTGAAGTGAAATCGCGAGATCGTGAAACTTTAAAGTGAAATTGTGAAATACATGTATTGAAATTTCGAAGTGAAATCGCGAAGTTCTGAAATTATGAAATCGTGAAATCATGAATTGTGCTGTGTGAAGTGGAAATCTCTTCGTCGGTCTTTCGTAATTTCGCTTTAGATTGTCACATTATTTAGATATGTCCCAGTGCTGAGCGAATATTGAATAGATGACATGAGAGAGATTTGCTGATTTACGAATGGATAATTGAAACTGGTAATCAATAGCTGCATCGCATATGGTGGTCACATATGGTGATATATTAACTGATGTTGGGAAGTTTCTTAATGATCAATACAGTGTAATGACATTTACCAGACTCAGTTTTGTAATACATTTCGTCGATTTGCTGTAATTATATAAGATTGTGAATAGGGCAGAACCTGTAACGTGTTAGTTCGACACTTCCACATATGTTGTCAATAACCAGATACATGTATCTATGTCATGTTTTTGAATTATTCTGTGGTCGTTGTTTATATGTGTGTTTTTAACCAAACCACGTGGCACCATGCCGAATCATTTAAAAATTATACTAACAGTTTCATTTTGTTTTCAAAGTTCTGCGACTGACATGAAGTTTGCATACAAATTAACAATTAAGAACAGATAAATGTAATTTCTAAATTAGCTCGAGGTGCATTTATTCATTCATTCATTCACATCTTTATTCCCTACAATACGGAGAGCATATTACAAAGAGCATTACGCAAATGAGACAGATACTTGGATGTGACATATCTATTGTGTAACATATACCATCAATGGCACAGTGAGTTTACAGGCAAGGCATACCGGACATACATGTATACAGTAAAACCTCTCTAAACCGGAATTCTAGTAGAGAATAACTTTTAGGCAGGTGGCTGCTTAATGCATGGTTGAAGTCATGCAGAATGCTCCTAGAGGAGCTTTCTGCATGACTTTCACCCTGCATTAAGCTGCCACCTGTCCTAAAGACCGATATTTGTACTACATTTAACGTCCGGTTTAGAGGGGTTTTACTGTACCATCAATCGCACAGTGAGTTTACAGGCAAGACATACAGGGCATATAACATCAATGGCACAGTGAGTTTACAGACAAGACATACCAGACATATAACATCAGTGACAGTGAGTTTAGAGTCAAGACATACCGGACATATAACTTTAATGGCACAGTGATTAATTTATCAACATTGGATTCTGTAAGAACTGGTGTTTGCTAAATTCAGGACAAAGGTGACATAGAGCGCTTCTTTATGGTGTTTCTGTATAACGTTAGTCCTGCATTAAGCTACCACATGCAGCGTTACACTGCCTCTGTGTGGTCGTATTAGCGACAAATTAACGGCGTGGAGAATCGTATGAGATATGATGCAGATGCTACAATAACGGAAGAAGCAAACCAAAGACAAGACCATACATTTACATGGTATGTTTTGAACGACTGACAACTTTCGCCTGCAAGAATTTCTTCTGTGATGTTTTTATCTGCTCGTATCGTTGGCAGAATTAGTTCGGAATATAAAATAGCTTGTATATTGATCAGACGCCGAGTGTTGTTTTATGGATACCAGCTGACACTAGTCTAACTATAATCAGAGTAAATAGCATGCTCAATAGTTCAGTAGTATTTATGTTTAATGTATTCTCATTTAAATAGTTGCCTATATAATAAAGGGAGTAATGATATATAATAAAAATGGATCAACTGTATAATGTCAAATGTTCGTATCCATGTCCTTCATCAAACAAAACAAATCCTCGCAAAGTCTTCATTATCACGATTAAAATCGATGTAATTTCTTTGGTAGTCCGAAAATTAGTAAAAAAGTGTGGTTCAGAATTATTTTGTTATATATTGTGTGTGTATTTATAGTTTATATAATGGTTCAGTTCCGTTACTTCCACTTTAAACTAAATATATCCACTTTGACACAAGTTCTTGGTAATTCTTTAGCGGCCATTGACGAAGCTGTGATCACATTTGCAAACAATGTCACATGCCCAGATAATATGCGTCGATTAAAATATGTTCAAGAAAGGCTAGTTAGTTCTCTACCAAGGCCTATGTTTTGACGACTCCTTAGAATCGTCTCGAAAAGACGACTATTCTAATGAGTGGACACAACATAATGCGACCACCTAAATATGTATAATTCTGGGTGATACATGCAGGTAGTAGCTTAATGCAGGAGAAAAGTAATGCAGAAAGCTCCTCTGTGAGCTTTCTGCATTACTTGTGTCCTGCATTAAGCAACCGCCTGCTTATAAAGACAACACTCATGTTTAATCAATTAGTGGTCGCATTAGAGGGGTTCTATTGTAGTTTGGTGGAGAAAATGATTTAAGTATTTGAATACACACCTTTATCTACTGCCCTGAAAACATGAATCTAGATGAAACTCCGAGTGACGGGATTTCTCATCTGAATCCAAACTGTCTGATACTGTGATTATATTTCTTTTAATAAAACAGGAACTGTATTAAAAATCGAAATCTTAAACCATTTGCGGTAAGTGGATTCTTCCATGTTTATATATTGGATTAGTCCATTTTTTATTTAAGGGGTGGCTGACCTAAATTTTCAATTTCGTTTTGTTTTACAATGAAGAAAATATTCCAAAATAGGGAATTAATATAATACATAAATACTTGAACTGCTCTGATCTAATATTTCGACCACTAAGGGCCTTTTTCAAAGATTATCATGTCAAAATACACGTCACATTTTTGTTACATGCATTCAGTCATAGAATCAAAGATTTTATTGGCTAAAGATTTTATGGCTGAATGCATGTAACAAAAATGTGACGTGTATTTTGACATGATAATCTTTGAAAAAGGCCCTTAGTGGTCGAAATATTAGATCAGAGCAGTTCAAGTATTTACGTTTTGTTTTATATTGAAATTCCTATCAGCAAACAGTGTAGACTCTGATCAGACGCCGACATCTCTGGTGTGTCAACGTATCCTGGTCTACACTGTATATTAGGTCGACGGGCTTTATTCTTTTGAAACAGTGCTTATGTAACTGAAGTGATTGAAGCTTATCCATAACCCTACATATGTATTAAAATCTACTTAGGCCGAACAATTGCTTACAGTGCACAATGTATGAATCTAACAAGCTTTCTCCGTGTGCGCGATTAATGCACAAACGAAAGTGGCATATCAATCATTTATTCAGAGTTGTATATAAAACGCGTACTGGGGCATTTGTTACATTTTTTTTTTAATTTCTCCGCCAACCCATATCTTGCTACTACGCATTAGAATCGCCTCAAAGAGCCGATTCTAATGAATGGCTGAGAAATGAGAGATTTTGATTGATCAGTACCCTGATTTATTATCAAAACAACGCCAGGAAAACTTATACACGCTGAGAACTAAGGAGCTTAGCTTTTATTGAATAAATATGCCGTCTGTATTCGTAGTTCGTAACAATAACGCACCTATTTAATATTCTGTTTCAATGACGAATTCAGTGGCAATACGTGTCAGTAGTTTGATATACATATACAAATGTACATGTATGTCGCGCGACTTCGAAACTAATCATTGACTAGCAGTGTATAATATATTGTATAGGAAAACAACAACAACAAAATAAAACAATTAAATAATTTGGTGCAATTAGAATTGTTAAACAAAATTATAGTACATTACAAGATCATTTAGAATTGTTCAAATTCCGAAATGATGTTAATAGTAATTATTCAAGCTAATTCGTAAACAGAGATTTCTCTCATGGATATTGATCAATGAAGTACTGCTGTTGCTAATGTACCGGGTTTTCGTTAAAGCGCGTGCATCTACAATTACCCTCTATAATATCCATATTCGGCTCAGTTGAACATCGGTTTTTGCTCTCGTTTGATGGTGGGGGAATATTGATGAATGCCAGTATTATACCACCGGCTATATGTCCCTAAATGAGTAATTAATAGCCTGCTCAATACACAATTATTTCCATTGAGGATATGTTGGTATAAATTTCTCCCACACGCTTATTACAGCTTTGATGGTAGCACAGACCAGTGGAGTCTACCTGGGTAGTTGCAGGAGGGAATATTCTCGGTAAATTGATGCTCTTGCATATACTCTATTCTTAACGGTGTACTCTGGTTTGTAAAGGAGGCGTTTAAAGAGAATATAGCATATTATCATTTTGTGAGCAAAAACGTTGTGATACAAAGTAGACAATATTGGAGAGGTACAATACAATATTCTAAAAGAAGAGGTTTTCTTTGAGATGGATTCTGTTTGTGGCAGGTGGTAGCTTCGGTTGTTGTTTTTTAGTGGTTCTAACAGTAATGTGATGAGTTCCGATGTGAGCCAAGAACAGTTTGTGCATCATATTTGAATTGTGATTGATTAAATCTAAAGGTGTGGAAGGAATTGGAGTTTATGAAGCATATATATTGTTATATTGGTTATTTTGAATACGTATCTTTTTATCATGTGTTTGTAACAACCTGGAGGGATGTAAATTAATGACGAATTTTCTTTTTGAAATAGACAACTGCCTCTAAGTCTTCGTCCGGAGAAGGAATGGATAGATTTATACTCGTTCTGTTTGGCATCGCATGCGTCCTGATCCCTAGAAGCCATGCATCCAGATCCATAGAAAACTTTCCAGAGATCGCTGAATATATCGATCTAGCTATTAATGAACTCTCAAAACGGTACGAGCTTGAGATTGATCAACTACATAGAGAATTGGAGGAAAACCAAAGGAAATTCGAAAATGAAATTGCTGCCATCAAAAAACAATCAGAACTTGCAGAACAACAATATACAAAGTACTATTCTGACCTGAAGTCAGATATAGATATCCTTGAAAATAAAGTGTGTCCAGCAGACCTAAATGGAACCAATGGTTCTGATGGCCGAAACCCTGCAATTGATATTCCGCATCATTCAAAGAACTCAGAGGGAGATAAAGAAACTCAGACTCAAAATGCAAAGAGAGATTTACCAAACACTGAAGGTAACTTGCACTAGTTTGCTAGTATTACAAATAGCCTTTCGAATATAATCCTATAACTGTGTAACTACCCCTTGTATGGACACATTTAACATGTACACGTTCTTTGTCAATAGTGCTGGATTAGAATTCAATCTTGGACGGCATGATACTGACTCCTTCACTATTAGTTCGGCTCTGTGGCGGATGTATCCTGTATCAAATCATATGGATATTAGATTCTATGATGTGTTAAACGTTTTCTAATATACATAACCCTTATCGAGAGGCGTAAATGGAGTAACTCTATATATAATTGCCACTGGTGAATCATACCGTAATGCCGGGTGTCATTTTAACGTTCATGTGTACTTTTGAGTGTCATTTTAAAGTCGGTTACGCAATAAAGTTCTAGATTAGAAAAGTTTCCTGACAATATATGTAAACACATTAATATAAAGACTATGCGATCAAAATTTGTTTTCCAAATTAGTGTAAGAAGAGTTTAATATGTATGTCTTTATGGAGTCATTGTAATATGTAGGAACTTAAGACGTTTTCAAAATATAGGTGAGTTGTTTTTCATTATATATTAACATATTAAACCCATGACATGAACACAAATGGTCAGAATTTGTTTACCAAGATTCATCTTTCATTGCCAAACACAATGAGGGCTTGGCCATTAATTTATGTTTCCCTTCAACAAATATGTTTGTTTACACTGTGTACTATTGTATTGCAGCTTTTTCTAGTCAATTAAAGCTAGGCTTTATACACTCAAATTCAGCAATATGTCTTACTCCCGGTGCGTACACTGCTATTTGCCATTTGTAAAAGCTTATAGGTGTAACCTTATATCATTGTAACTACGTATTGGTGTTTAGTTTAGTTTGAATAAATATGTATTAAGCAATATTTGGTGTGTTATATTTCATTTGCCGCTCTTATTTCATAAAACAGTACATTTCTATAAGTTTCACAATGTTTATTTCAAAATAAAGTGTTGTCTTAAAGGTCTTGTTGCACTTTGAATGAATTAACTAAATGTCCAACTGACACGTATTAGGGACTTAAATGCCAATGGTTCGCCATTTACTGATCAATTGAAACATGCCACTACAAAGGTTTGATATAAAGCAATTTAGTTTTACATATATCTATATATTGTACAAAGACGTTGTAACTATAATTTTACCTAACGAAGACAGCAAAAAACAATGTTGTATATGTTAGCAATTTAACTTGGTTTGAAAGTGACCATTACATGTTAAACACTTGTCAGTAAATGATTAAATTTATTTATAACGGTTGAGGTGTTAAAACTTATTAAGAATTAGTTTGGCAGTAAATGTTGTTGACAATGGAGTCCTGGTACAGTAGGTCACCTCAGGCGACACGTATTGCGATCATCAACAGCTACGCCTTTTGAATATAAACATGATAATGATTGACCATACTTAAACCCTGTGTGACCGTGTCTGTATGTTTGTAATAAATGTCATCGCAATAGAGTCTCCATACAACATATTTCGACCTAGTTTGTATCACAAACATCTTTACTTGTATAAAGTCTGCATTTAGTAAACAACCCGTCGTCAAAACGTCTGCCAGTATGTTTCAAATTTTAATGTGGTTCATACAAATTAGATTATTCGTTTAATAGATACGGCAAGCAATGGCGAACTTAGTGACAAGCTCCTACAAAGTCCCTCCTCTGATTAGCATATATTGTTCGATAGCATAGTCATCAACATCTGTATAAGCTTTAATTCAGTTGATACAGACATTAAGACCTTATACCATCTTAACCAGGATACATCCGCCACGAAGAGACCCTGTATCCGCACTATGCCAGTTGAATTTGTTTTGCGTTGTATTCTGATTTATTGCACATTTACACTATGATATGATAAGTCGATAAAAAGAAACGAGCTAAAATTCAACGAAGAGAAATAACCATCATTGCACTTTTGTTCTAGTTGTATGATTATATAGAGCCAGGAAACGCTTGTTTTTAAGCAATTACTGTCAGCGTTAGTCCAGGATTGATAAGAGTATCAGATGCATAATTATTCAGAAGAAGAATTCTGTCTGTAGAGTTTCCTCATCCTTTAACCCTTTCCCTCTAAAAATGCCTTTTTACGTCTTTGTAAACAGACTAGACCCAGATCAGACGGCTCCTATAGGAGCTATCTGATAGGAGCTATGATTGCTTATGAATATATATATGTATATATCTGACTAGATACAGTTTCTTCCGATACCAAACACTCCCTATGCACTTATTTCATTCAAACAAAATTCAGCTAATAAATATTCATGATGCTATTCTTTCTCACATGAATATTCATCGGGGAAAGGATTAAATGGTGACTTTTTCAAAGTTGGATGATTCGATGTTGTTCAACGAATCCATTGAGTCTGAAAGGGTATAGTGTGCCAGAAAATATTGTACGAAAAACAGTGCAGACACTGACCAATGCGTTTCACTATGAGCCATCAGTTTTATTTCTACACTGTTAGAAAATTCCAAACCATCTCCGTTTTTCGAATTCACAGGGTTAATGGAACATTTATTTGGGTAACATCTTCAGTTTTAGAATAACGCTTAATTTGTTCATCGCAGTATGACTTGCATTTCCAAACAACTCTGGTCCAAACATTGCAGCATGACTTGCATTTGCAAACAACTGTATTCCAAACTAAACTCTGAAGGACTCGACATCCGCTTCTTGACATCAAGTGCTAAGATTAATACTGAATTAGTAAACATTGTAGCACATGATATGTTTAGCAGAAGAAGGTTACAACTCGCCTTATTATGTATCATTTGTATACCACTGGTCCAATAATGCAAATGCGATACAGCAGTTATTTAGATATTCATTTCCAGTCAAGATCTGACTACATTAACCGTTACTGTGCTAGGTAAATTGTCGTATACAACTTAGGTGCTTGGGCACATTTTGTTCACACAAATGAATATTATGTCCAAACTGTTTGGGTGAATGAGTTGACGTCTCGTCGGAATCCTTCAACACATGCTAACACGAATTAATATAAACGGTAAGACATAACATTGTGAGTACATGAAGCGACCAACTCTTATGTGGCGTTTGCGCCCGTACAACTGCCATACATATAACGCGTATCCTAATTACCATAAATATTAGGACTCCCAATACGCTCACTCTACGGCTCTGTGATGCTAAAGAATACACTCTGGCACCAGTGTAATAAGTTTAAATTAGACTGACATAGCAAGTAGCTAAATCTGTCCACTTTGCTTATGATTGGCTGTTCGAATACTTCTGGTAGTAAGTGTAACTTAAGATCAAGTCGGGTTTTACAAAACATGTATCACTGGTCATACGTTCGTATTATGAACCCTTTCGGTACCAAATACATTATATCTGCTAGTATTGTCTACTTCAGTTTTTCTTCAGTTTCCTTTCAAACATAAGTTAGTCAAACTACTCGGTGTCTCCTCTTGATCCTCATTGTTTGCAAAGGTTGGACCATATTCGCCTGTGGCGGCAAAAGAGGTCCAGTGGTAGATGAAGCACAGCTTTCAAATTCAAAAATAGATTTCAATCAATATATTCAGACTGCAAATGGTTATAATAAAAGTATAGTACACGACATAACTTTCTATTATAACGCCAGTTTTGGTATTATAGGGATATGGTATTTCAAAAGATGATAATCACATAAGATATATACAAATTTATGTTTTCAATGAAACGATCACATAAATAGGCTCATGATTGAGATCTGTTAGACTTAATCATTTTGTATAAAATATGCTTTTTTAACTTTAAAAAGATAGCTTTATGAAGGTTTGTTCGAAACATTATTATCTCATCACACAAGGGTAGTACATATCTTTTGCGCCATAAACATACCTTTCAGATGATGAAAATATCAGAAATACCCGTGGCAAAATCATGCTTGTTTTCATTGCTGTCAGCGCCTATTATTTCCCTACTGTATGAGCTGTCTGATCAGGATCTGTTTTATTTGATTATTGAATGATGTAAATTTGATTCTACAAGTTTTGTCTAAACTTAACCTTTCTTTTAAAAGTTTTACATTATAAAATGTAGGTTAAAGAATATTCATGAAGTGAACTGTTGGAAAACAATGTTAAACCTAATACCGGACCGTTTAGATATTACACTGTTGGAAAACAATGTTAAACCTAATACCGGTACCGTTTAGATAATATTATACACTGTTGGAAAACAATGTTAAACCTAATACCGATACCGTTTAGATATTACACTGTTGGAAAACAATGTTAAATCTAATACCGGTACCGTTTAGATATTACACTGTTGGAAAACAATGTTAAACCTAATACCGGTACCGTTTAGATAATATTATACACTGTTGGAAAACAATGTTAAACCTTATACCGGTACCGTTTAGATATTACACTGTTCATTTTCTGGCATCTTTTGAGTAAGCAATATACTCACGTTTTGCAACTGGGAGAATCGTAGACATTTCCTTCATACAAACGCCTTTTCACGCCTTTGCACACACAGTAGACCCAGTCCAGACAGTAGACCCAGATCAGACAGTAGAGTCAGCTCCTGCATGAGACGTTTGATCAGGGCCTGATCTGTTTGCTTATGAAGTTTCGACTAATATAACAAGATCCGTGTGTACATATCCCATTATAAAATATCAGCTAATAAATATTCCTGATGCCGTTATTTCTTACATGAAAATTCAACAGAGAAAAGGGTTAATCTTAGATAAAATCACAAATTCCTTATTTATCAATTGTTTGACTTTAACTTTTGCCTATTGTAGGCGATTTCATGAATACGTTTGCAAGGAGTATAAATAAAGACAAACAAGGTTTTACGCAAGCGTAAAATGGCTGCGTAACATGTCTTTAAGCAGGATAGAAGAAAAAGAGGGAGCAATATTGTTTAGTACTTTTAATCATTGAGAAAACATGACTGTAATGTATAAATTAATAGCAGAAACGGGGGAATGTTTTAATGAGTCATGATGCATAATACCTATGTATGACATCAATAATACACATAACGTCACAGATCAATGTTATTCATTTGCTGAAACACACTGACGTAGAAACCATTATCACATTAAGTGATGTTCACAAGGCATACAAACTCCCATATCCATTTGGGGATACTTACAGTCTACATGAAATTATTCGAATAGGTCGACTCAGTGCCCATTAACTTTTTCACTTGTATTGTCCCCAAATTAAGAACAGGTTAGTATAAGATATACATTTAAATGGAAGCAAATTCATGCACAATGGTGAAACATGCAAAACGGTCAACAAAACCACGAGTAAAAGGTCCCAAGCTAAATAACTTTACTTAACTCATAATGCAAACAAAGGACTTATATTTGTATGTACAAAATGGTTTTAAACCAAAGCACGTAAACTAAGGGTGCTAAGAAAAGATGAGAGAAAAACAATTTAAGCTTCCACCGAGGATCGAACCCACGACCTCACATTTCCTAAGCCATTGTTATACCCCTTGGACCACGCTTATTGCGTTGATTGGGAATGTGATTTTAATCAATTATACCTAATTCACTAGCATTTTCACTGAAACTGGATCATGGCAGAAAAGAAAGAAATAACCCCGACAAAAATATGTGCCCCCGCTGAGAAAAATATATTAATCAAAATAAATAAAATAAATGAATATATATAAATAAAAACTTGTCTCACAGTAAACCATAGTTATTAAAACGATTGGCTCTATAAGGAACACAGAAACGCATGGTCAAAATTCATAGCCGTATGAGATTGGGCTGCTTTCGCAGCCCAATGAGGACATCGATAAACGGCGTCCTTACAAGATCCAAACCGGTTGTCCCTGTTAATGTGTGTACAGCATCTGAACTAAATTTATGCTTACATATGTAACCAGCATGCTTGTAAAATGTTCAGAGCTAAGTCTAAATGCCTGCATTCTTAGCATCGTCTAGACAGGAAACGAATCTTGAGATGAGATAAAGATGCACAGGTGCTTCTACATATCAATTAAACTAAATTAAATCTCACCGTAACATCGAGTCGTTAATTTAATTATAATTGAAGTCAATGCTGCTACACGTTTATTCAATATAGTATGGCACAGAGGCAGACAGCCATTGTGGTTTAACTTTTATTGAGCTAAAGTATTTATCAATGATTGTATAACTATCAAATATAATACAAAACACGCGGCTTGTGCTTAACAATTTATTGTCTAGCTGATTTATTGAAATTGCAATTTAATTAAGTAGCAATTTCATATTTATTTAAAACTTTATCGTCTTTATATATTTGTTTAGAATATAAAACTTCAGTAATATGGGATACCCTAAATAAAAGTATGCGAACAATCCTTTATATCGCTGTAATGATGAATGTGAACATGTCCGATTTTTTATGAGCTTATTTTTCTTAACCCGTTACTTCATGAATATGCAGGTGATAAATAATGCCATTGATAAACTAGATGCATTTGTATAATGACACATGCACGCAGGATTTTATAGGATTTTTTTCTGCAATTATTATATCTGTATTATTTCATAAGCTAAGAGAGCAGAGCCTGGTCAGAGTCTTCTCCATATGCAAACGCGTAGTAAGGTGTATTAATGGAGCAAACCGTTAAAGTACCTTTAATATTCACCAAGAGTAAGATTTTATCTCGAATATTATATTTTTAGAAGAGGGTACATGTATTTCTAGAACAAGATATTTCTAAGAAGGTACATATAGAAAGCCATTTCTCGGGTCCATAGCATTCATTATCAATGGGATATTCGGATCGTTCTACTACCCCTTTAAATATATGTTTGGATTGGAATTCAACAATAAAACGTTGGCCAATTAGTATTTTCAATTTGCTTCCTGCATCATTTTCGAAATGAAATTTAAAGTTATCCTCTGCGAGTATACGCCATTAATGAAACACATACTAAAAAATCCTAATGAGTCGAGAAGTTATTTTGTACATGTTACCATCGAAATTCCGAGAAGTGTAAGGTTGTGTTGAAGTAATTAGTGAGTGACGCTTAGGTAAACAAGCAAACGTTTAATTCTTTTTATCAGCAGATGAAAGTAACTCGGTTATTTATTTTGAATATATTGGCTATTATTACCACCTGTGGCATTTGAACTACGCCGCACTGGTAGTTGTCTGTCCCTCGTCTATCGATATTTGATAACGTTTAACAGATCTTCTTCCAGTACGCGGGTTTACGAGAGAGGGTTAGGATGTACCTTGTTCCTATACCAAACACGTACTTCGTACTAATTAGATTCGTCTCACGGAAACGATTCAAATGAACATTTACTAATAATTAGATGAGAAATGACCAAACTAGTATTTTGAAATCTTACGATTTCTGGCTAAGCCAAATATATCCTTGACAAATAACCTAAGTGATCAATTCATGCATACGTGTTAATCAAGTGAAGAATTACGTTCTTATGTTAGTGTCCAAAAGCTATATTGCTCTTACAATAGAATTCGACATATGTGTGCAAATTATACGTCACTGTAAGAAACTTGATATTCTAATAATGTATTTACATTTATAGAAAACCACATAATTATGCTATTCTTTTAGTTTAATTATATGTGTTTATCACTATTGTAAGGTGGTTTATTTCCAATTGTATGTAATTAAAGTTAATAATTTCCGTAAATATTATTTCAATAATATTTCTAAAAGGATGTCTTTTAGAATGACGAATTAAATTACATCTAAATTGTCAATGAGATCACAATTTATGGTTTGGTTTTATTATTTAATTAGACAAAATCATCAGTTCAATTATTAAGGCTACCTGATAAAGATAAAGACTACTACTATCCCCAGTGCGTGTATTAAATATATACGATGATGTATGATGAAACATTTTCACCAGTAGCTCCGGTCTTTTTCCACCAAACCCTATGTTGTGACCACTCTATAAAATTGTCTTAAAGAGTCGATTCTGAAGCGTAATAACAACATAGAGTTGAAGATAGAGAAATGACATATCGTAGTATCTGAATACGTGAATTTATCTTTTTCCCTGCATACAGAAATCATTTCATGTTTTCTTTACAGCACAGTAGGTCATCTATCGTATGTATGCCGTGTTCTATTTGTAAACAGCCTAGATACAAATCGCATTATAATTATATAAACAGCAGACAAGTAATTCAGCAAACGACCATTTTCACGGCAGGCATAGTGATTATTTCAAAACTAGAGAGAGACATCCATAATTTATATAATCCAACTCAGCTGCAGTGCTTCAATTGTCTTGAACGTTTGATTTGGAAAGGAGGATTATACTTATTTGTCAATATACTAAGGTCTGTTCATGACATTCCTATATAATAAAGCAGTTTGTAATCAACCATTTTCGTATTACCTTATCGCGTATATAAAGGTAATGATATATTTTTACAGACATTGTAGCCAGCAATTTAGCACTTAGTCCGTAGATGAGAAATAACTGGTATCCCGTATCTATATAAAACATATCTTTACAACTTTGTGTAAATGGCATTTATTCTGTCTGAGTATGGGAAATCAGGCGCATGTGTCGGGATTAGTGCAACAGTCATGAAATATTTACTGGGAAATTTAGAAAATGTTTATTCACTTATATAAACTGGTGTGTTTATATGATGATTCTAATACACAGTAAACCCTCTCTAAACAGGAATTGTAATAAAGAAGAACTTAGACGACTGCTTAAAACAGGATGAAAGTAAAACAGACACTTTATTGTGTAGCTTTCTGCCTGACTTTTACTCTGCATTAAGCTGCCACCAGGGTCCATGCTTATAAAACGTTTAGTTGAGTCTGAGTTCGTACTCAAGTTTTTGATTGGTCAGATTTGAGCCTTTGGCCCAAATCTGACCAATCAAAAGCTTGAGAACACAAATCTGACCAATCAAAAGCTTGAGAATGAAACTCAGACTCAACTAAAAGCTTTATAAGCATGGACCCTGATCTTATAGACCGGTGTTGCTAACATTCGGTTTAGAGGGATTTTACTGTAATTATGTTACAAACACATCTCCAGTCGAGAACTTTCGACACTTTATAAATGTACTTTTTTCTTACCGGAAAGAAAACAAGAATGGGACTCACCGTATAAGATAACGTGTTTCAATGCCAAGAAAAACGTTAAACTTAAACAGCTAATGTTCCGTTAAATTGTTACAATTACGTTAATGGCATCACAAATAAACCTTCGCAGCTAGTATGACAGCAGTGGTGTCTAAATGTTGAAAACTGTTAAATCCGAGCTCTCAGTTTAATATCAAAACCGATAAAAACCTGTTTTACGTCAATAACATGATCACACCCAAGCATTGCATTTATATCAGTCGATCAGAAAAGAAAAATCACTTTATCTAATCCCTCAATCAAATATCTTGTGTATGTCTATTCTAATCATTTATTTCCACATTAAGGGACTCCGTCCAGATCCGTGCAGATCTTAGTTTGGAGCCCATCCATTTTACATGTTGATGGGGAACAGCAAATAAAATAATTGCTGCTATACACACTTTACATCGAATGGTTCAGAAAACGGTTCAGACATTAGTAGAGGCATTATTAGGTATACTACTTGGGGATATGTTTACTGAAAACGTATGCATGTTTAATAGTTGGTATGTTTACTGCTGGGTATGTTTAACATTGGGTATGTTTGTTCACGAAATGGCACCTGTCCTCAAGACGATGGACGTTGTTTGAAGACAATGTGGTAAGGTGGCCCGGAAGAAATTAATTATACAGCTCTCGACACAATGCAGACATAGCATGTTCTTAACCCATTTGCGCCTACGATCCCATATATGGGACGTAGGCAAACAGTGTATACTCGATCAGGCGCCGCATAATGCGGAGTCTGATCAGAGTCTACACTGTTTGCTAATAGGAATTTCAATATAAAACAAAACGAAATTAAAAATGTAGGCCAGGCATCCCTTAGATCAAAAATGGACTGATCCAATATATAAACATGGAAGAATCCATTGGACGCAAATTGGTTAATCAAATATGTAAATCGGCGTGTCATCGGTTTCCAAACTGTTTGATTCTATATTTACGATTCAATGACAGATACGACCAGTTCACTCTTTGTTATCCACCCGAAAAAGTTCATTGTTTAAGTTTCTCCCAATTCCCTTCAAACACAGTCATAATCACAGCAACAAACACTTTGAATCTCCAGTGTACGTCAGGTATAAATGCCAGGTAGAAATTAATAGCGTGCTATTTTTCTCATCTTCAATGCACGGGGATGTTATGTTTGAAGACTAAGGATGTGCAGCAGGTGATTACGTTAAATTCTTACTCGCATAGCTATTATAAATATATTTGCTTTAGTTTCGGAAAATAATCTTCAACAATTATCGAAGGTGTTCATCGTGTTGGAAATCCAATTTGAATAAAAAACATTTTATTCTACCACAACACAAATAATGAATTAATCACGTACTTGTTGTTGACGATTTCGAGACCTACTTCTTTCTGTGGTCATCATCAGAACTGCCCAACTGCGGTAAGGTCACAGTCGACGATTGCAACCAGTCTTCGTGACTTTGACAAACATTGGACCGTGAACACGGGAGAGTTGGTGGGCGTAAAAAAGCACAAGAAAGTGGCATTCACGAGATCGAGCAGAAAGCAGTCTGAAACTGAAATGAATAAAAGTGCAATAACAGACATTGTTAACCAACATAATCATGAGATAGACTCGGAGGAGTCATCAGTATTGGAAAAAGAGGTGGGGTTGTAAGACCAGGGCGATCAAGGAAGCGATTCAAATACGTATTAACAAGCAGGCCATAAACAGGGACGAGAGGGTCCACCAACTCTCCCGAGTTTACGATCCAAGTTTCGTCATAGTCACGAATACTGGCGGAAATCATCGTAATCGTTGACCGTGACCTTACCGCCATTAGGCAGTTCTGATGATGACCACAGAAGACAGTGGTCGAAACCGTCCACAATAAGTACGTGAATAATTCATTTATTTGTGTTGTGGTAGAAGAAAATGATAAAATGTTTATATTCGTAATGTTCAACAAATTTACTGCATCAAACAAGTGTATTACATATAGCATTCTTAGCTTACTGAGGGTTGAACACTGTGAAATTACTTTTATTATTTCTATAGCGCAAGGTCGCTGTATCCAAAGCGCCAACCATTACACTTTTATAATTATAAAAATTGTTGCATTAACCCTCACCCCTGTGGGAAACATCTGAAAGGCCAAGATTACATACTTTGGCCAGAGAGCCCATTCAGGAACTAATTGATTAAGGTCTTCACTCCTTGCCTCCTGTCTAGAAATAGCTATAATGGGACAAATGAGTATTTTTCTATCTTCTATAAACGAAGGTTAATGTCTAGCAAGTATATGTCGTTTAGAGATAACATCGGGTAAATACATTTTACCTTATGTGTATATCATACATGCCAAATGGTATGATCCAGATCAGTCGGTCCTGCATCTTGATGTCATCTGTTTGCATATGTTGTCGTCATAGCCCGTTATATATTAGATGTTTAGAAATTAACAATGTAGGTATATTATTGTAATGAAAACAGCGGTAAATAAATTTATGTTTTACTTCCATTACATTCCATACAAACGCTCTAGTTGCAAAAATAAAGACAAACTATGTACAGGAAGTCGGAGCCGACAAAATAACTTTAAAATATCATCAACTTTCTCACATGATCAGTGGTAAAAAGTGCCATCAAATAAACGATTGGCTTAATGTCACTAACAATCACAAAATAATCACTGCATGAAAAAAGGGAATTTTCCATGTTAAATAGTCTTTACCTCTGCTCCGAAATGGTACAACAAAAAAGCCTGTCTCACTATCTCGCTTTCCATGGCAACCACGATTACTTTTTCTGCAAAACAGAACAATATTATAAGTTAACATAAAACCGGTGGATTGGTGGGTAGGAAACCCCTATTTCGATGTTATCGCTACCTTATCGGACCGATTATTTGTGGTGTGTGGTGGCCTAGTGGTAACGCGCTTGACTACCAGTCCGGAGGTCCGGGGTTCAAATCCCGGTCCCTCCCGGAAATTTCAGGGACGCTTTTTAGTGTCTCCCATCCGCACCTCCTCTCCACCCAGGGGTTAAAATGGGTACTTGTGAGGGTCACTAGTCGGTACTACGGCTGCATGATTGCGCCATTTGTTAGCAGTGCTCAATATTGTAGGCGAATGGCTCAGTGACCAGGGGAGTAAATGTACAGTCGGCTGAACGGTCATTCGGACTGAACGTAGACTATAACTAGGTACTTTACTTTTACCGTCGAATGACCAATACCCCTGATAATATCACCCACGTGATACATACGCGTAATACACGCCTGACTGAACAACTAGGGTTCAGTCCAATACTGTGCGCCTCATATAATATGCCATTACTAAGATAAATATATATAAACTCTAACTGCTCTAGCAGACGAAAAATACTTCGTCTTTGTCAGACTGTTTGCGTGTGTAACAAGTATGCGCTTCGCTTACTAGATAAACATCTGTCTACGTTTAACCATGAGCTACTATTTTGTCAAACAACTATATGTTCTCCAAAACTATACAGCCATATAATCCGCGTCGTGACAAAATCAGCCTTAGTTCTATGCAAACACCATAGACCAAGATTAGCCGCCTCGTCTCCGAGAAGGTGTCTGGTATTGGTCTGACTTTTTAACGCACACCAGTATCTACAGTATTGTATATCAAATAGTATCATTTATTAGCAGACGCTGTGTAAATGGCAGTGGGTTAAATCATGATGGACTTTGTGAGCATGATCGAGTATCAAAACTGCACCTTATCGTTATACTGAATGTGTGTTGGCATCGTACACGTGCTTAATTTTCACAATAATTACATTTTTCTGTACACCTTGGAATATAATTATTATGATGATTATTGTGTTGAATATTATTATCATTTTTATTATTATTATCATTATTGATAGTAATAATTAATTATTATTATTATTATTATTATTATGGTGATGATTCTTTTCTTGATAGTGTTCATTGTGTTGGCAATTCATTGTATATGAGTTTCTTTAATCACAACACTAAAGGTTTTTCTAACAGTTGCGTCCACTACTGGTATAATGTTCAATAGTTGCTGTCGATGTGTCACTTAAAATCTCAGTTACAATCTTTTGCTTCTTCACAAAATGAATTCTTTTTCTTTCGTAACAATATTCCAATTTATGCATT
This sequence comes from Azorinus chamasolen, assembly GCA_963576725.1. Taxonomy (NCBI): domain Eukaryota; kingdom Metazoa; phylum Mollusca; class Bivalvia; order Cardiida; family Solecurtidae; genus Azorinus; species Azorinus chamasolen. The sequence continues at coordinate 79,601,650 of OY755239.1, forward strand.
TAATGGAGACGTATTGAAATATGTTATACTAGTGCCGAAGTTAACGGTAACTTGATGGACATACCGTTGTGTTAATATGGACATTTTTTAGCAGCATTTAGATAAATACCAACCCCCAATTGTCAATATGGCTAAATATCACACTATCAAGAGTGTTCATGGACTATAGGAGTACTTAGTATATCGTTCCATTAAATGATGTGGCGTGTGCTGGATAACCTTATTTAATACAGTATATTCTCCCTGGAGCATTTGCTTTGCAATACACATCTGCTTTATTGAAGTGAGTCCTGTTAACCGGTAGTTCAGTGCCACATTTTAATTTGTATTCCCTTAGTTCAATCGTAAACGATAGAGTGTTGATGACTGCTGTCTGGCAGAAATAAATGACGAGCTGTCAACAATAATATCCACACACAGTAAATTCGCTCTAATGTGACCACTAGCAAGAGGTATAAATGTTGGTTTATAAGGCATGCGGTAGCTTAATGCAGGACAAAGATACTTTCGTCCTGTATAACGCAACCACATGCCTTTACATTCACCCATATTTATTCATGATATGACCACATAAAGAGGTTCTACTGTATCACCAATATGTCCAGTATGGCTCCCCTTACACAGCTACAATTAGTAGGGTTAGTTGCCAATATGACCCCCCTTACACGGTCACAGTTAGTAGGGTTAGTTACCAATATGGCCCCCTAACACGGTCACAGTTAGTAGGGTTAGTTACCAATATGGCCCCTTTACACGGTCACAGTTAGTAGGGTTAGTTACCAATATGGCCCCCTAACACGGTCACGGTTAGTAGGGTTAGTTACCAATATGGCCCCCTAACACGGTCACGGTTAGTAGGGTTAGTTACCAATATGGCCCCTTTACACGGTCACAGTTAGTAGGGTTAGTTACCAATATGGCCCCCTAACACGGTCACGGTTAGTAGGGTTAGTTACCAATATGGCCCCCTTACACGGTCACAGTTAGTAGGGTTAGTTACCAATATGGCCCCCTTACACGGTCAGAGTTAGTAGGGTTAGTTACCAATATGGCCCTCTAACACGGTCACAGTTAGTAGGGTTAGTTACCAATATGGCCCCCTTACACGGTCAGAGTTAGTAGGGTTAGTTACCAATATGGATTCCCTTACACAGTCAATATTTTTATGATACGTTCATGTGTCATCAACAGTGAGACTTTGTGTTTAGTAATCACCAAGGAATAGTTAAACGCATTCTGGCTTTAGCTGTAAGCACATGATATCAATTTAGTTTAACAGGTTTCAATACTACAAAGTAGAACTGTATATCTGTTAACTAGATACAGACTGTCGTTTCTGTATGATGGTTGAGTAATGATGCTTTACTTCTAATAGCTTATGGCATCGCATTACTCCTAATAGCTTAATGCATGCATGTCAAATCTTATCATCGAGGTTATTTGGTCATGCAATACAGTAATTTAACCCATTCCCACTTATAAACGCTTTTTGACACATGTGCAAAAAGAGTAGACCAAGATCAGACAGCTCCCGAAGAGAGGTTGTTTGAACAGGGTCTGATCAGATTGTTAGTGGTAGTTGATGGTCTGCTGTTCCTTTCATGGTCAAAGAACCCCCAGTCCTCGTTTCGTTGCATTTTAAAGTTCTGTCAATGATTATTCTTTTTTAGGTCACGAAATCCTGACTAATATACAACCGGGAATGGGTTAAGCGATGTATAGTTACAGACGCGTGTACACGTTGTTTGATTTGTAATAAAAGTCAGTAAAGTAATGAGTTATAAAAGCAGTTACTTATCCATCGTTATTGATCAGATAAATACTATATGCCACTATTCTCGTTCATGTTAAATACAAATACTTGTTACTGAATTATTATTATTTTGAGGTATTAGTTTGCTAATACATGTTCTCACTCAAACTGTTAGAATACACTGGTCAAAGTGAACTTGTTTTGAGTGTTTTCGATAAAACGCAGTTAGTTTGCATGCTATTACCTGACCTCAGCTATGCCTATTATAGTCTATATAGTCATTAAGTTGAAAGATACATTATATCATTTGTTACTGAGTTGGTATTAATTTAACACCTTCAACCCGGACACACATGTACTGTTATTTGCAAACAATGTAGACCCGTACCAGAGTACTCTTACAGGAGCCTTATGATCAGTGTAGCTGTTGTTATTTTAATGGCATCATGAATATTCATTAGCTGATTTTTTATATTGCAAAACAAAATTTATACAGGGAAACTTTTGCGTTGACAGATACAGTGCAATTAAGTCTAAGGTCTATTTCATATCATAAGCAAATAGAGCAGACCCTGATCAGACGGTTCCTTCTCAAGGAAGGAGTTAAGCATATATAGTTATTGAGCACTAAACACATGACATAGACACGTGCGTTTCGTTCCTGGTGTGGTGCTTATAAAACTAAATGTGCAAAATGATATTAATATCCGATATTTGAAAAATGCTATTCCTAATGATTTTACTTGTGCCCCGACCGTTTAAATATTTCACTACATAATCTGCCGTGTGGGAGAGCCAAAACAGATAGCGGGAATGCACTAGTGTATTTTAATGCAATTGAGCAGTTTGAATCCGACAGTACTAAGTTGTAAATAATGGCCGAAACAGTCGTCAGATTAAAGTCTGTTTTACATTCTATGGCACCTTTATGGGTTATGTGATAAACATTATCTTACATTAACGTTGTTTTTATGAAACTCGTTTACTATAAGGAATATTTCTCTCGCTAAAGCTCGTGTCATAATATTATAGTAAACTTGTTTCATAAAAACAGTTTGTAAAGAACATTCATGTAAGATCTTTTATTTCTGTAATATGGTCTCAGAACCATCTCGTGTCATCGTTATTCAAATGACTCAGACAGTTGTTATTTACTTCGTGATAAGAAACAGTTTCTTCACGTATAAAGCCAGGTTTCTAATAAAATAAATCACATTGTTTGAAATAAGTCAATTTATGGGATGGGTTGGCTTTGTACACATTACTTTTCTCTCCGCTAACTCGTGAGTTAAATAAATCCTTCGGGTCCACTTTCTTCTATTTGATAAAAATAAGTGTTATTAATACACGTTTGTCAGGAAATTATTTCAGAGGATATGGTTTACCAATAATTTCTAACCACCAAACTAGGTGCTAAATTGCTAGCCTTTTGTGTCTGCCGGATATATTGTTGGTCATATACACGCAAGATAGTAATGTCGAAACTAGTTATAGTCTGTACTGCGGTCATATTGATGAATTGCTTCTAATATGATTGGTATATGCATTGTGTGTATTTTCCATCTAGAGCAAGTGTCTAATTGATCTAAGTTAGTTTGATCAAGTGACGAAAATTATCAATTAGGATCGATTTTGTATTTCTGAGTTTCGTCGACATGCTTTCATTAAGAGTCCAGGATCAATTACCCCACTTTATGAGCAGCATAAGGGAATCATAGTAAGCATACTATGGTACTTCTCACTTTATACACTTAATCCACAAATTGATCCTAATTTAATTCAGATCATTTAGTATAATTATATTAGATTTTCTTTTCAAAAGTATAGATATTGGGATTTTTGTATTCTTACGAGGAATCTGAGTAACGATGTATAAAACGTTTATATGTAACTACTAAAAATTAAACCAAACCTTATCATGATGTATTGATCGTTAATGAACACTGGGCTACATCAGTAACCTGACTATACTGTATTTGATCGTTCACAAACATTAGGCTCCATCAGTAGCATGATTATGATGTATTGACCGTTAATGAACACTGGGCTACATCAGTAACCTGACTATACTGTATTTGATCGTTCACAAACATTAGGCTCCATCAGTAACATGATCATTATGTATTGATCGTTAATGAACACTGGGCTACATCAGTAACCTGACTATAATGTAGTTGATCTTTCACAAACACTAGGTTCCGTCAGTAACATGATCATGATGTATTGATCGTTAATGAACACTTGCCTCCACCAGTGACCTGACCCTGATGTATTGATCGTTAATAAACACTTGCCTCCACCAGTGACCTGGTCCTGATATATTGATCGTTAATGAACACTTGTCTCCACCAGTGACCTGTCCCTGATGTATTAATCGTTAATGAACACTTGTCTCCACCAGCGATTTGGCCCTGATGTATTTGATCGTTAATGAACACTTGGCTCCATCAATGTCTCTCCGTTCAGGATTCATTCTTTGCTTCAAATACTACTTTGCTCATCTCCTGTATACATAGGAGAACCTGTCTTTAGCAGATCTATTAATATATTTGTACGGTTTTCTAATTATCTTGCATTTCAAAATGATAAATCAAGAACAGTTTAACCCATTTCAGACTGAATTTGCAAATGGGCTATTCCAAAATTCAAACAGGTCAAGTGCTCGGGATGAGCTTCAGTGATCGCCTGATGTCCGTCTTGTGTTTTGTTTATTAAGTCGTCAACAATTTGAACCTTTAAAACTATTCTCCTCCGAATCTACAGGTTTCTTAGCTGTCATCTATGGCACATAACATCGTTGGTACATGTAGGCCCTCTACAAAGGTTATATAAATTATGTCACTGGGGTCAAAATTTGCCCCGTTCCAGGAGTGCGTTGTATTCTATAGAAACATATAGTGAAATCTTTGGAAATTCTTCTCTGAAACTGGATGGTTCTCAGCGTTGACATTAAGCGCATATCATCATCTGTAGGTCCTCTACAAGGGTTATATAAACAATGCCCCTGAGGTTAAAATTGGCCACGCCACAGGGATGACCTGTTTTCTATAGAAACAAGTGAAAAAGTTTTCCTCTGAAACTGGAAGGTTCTCTGCTTTCATATTTGACACAGGTCTTTTACACAAGTTATGCACCTAGGGTCAAAATTGACCATGCCCCAGGGGTGCCTTGTTTAATATAAAAACATAATGTTATTTTTTAAAAATCTTTTCCTCTGACACTGAAATGTTCACAGCACCATTTTGAATTGCTCTACAGCACCTTCTCCTCTGATTGTCTGGTGAGCGATTTCAGGGCCACCATGACCCTCTTGTATAGAAACATATTGTGAAAAATTGGAAAATCTTCTCTGAAACTGGAAGGTTCTCAGCTTTCATATTTAGCATAATTTTGAAGACCTCTACAAAATTTTATGAAGTATGCCACTGGGGTCAAATGAGGTCCCGCCCCAGGGGTGGCCAGTTGTTTCTAGAAACATATAGAGGAAACTTTGAAATTTCCTATGTTTGTCTGGCGAGCGATATCAGGGCCATCATGGTCCTCTTGTTTTAAAAGAAAAGTTTCCATGGCAAATAGTGCAGATCCTGACGAGATGGCTCGTAGTGAGGCTGCCTCTGGGAGCCCTTTCATCTCGGCTTACAATGTTTGTAAAGCGTGTTTCAAATGTATAACATTTCGTAAGTGTACGTTACAGCTGTGATTATATTCTGAACACCAGTTGCTACTGTTTTACGCTTATATGTAGAAAATACACGTTCTCGTAATCAGTGTAACTGTTTCCCTGTAGAAAATACACGTTCTCGTAATCAGTGTAACCGTTTCCCAGTAGAAATTACACGTTCTCGTAATCATTGTAACCGTTTCCCAGTTGAAAAAAGAAAAAAACAATGACACCATTTACTAGTCGAAAATTTATAATGGTATACGTACATAGCATGTTTTTGTATTGGTAGAAACTGTCGCATCTGGCCCCGGGGTTATAAAACCTTTTGCTTGAGTCTGAGATCATTCTCAAGCATCTGGTTGGTCAAATTCCGAGCTTGCTCAGAATCTGACCAATCAGATACTCGAGAATGATCTCAGACTCAGGCTCAGAGTTTTATAACCTTGGGCCCAGATCTGTTATAATTTCAAAAGCAGACAGAGCAGCCCTTATCCTACATGAACTGTCTGATCCGGATCTACTCTGTTTGTATAGGCGGACAAAAGACATGTACATGCAGGAGAATGTTAAATACATCTACTGATACGTTCCATTTGTTGGGCACACTAGTTCAAAGTTATTTACGTTTTCAAATTGGTTATGTCAGTAAACAGTCTGGTTGTTCTAAGCAGACAATTCATGAGTGAAGCTGTCCTGTTCTTACGTTCAGTAATTCGAACATACATCCATGGGTGTTTTGAGATATCCATAATCAAGTTATTTCTAAAATCTAATTACCACGCTGTAGAATTCTGCAATGTACGCCTAGCATATGTGACGGGACTGCTAATTCAATAAAGTAGCACATATTATGTTACAATTATTTTTTTTACAATTCGACAAAGAGCGATGTACGTGTTGTGGTAACGTATGGTATGTCTGTCAACCAATATCCTGTGAAGCCTATCCTGGCTGATATTAACCACAGACTCGCATGCAGATGAGACCTCGAGCAACTCGGCGTCTCGTGAAGATCCAATATGTTTAAATCTCGGTCAAGTGTTTCTCCAGGGTAGAGATTTAACAGACATTAAGTTATAGACAAGCGTTAGGCTGATACAAAGTCATCCGAAAAGTCTTAATTGGTAATGATAGTAGTACCTCATCGTCTGGAATACACTGGAATAATTTTAAAAGAATTCCCGTAATACGTATTAATACCTACATTGTATAAACAGCTATGTATTGAAAACCATATGTTGAAACAATGATTGAACCCTGCATTAAACTAAATGGAGCAGAACCTGTCTTAAGCGACTGTCAAACAGGTCTAATTATGAGTCTGTAAGTCAGAAGGTAGCTTAACCCTTCGCTTGCTGAATTTTAAAACACAGTTCTCCTTCTTTACCCATGCCCTGTTGTATAATTACATATATCTTCACTGTGTACAAGTATTTCGCTGTGCAATCACTGCTGTGGAGTGCATTGGTTGCACAATCAACTTGTAAATAGTGCAGACCCTGATGATACAGCTCCTGCAGGAGCTGTCTCATCTGGGTCTTCACTATTTACAGGTAGGTATATTGACGTGAATAGCAAGCGAAGGGTTAATACAGGTCAAGAGTAATGCATGCAACTCCTATACGAGCTTACTGCATTACGTGTGCCCTGTATTAAGCAACAACCTAATTTTTAAAGTTCCTGTGTCAATTCACTATAATGTCGCTTAGGAAAAGTTCTACTGTGCCTCGACAGTTAAATAAGTAACTAAATGTACTTTACAATTATCAGAACAACACATTTATAGATACAACATTTGCACCTTTGGTAAAACTGTAATCCAATTTACACATCAACACCGACGAGTCATTATCCTATTGTCGTTGATTTGAACTGACATTGATCAGGTAGCTTCATCAGAGATACCGGTATTCATCTGATCAGTGGCTACATATTAGTTCAACCTTCTCCATTTTTTTCGAAATTCAAGCTATAATCAGTCTACAAAAATGCAAGCAGGCTGTCAAACAGTTTACATCCTGATGGGACGCCGAGTAACTCGTCGTCTCATCTTTATTTCATACTGTTTTCAACTGTAAACATGAATCCATCGGCAGCCGACTAAAGTTTAATATCATATACAATTAGAAATGCTAAATAACACTTAAGACCTGTCGGTGTGCGCGCTGTTTCCTGAATGTTCAGAATTATACCATTTCAGAAAGGCGTATATTGTTATTACTCTTCTTAACAGACAAGTATGCTGAACATCAATACAATAGACGTACAAATGAAAGCTATGCCATGGCCGTTTACGTAGTTCTGTATAGTAGTATAGACACCACGCGTCCGTGACTTTACTTTAATACTTCTTATGCTGACAAAAATATGTGTGCTCAATATCTGATATATGCTGCACGTAGTACTGATATCATATTCGCTCAACCTTTTGAAAATCTACTGACAGAATGTCAAACAGGTTTGGATCCTGATTAGACGCCGATTTTCCTGACGTATCATCTGGGTCCATGCTGCTTCCATGTGCTAGTGATGCCGCGCTTAGTGTGGTGGGAAGGGGTTTGTTCCAAAACAAGTGTCAGTATATTTTGTTAATCATTTCTTTGCTTTCATTGTTTTGAAAGCGATAGTAATAATAACATGTTCATTCATTTATGAAATGAAATAAGTCAAATACCGAACTCACAGATTGGCGAAAACAGAAAATATACAGAGGTACACTCCCTTAGAATAGAATGGGCTATATTGTTTGGCAAACGTCGATCGGATGATCGTCTGTTTGAACCAAACCTCATAATTATGACTTATACCAAGTGCGAATTTTGTTCAAAAGCCTAGCAAACGTTTCCTAAAGGGAACCATGTAAATAGAATACACGCGATTTCGGATTTCAGTTACTCATTTGTATTCACTGTTCATGTAATTCAAAATATTGATTTGTATTTCGTGCTCCGAAGAATACGGTCAGAAGTGTAAAACGGAAAACGTATCAAAATGATACTACTACAAGCATGTTTAACACTACTCAACAGTACAACCACACTGTCTACAATGTGTTATGCTTGTACTGGTTGTCTGCTAATCCATGGTCCATGCTTATAAAGCTTTTAGTTGAGTCTGAGATCGTTCTCAAGCTTTTGATTGGTCAGATTTGAGCCAAAGGCTCAAATCTGACCAATCAAAAGCTTGAGAACTCAAATCTTACCAATCAAAAGCCTGAGAACGAAACTCAGACTCAACTAAAAGCTTTATAAGCATGGACCCTGAGTGATTGTCGGCGCCTGAATAGCAGAGGATGCTGTCTGAATGCTTCAGCACTTGAGATAAACAACACACCCTTGCAACAATAATAGCGCTAGTATCTGAAATCTAAATTATCAATTTCTATAAACACTGGTTTATATTAATGTAGCATTAATTACTTGTAATGGGATGATATATCAGTAATATTCCGTATTATTATGTTTTATCTCACAAACCATTGCACATGGTATTTAACCAAACTAATGGGCATTAATGGTTAGTTCGTGTTGCATGTGATTTGCGTTAATTGTATCTCATGGCATTAGTACATTGTTTACCGGAGACATATCAAATATGTAATACGTATATTGCACTCAACTTGCAGCTTATTTGTATATTTCTTGACATCATATTTGCCATATAGCTGACTAGCATTTTACACGAAACATAAACATTTAACATATCTTTAGTGTTTCTCATGTGTTGCAATAAGCTTTCTTCCATCGCAATATGGCTGCACCAGTAATGCTCTCTATACGACGTCCTTAAGTATTGAACATCTAACGTTAGACTATTGTCCAACGCACACGATCTAATTATCTGACCCAGGTCTTATTAGTTATTAATTAAACGAGTCTACTCTTAGATGGCCCGTCTTTATTCTTATTCATTGTATCAGGCTAAGTAATTGTTTCATTGTTTGTTTGATTAACGTCCATTTCTGCCCACTATGAGCTAATTGGACGCCCCAGAGAGAGGGGAGAGGATACAGAGAAGCCCTACTCTTATTATCGACAGAGCATCTCTGGTTATTTTAGATGCCCAGTGTAAAGCACTGGTACATCGAACCTCGGCTTATAGTCTCGTCCGAAGAACTTGGTCCGGCGGGGGATCGAACCCGGGACCCATGGTATTGTAGTCGAGTGCGTTATCCACACGACCACGTCGGCCGGTCTAAGCAATGGTTTCATTTCTTACAAACAATGCAATGTGATTAAAATGCCATGCATTCGTGTACATAGAAATTTGATTGTTTTGGTGCAGATTTTTATATCAATCCGTTTTCTTAATATATCACAAGAAAAGAATGCTGCTTTGTACCTGTATTATTTTTCTTGTGCAGCGAAGGTATTCTGTGTGAAAAGAGCGTGATATAAATATGGTATAATAATATTATAACAATAATAATAATAAAAGATCATCCGTCTCGAATTTCCGAAATACAACTAAGATGAGAACCCATTTATTAAAACAAGAGTTATTATCACCACTAAACAACATGTAGAGTGCTGTTGTCCGACGAATAAAACTTTTTATTAAATCATTCGTAATGTACAATCTTTGCTCTTTCTGTTGATTTTAAGATACTCGTAAATCATGAATATGGTAATTTCTCTGCCATACTGAAACAAACGTACACTTAAAACCTTATTGTTCATGCTAGTCAGCGTGATGCTTGTTTATTGGTTTGACTTTAGTGACACATAGCGATATGTGATTAAAACTGTCATGGAAATTGTAATTATGGAACCGTTTCTACCATTAAGTCTGAAGGTTAGTGACATATCTCAGAATTTATTGACTGACATTGCCACTATTGATTTTAGAGAACGCTACTCAATGTTCTGCATGAGACAACGTTTTGTTTTAGCTGTGAATTGTAATATTTAGCCTGCTGAGCAAATTGTCATTTACACATTTTATTTTCATTTTCACCCACTACATTTTATAACTTCAAACTATATTTATATCATGAAAAGTAGGTGGTTATTGGTATGTAAGGCAGGCGTTAGCTTAATGCAGGTCAAAAGTAATGCAGAAAGCTGCATTACTTTTACCCTGCATTATTCTACCACCTGTTTTTAAGACCCCTTTGTTCAATGAATGAATGGCGGTTAAGGACAGGTTATACTGTATTTCATCAGTAGAGATTAGTAAGAGTAGAAATAAGTCAAAGTTGGTTTGTGTATATTACCATCCTGAGATCGTTCGATGTGATAGTGTTCATGTATTTAATCTCAACCCTTAAGCTGTTGATTAGTTAAAACTGGCTCCTATTTGTAGAATAACTACACAAGTAGTACCAATATTTATCAAAGAAGAAAATGACTATTACAACAAACAATACAAACCCTGATCAACGGTCTTCATCGGGGCCCTTTGATCCGTGTCTATAATGCTTGCAAATATCTTATATGTTAAGTGTCCGCACATTGAGCGTGAAGCATTAGTTCATCTCATAAACTAACATGTAATACCCTATGTGTAACAATTGCAGCACGATGTTTTTGTCTTACAATACACACATTCTTAGACTTAACAAGAATTAGGGTTGCTATAACATTTTCAAAAACATCAGATGTACTTTTTGTTGCATCAACAGGTTTCTATGGGACCAAATTCCACACGGTATGTTATTGACATTAAGCTATAATTAATACCTTGGAATTTCGATGTCTTCTGCAGCTTACAGAACCAGATTCCTACAATCTGCATACACCCGGATATATTTCCTTTATGAAATGCCCATTACTTACGACTGACAGTTTGATTAAAATATATTTAGCAACATACTGCATCAACAAAAAGCATATCAGAATAGCGGCGTCGCAATCTCAATACAGGTGTGTACTTTGATAGTTTTATTACGACATATACAAAAGTAATATATTTTCTAACCCGTTACTTCATGATTATTCATTTAAGAACTAATAACATCATGAATATTTATTAGCTGATTTTATAATGGTATACGAACACATGATCATTTGGTCATGGCACAAACTGTTGAATCATATTATTTCATAAATGTCAGATTATGATTACTCTGTTCGCAAAAGTGTTAACCCTTTCCCTCATAATTCTTTTCCCGCCTTTGCAAACAAAGTAGAGTCGGATTAGGCGGCCCTGTAGGACTCATCCGATCAGGATCTGCTCTGTTTGCTTATAAAAAATATAATACACCTAACTCAGAACTCTGCCAGAACCAAGCTATACTGGTAAGTTATAAATAGTATAATTTCTGCTTGTATTTTCTACGTAACGAGTAGATCTAACAAGGGTATCCCGTGTAATGTTCCTACAACATTGAGACACTTAATGCTGCCTCGAACTGTACATATTAAGCCAAAATAAGAAACCTAGGTTAGCTTAACGGAAATACCTGGCCCTAATTGAGACAGGGTAGCAATGCAAGCAAGATACCCGAGGTGCTTACAGCATAACTTTCATCCTGCATTAAGATACCGATTGTCCTAAAATCCCTGAATTATTCTTATGCATTCTTTGAAAAACTAAACACGGGAAAAATTTCACGAATGACTGAGGATCCCGTTTTGCCCCATATTGCAATTCCTTTGTTTCAATTCTATTTTTACCAGTTCTGTTATTTCCCGATATTTACATGTTATTCTTGATATCAGCTTCTTAGTGCAATGCGATTTCAGTTTAAAGGCCTCTGGCAAACTTATGTTGAAATACCAATGTAATCTTCCCAATATTGCTATTTTACCAAGTTATAACTATTCGATGTAATATTCAATGCGTAACTTTCTGAGAGATTGCGAATGTGTTAAGTATGATTCATTTACTGAGATATTTTAATACGAGAAATCCCTAACGGGCTTCACTTTCTCTGTTTTCACTTTCTATGTTTTCGCTACCTCCCTCAATGCTATTTCAGTGATTCAACTTGAAACATGAACACCGTACCTTGTTAAGAGTTTAACGTATCCTTGCTACGATAAAGACTTAAGCGGCGTCTAATATTTATTTAAAACACGTAAAGCATTTGTTAAATGTGTCTGGTGAATGTACATACTGTATGCTGGTTCCATGTAACCCTTTACCTCCCATGTTACATACGGTAAACTCGTCCTAATTGAAATTTGAAACTCATCCACATTTCGTATGAAGGGTTTCTGCAAAAGCAATACACACTGCTGAAAACATTTGACAACATTTGACATTGATTGGTATAGTAAACAGTGCTGACTCTGATCAGAGGTCTCCCAACGAGCTCTCTGGTCTGGATCTACACTGTTTGCCGATGTCCCATGTATAAGACTATTTCAGTAAGTGTATCTAATGACAACATATTTATACTAGTGTTATGCTTTTTTGCTGTAAAACATTTCGAGGAATTTACATGTTCACATAAAGAAAACAAACAGTTCAAACAATAATTCTTTGAATGCGAGAAACGAGTTGCCATTTGCAAACAGTGTAGACCTAGATCAGAGCTTCATAAAGTAGTCGCCTGATCAGGGTCTGCACTTTCTGTCATTCATAATCCTCTCACAAATTATGCAGTACTGGAAGGGTTAAGAACTGTCTGAAAAGTGTTTTAATATAAAATTCGATACAACCATAAATCTGACGTATAATATAAAATTCGGTACAACCATGTATAATATAAAATTTGGTACAACCATAAATCTGACGTATACTATAAAATTCGGTACAACCATAAATCTGACGTATGCGCCTTGGTCGGATTATGTATCTTTCTTATATTAACGAGCAGTCAATGATTCCGTCAGGCTGAAAACATCGTAATAAAAAAACATGCAAACAAGCAACGTTCATTAACCCAGATTTCTCCCATATAGGCCTAATCGCTTTGTCCACGCATTTGCAAATAGAGTAGAGAAGATTATACGGCTCGAATAGAGCCTTCTGATCAGGGTCAGCCCTATTTGCTAATCAAGTTACATTGATAATCCTTTGGTTTTTGTCTAATCCAAACATTCCTTCCTTATAAAACTAATGGACCGTGCTAAATGAAGGGTTGAATTCAATACCTTTAACATCATATTATCAAAACTGATAAAACGAAACCAATAGTATTTATAATGCCAATGTATCCATTAGAAGTGTAATTATTCGTCAGCCGCGATATGTTAGAAGGTACTAACTACTATCCACACCAGTTATCAGTGTGTTCGATGGTACTACTGGACCAGTTATCAGTGTGTTTGATGGTACTACTGGACCAGTTATCAGTGTGTTCGATGGTACTACTGGACCAGTTATCAGTGTGTTCGATGGTACTACTGGACCAGTTATCAGTGTGTTCGATGGTACTACTGGACCAGTTATCAGTGTGTTCGATGGTACTACTGGACCAGTTATCAGTGTGTTCGATGGTACTACTGGACCAGTTATCAGTGTGTTCGATGGTACTACTGGACCAGTTATCAGTGTGTTTGATGGCACAAACGGACCAGTGTCTCTACTACCCACACCAGTTATCAGTGTGTTTGATGGTACAAACGGACAAGTGTCTTTACTATCCACACCAGTTATCAATGTGTTGGATGCTACTAATGGTCCATTTATATATATACTCTTTTATTCCACTTTTCAGTGATTTTAATATACATGTCAGTACCAGTTATCAGTGTGTTTGATGGTACTAATAGACCAATGTATGAATTTCCACACCTGTTATCTGTGTGTTTGAGCAGTGATCAGTATGTGTTGGTGGTACTTATGAACCAGTTATCAGTGTGTTTGATAGTACTAACGGACCAATGTATCTACTATCCACACCAGTTATCAGTGTGTTTGATGGTACTAACGGACCTATGTCTCTACTATCCACACCAGTTATCAGTGTGTTTGATGGTACTAACGGACCAATGTCTCTACTATCCACACCAGTTATCAGTGTGTTTGATAGTACTAACGGACCTTTGTCTCTACTATCCACACCAGTTATCAGTGTGTTTGATAGCACTAACGGACCAATGTCTCTACTATCCATACCAGTTATCAGTGTGTTTGACAGTACTAACGGACCAATGTCTCTACTATCCACACCAGTTATCAGTGTGTTCGATGGTACTAACAGACCACTAATAGTCCACACCTGTTATCTATTTGTACTGAGATCAACAAGGTAATGTAAATCTTAAAAAATCAACCTGATGTTTTCGACATTTAATAATGATTATACAATGACATGGCTCATGTTGGTTATCAAGTAAACGCCATTCAACCCTTATCCTGCAGAAAAAACATAAGGTTTGCTTAAACTCTGATGTGAAACAAGAATTACTTACTTGCGATTCGTTCCAGCTTTGAGAAACTACTGACTGATCATGAAACAGCTTGAACCCTGATGAGACGCCTGAGTAACTCGGTGTCTCATCTGGATTCAATTTGTTTACGGTAAGGCTGCGGACGACAGGATAATAGTTAAATATTAGCGAGGAAGCCAGGATAAGAGTTAAATATTAGCGAGGAAGCTAGGATAAGAGTTAAATATTAGCGAGGATAAGAGTTAAATATTAGAGAGGAAGCCAGGATAAGAGTTAAATATTAGAGTTAAATATTAGCGAGGAAGCCAAGATAAGAGTTAAATATTAGCGAGGAAGCCAGGATAAGAGATAAATATTAGAGTTAAATATTAGCGAGGAAGCCAGGATAAGAGTTAAATATTAGCGAGGAAGCCAGGATAAGAGTTAAATATTAGCTAGGATAAGAGTTAAATATTAGAGTTAAATATTAGCGAGGAAGTTAGGATAAGAGTTAAATATTAGCGGGGAAGCCAGGATAAGAGTTAAATATTAGCGAGGAAGCTAGGGAGTTTTTCCGTATATTCTTTACATTTGTGGAAACTTGGCAGATCATCACATTGCAATTCCAATTTACGGATCAATACTCCCGTAGCGCACAAACCCCAGCGTATAGCAAAGCGTAACCTGCTTGTTCTGGATTCAGTTTCTCGACAAACACTTGAGCTTAAACAACGAATCGGAGCAGCTGTTATATGCTTCACAAAACAGCTATTGGGATAATGATTTATGTGTACACGACCATTTTGTGAAAATGTCTGCCGTTGAAAACATTGTCTGTTATAGCAAACTGTAAGCACATTATTTCTGTCCAACTGCATAGAGATTCCGACTCAAAGATGTTACCTGCTTCTCGTCTCGCCAATACCCAAACTGTTTAATATTGTGGTAACGTATTTGAAAGAAAATGGGAGAAATTAAAACCAAACGATGATAAATTGTGCAAATGAAACAGCTTGGCAGCGAAAGAGTTAATTATTCAGTAAATTCAAAAGTACAAATCATGACTATGTTCTTCCAATATGTTATATTACTGATCAGCAGATGTCTTCCATTGCAATAATTATTACCATTTCTTTCAAACACTCAACAAGATAATTTATTCCACCATATGCCTGTACAAACTGACATTAACCGTTAGTCTGTTGAGCAAATTATTTCACGTAATAGTTAACAAATGCATTTTCAACATGCAGCCTATAATCAGTTTGTCTACTAATATGCAATCAATGTGTCAAAACGTTTAACTCGGCATCTCATCAGGATCCAAACTGTTTTCAAATGTAATCACGATCCCGTGTATAGCAAGCTAAGGGCTAAATGGAACCATCATATTGGTTTGTATGGTAACACATAGCAGCAGTGTCTCTGTTTACATATATTCAATTTAACAATACCTACAATGTATCTTCCATCAGGATTGCCTAATACGCTAGAAAGCCTGTGTTTGATAGTTTCTATATTCCCTGTATGGAAAGCAACTGTATATATTGAAAAGTAATGCCATATCAATTCCACTGACTATTATTCAATATTGTCAGCCGTTCAATTTCTGTGAATTTAGCGGTATCAGATAAACATTTCATCATTTAACTCCCTGGTAAACGAAATAGGGTGAAACACAACGTGTTAATAGTCCTTTCAAAAGCATGCGCCTTTTCCCTATAATCAGTGTTAATCTTTGAAGCGAATGCCATTAGGAACCATGTATTCCATTCATAGATCTAAACACGTCCATTAACATTCTCCAGAATCCAAGGGCGATACAAAGGAACTAATTGCACATTTGAATGCTTAGATAATTGGGCCCATTGTTAACTGCGTGCCAAAGCGCTAAAAGGACACAGCTGCGCGTTTGACAGATGATGACCTGTTGCATTGTAAATGAAGCTTGTGTTTATTGTGAGCTGCTACAGTTACGTCTCGCTACTTTTTACACACTTTATACAAATGTAGACACATTACATGTATATCGCTATATTATCAACACATTTATACATATGTTAATTACATGATTGGAAAGAATAACTGTTACAGCACTTGCAGAATTTTAAAGACAAAGCATTGACATCAGTCAGTACGAAAACTGTGTAACAAGATAAAGCTTGATAAATTACAAATGCGTGTGTGTAGAGAATTACATGATAAGCACTTTGAATCAAAGACTAGTGATATATCGCGTGTTAGACTTACCAGCACATCCTTATCGGCATTTGTGACAGCTAATATGAACTTATATACATTTAGCTTCATTTATTACCTGGTGATATTTAACCTTTAATCTGCTGAATAAGTAAAACCTTTTTATTCTTTTCTGACTATTAATTAAACAAAAGGTTGTTTCGAAATTTATCACTGAAAAAATGATCTGCCTGACAATCAGTGATTCTGTTCAAAGGGCTACCGTATGAGTCCTTTGATCTGTATCTACACTGTTTGCAAGTGTTATACTAACTCGGTTGACGCACAAAAGGATTAATATTAAAGTAGTCCTAGTAATTCAAAATACTTAACCCATTCCCTCATATTGACGACTTTTGACGACGCTGTAAAAGTCACTTTGTGAAATAATTGTGATAAATAGAGCATTTGCTCCTATAGGAGCAAATGCTCTATTTATCACAATGGTTTCAAACTACAAAATTCTAATATTTTCCTTTTCTCTAGTTAATGCTCCTTTTCGGTAAATTTATTCAAAGTGGTTGGATCTAAAAATAGCCTATGAGGGAATGGGTTAATATAATAATTATTCATATATGTTAACCTGTATTTCTTTGTCAACGTGTCTAAATATTTATTTTGAATGACTCCAATTTTCAGTTTGAAGAACTAATATGTTACCGATGTGACCTTTCAACTCTAAAGAGTGAAACGAACTGTGTATAACCTGATCAGAAGGCTTCTCCCTCTAGTCTGGGAATACACTGTCGGCGAATAAAGATTTTAAGGGGCACTAGGCACAAACTGATTAGACGTCTATCTAAATGCGCATTTTATTATTGACTGAGGCTTTGCAGAGAGAAAAAAGATTTGTTGGAATATCTCTTGAAGCGAAACTATACACTATGTGTCTAACACTTTCCTTCATGTAAAACCTTTTCACGCCTTTCGAAACATAGAAGACCTAGATCAGACGGCTCCTGTAGGGATTGGGATGTGCTCTGTTGGGCCGCAAATTTCACACGAACGCATTCGTGTCACGTAAGAAAATCTCGCGCGCATTATTCTCACGAAAGTGAGAAGATTGCGTTCGGACTATACAGCCCCAGGTGAATACACGAACGCACTTTTCCAAGCAGGAAAATGAGAAAATGCGCATGCGTTTTTCTCTTTCGATGAGAATATTGCGCGTGCGTTTTTCGGACGATGAGAAGAATGCGTTTATAATAAATGTGTGGCGCAACACTACTACTATTATTTTAGTATAAAATAAGTGTAGATACTTAACAAAATGCATTCAGTTCTGGTGCTTCTGATGAGGATAACGACGACCATGACGACCATGACGACAACGACAGTAATGGGCAACGCTAATGTCGATGATGATGTCCAAGGCATTTTATCTGTTTCTCGCTTTTTCTTTGGGATACACGGAAAATGTCATCAGCATATAAGATGATCTAATATAAGGTTATTCGCCAGTTTCGGTCAAATTACACCGGATCGGATTGGATCATTAAAACCCAGGTTATCGTGTCCATTAAATAAATCATTGGAAATATAAGAGTTTCTTATGAAAAGGAGCAACTATGTCTATTTTTAGATACAGATCGATACGTCCAAGAAGAATGCGGAAAACGATCTTCCCTTTACCTAGACAGGATTTCCACACTTAAACAGAAACGTCCATTAGGTTCAACAGTCTTTCAAACTTATCATTAATTTGAAGAAAACTAAAAGGAAAATCAGAATTGATGCAATTCTATAATGTACTGATAGGCCCGAAGCCAGTTTTAGTTACTCCACTGTCCAATATATCAATTTTACCATATGCATATCTCAACAAAGGCCATTTTCAGACCGTGTGATAATTTGTTGATAAGCCATTTCGGCTAAAAGGCAATCGCAGTTTGCCCTAGAACTATCTTTATAATTATTCACAGCATTTACGGCCCAGGCGAATTTTTCCAAGCAGCAAAATGAGAATACTGCGCGCGCGTTTTTCGCACGACGAGAAGACTGCGTTTGTTAAGAAATTTGAGGCTCAACAGTGCTCTGTTTGGCTGTGGAATTCAATAGCTTTTGCCATGGTAATATACTCTCATGTGAATACAGTAAAACCTCTCTATAACGGCCACTAAATTGTGTTATTTAGTTGGTATATTAGGGCAGGTGGTTGCTTAAAACAATGTGAAGGTAAAACAGAACGCTCCTATAGGAGCGTTCTGTTTCACTTTCACATCGCTTTAAGCAACCACCTGCATTTAACACAAAATACTTGATGTAATTTAGTGGCCGTTATAGAGAGGTTTTACTGTAATACCAAATCAAAATTAAATAATTATTTTTAAAATTCAACTAATTCAACGATGTAAGTATTTCTTAGTATAAACATATTTTATTTCACACATCATTTCATGAAAAAGGGTCGGGTCACAGGTTCGACCAGCATTAGTTACGGCACTCACCCATACAACATTCTACAGTAAATGTGTCACATGAAAAAGAACATATGAAACATAAAACACGTGTATCAACTATTATCAACCCTCTACCTGATATATAATCATCTTTTAAGAAATAATGACATTATTGAACATACATTAACTTGTTACATACTATTTATAATGGTACATGAACGAAGTATTGTTTACCATGGCAGGAAATGTAGACAGATAATACTTCTTCTGTAAGTAAATAAGCTAATATAGTAGATCATGATCAGAGGACTCCTAATGGAGCTGTCTGGTCAGGGTCTACTCTGTTTTAGAGGCTTAAGAAGTCCTTTCTACCAGGTAAAGGGTTAATGTAAATATAATTCTCATGATGCAAGTATGAAATCTGTACTTAAACTGACTAAATATAGTGTATAAATGTATTGAATGTTTTAAATTAGCCGGAGTCAGTCTAAGTACACATTCCCACCTCTTGCAAATTGCAAATATGTGAACCGAAATAAGAGAATGGTTGTCCAAATGCAAACTAGCATTGCATATTACAATAACTCATATTGTACACTGTAGACCCAGATTTACTGCAGATTGGTAATATTGTCCAAAGAGGCATGCTAAAACTTATTAAATATATTGTTGAAAACGTAAACAGCCTGGATCTTCAGGGTAATTCTGTCAGCATTAGGTCACCTTCTCACACATATAAGATAAATCCCTTAATTACCTAAGTATTTCTTACTACATGTTCATTAGGGAAAGGGTTAAATATTAGTTTCGTTGAGTTCTCCGGCGACAGTTGTATAAGACAGTACTACATGTACTAAAGAAGGTTCACGGTACATCTGATCCAGTAAATTCCTCAAAAAATGTAATGGACATTAGTCTTTATACGCTGTTTAAAAGAAACAGCCGTTAACCATTTACTCAATTAATACGACTTTTAACGCATTTGCAAACAGAGTTGACCCAAGGTCTGGGTCTACCATGCTTATAAAGCTTTTAGTTGAGTCGGAGATCGTTCTCAAGCTTTTGATTGGTCAGATTTGAGCTTTTGGCTCAAATCTGACCAATCAAAAGCTTGAGAACTCAAATCTGACCAATCAAAAGCCTGAGAACGAAACCCAGACTCAACTAAAAGCTTTATAAGCATGGACCCTGATCTGGACTACACTGTTTTCAAGTGAAAGTGCATGCACGTGTAGCATTCAAATGGTACACACAGAATACGGCGGATAACAAAGCTTTCTTGCTAACCAATAC
The DNA here is from genome assembly GCA_963576725.1 of Azorinus chamasolen. Taxonomy (NCBI): domain Eukaryota; kingdom Metazoa; phylum Mollusca; class Bivalvia; order Cardiida; family Solecurtidae; genus Azorinus; species Azorinus chamasolen. The sequence goes on from OY755239.1 coordinate 79,622,260, forward strand.
ATTCATGTGGCATCATGTGGGAGAACACTGGCAACGGTTGTTTTAAAGCACATATATATTTGAATACGGTATTATTTTCTGCCAGTATTGGTATTGATTAAACAGGAAAAACCGACACTGAACTCGGAAAATGTGATTTTGATGACAGTCATGCTTCCTATGACTGACTTAATGAAATTGACTCCAACTTTGATTAAAATATTTTCGAATGTCCAGAGCTGCTTTATGTAGATTCGTTTCTTTGTGTTTCTGCACGGAGACGTGTTTTCTGATACAACAAGCACTGTCCTTTTATGTCAGCCAAAATGAAATTTAGAAATTTAACCTAGAGGGCATGACGAGCAAAAGTTCCATTTATACTTTTCCAGCTATAGTGTTTGTTGAAACGATCAACATATGCATCTTGCGCGATGAAATCAACTGTTGGATAGAGTTAATGAAGCATTTGTATGTCACAATAACTAATAATCAGCTGCACTGTGGCGGTTTCGTTGTTCGTTATAAGGAGTTAATGTTTGGGAAACTCTAAATGCATGAACATACTCTTACTCTTCTGTTAAACGTTAATTGTGTAAATGGAATATATTGAATCATTCAGTATCATTTAAAGTGATAGTCTCTACCTGTAACGTGTTTTTACAATGCCTAACAATTACATTAATAATTTGTTTATATGCTGAACAGAAGTATATCGCAAGAAACCCAGTCGAATAAACACCGAGGAAGACACAACTTTCGTGTGTTTGATATGTTATTCGGCAATGTGTTAGTATTTATTCGACTCATGCTTCAGTTTCGTTAACTGTTCGACCAAGGTCATAGAACAATATTATACGTATCGATGAAAACGGTTTATTTTGTATCACAGGGGCATTTTTCGATATACGTTCAAAATGACAATTATCTTCATAACAACAATTAAACATAACAAATACCAAGTTTTATGATATTATTGAAAATATGCATTCATTGTAGGGACCTCCTCTTTAATATGTGTGTTATAGCACTTATATCATTTATGTACAGTTGCATTTTGGCACAATGAATTACAGTAAAACCTCTCTTAACCGGACGTTAACTTTAGTATAAAGATCGGTCTTGGAGACAGGTGACAGCTTAATGCAGGGTGGAAGTCATGCAGAAAGCTCCTGGAGGAGCTTTCTGCATGACTTTCACCCTGCATTAAGCAGTCACCTGCTTAAATTATCTAAATTCTTCCCTACTAGAATTCCGGTTAAGAGAGGTTTTACTGTATACAATCAGATGTATCTATCGCATCCGCCAAAAAGAGGTATAAATCTTCACCGTGAAGGCAGTTGATTGATTAATACAGGATGAAAGACTAGTAAACAGCTCCCACGTGCGTTTGTTGCATACCTTTTGACATGCTTAAAGCAATCACTCACTTTAAAATTTGTTTTTAAATGATCGCATTAGAGAGTCTACTTATGCTTTACATATTTTAATGATATTAGCTACCGCGGTTTTAAGCGTACTTGCAGGTATAAAAAAGGACATTCAGGTTAAACTATTTTCTGCCATACATGATTAATATTGTTTGTAACGATCTTTTTTTACGAGCACATAAAATGTTGTTGTTCAATTAACATACTCATATCTGCCACTTGCTTATTATATTATCTGCCACTTGCCTGTTATATTAGCTGTTACTTGCCTGTTATATTATCTGTTACTTGCCTGTTATATTATATGTTACTTGAATGTTATACTATCCATGAATACGAGACAGTGTTTTCAAATAAATGTTAATCAACTTGCCACATGCCAATTTGCGCTAAGTCAAGTCCTTGCTGTGATATGCATTTTGGAATTTCAATGATTAAGATATGAAACCTTACACTGTAATATCCCTACATGCCGAAAGCTTTGAAGTAAGACAAGATTCAATGGCTTCTTCTTGTAATTTCCATTTTGTTTTATTAAGTTATCGATTGGGGATTAAACCGTCTATATATTCATCAGTTTTATTGCATAATCATAAATATGGGATTTTTTTCAGAATTGTTTTGCTGTGTAATCAAGAAAAGCTTTTACCGACTGTAAATGCTAAACTGGGGATTATGGTTGTTATAATAATTATCGCACTCGACACTAACACGTCAGACGGTTTAATATTTCTATTTGGAGCTTTAAACCATTATGTATAATATTGCACATATTCGCAGACACGGTTATGACTGTTATTAACATGGCGTTTATCACTTTTTGCTTTTAGAGTTATTTTCTTGGACATTTACACCGCCACGAGGGTGTTGCGAATCAGCGACCATATATTATTATATCCGTTTGTGTTAACTTCTGCTTGCTGCGCAAAGTAGCGGGAGTAAGTAGGAAATGTTGCCTAACATATCGTAGCTCGCCTTTTCTTAGAAAAGTTCGATCTGCATTAGAATAGCACAGGTCATGTTGAGCTACAGTTACCGAGCATCTCATCTGAGTTTAGCTTGTCTGCTAAATGTATCACAAATCCTCCTCACCACACTTAAGTGTTAAGGTTTATATTCTCTAGCTAATGTACCACGCTGTATGTCGATGAAACATTTAACGATCACATTCACTGCAAAATAATATTCTCCTTGTTTAATGAAGATTTCTGCGTGAATTTGTCACTTCATGAATATTCATTAATTAAGGTTTTATAACGAACACTATTCAGGCGAACCTTTTGGCTTATATAAAAACTTCTATAAAACACAAATATCGGTATGATCAGATGTACAAAATATTATAAGCAAACAGAGTATACCTTGATCAGACATACCCTACAGTAGTTGTCTGATCCAGGTCTGCTCTGTTTGCAAAGGCGTTTAAAGGCGTGACTATGAGGGACAGGGTTAAATAAATATCTCTGCAACTTATAAAGATACATAGTTCAACGTATCGGAAGATAAGTGGACATTATTGCAGATCGGAGGTTATAACTTAAACCGTTGTCCGCGACCTGACTAGCATTTGAACACAGCTTGGATCTAGGCGAGATGCCGAGTGACTCGGTGCCTCATTAGGATCAAATCTGCTTTACTCAAACGCTTGACAGAATTGGAATAGTCAAAATTGCATCATGTCCTAATTTATTACAGTTAAACCTCGATATTCCATTTTTTAACAAAGGCTGGTGGCTGCTTAATGCAGAGAGGGGAGCTTGTTTTCGACTTTCACTCTGCATTAACCCATTACCTCATATGCTATTTTAGAGAGAATGGGTTAAGCCACCATCTAACTTAAAACATCAATACTGATACTTAGTTGAGTGTTCGAATTAGCATGGTTTACGTATTTGCAGAGTATTTCAGACTTCTGATCACGGTATACTACATCGAGGGCTTGGTGAAAAACAATTGTAACTCCTTCACAATTGTTTTACACCAAGCCCTCGACATTTTTTATGGACTGATATATATCTGATTGTAACGTCCCTTCTAGATATGCAATCATACACATACAGCTAATTAATGTTCATAAAGTCATTGTCCTTGCATCAACGGTCATTGACACTTTCCCTCATAAACGCTTCTCACACCTTTGCAACTAGCATAGACGCAGATATGACGGCTCCTACAGGAATCCTCTGTTTGTTAACCCTTCTCTTGCTGAATTTTAAAATACATTTCTCCTTCTTTACCCATGCCCTGTTGTATAATGACATATATCTTTACTGTGTACAAGTATTTCGCTGTGCAATCACTGCTGTGGAGTGCACTGGTTGCACAATCAACTTGTAAATAGTGCAGACCCTGATGAGACAGCTCCTGCAGGAGCTGTCTCATTTGGGTCTTCACTATTTACAGGTAGGTATATTTACGTGAATAGCAAGTGAAGGGTTAATGGAATTATAATAGATCTGACTCTACAGTTTCTACCAATTATAATACCAGAACAGCAGGAGTGGATATGCCGTTATAGAAATCAGCTAATAGATATGCATGGTGTCATTATTTCTTACATAAATATTGAACAGGCAAATGGTCAAATAAAATGTTAAGTAGATGTCAAATGTACACAATGATAATGGTTAAGTGTTAAAGAAAGGATATTCAGAAATACTTGCATGAAAACAGTATACAGCAATTATTACATTGATACCAGATGAGCACGCACCCAACTCATGCAAAATACATTTTCTCAATCTCAAATATGTTCCAGAGAATTATGTATTCAAAAAGTCATTTTCTAAAGTTATGTTCGTTAATTGCAGCTGTTTCAATGTAGATAAATGTGCATATCTTCAATTAAAAAACGAATTTGTCGTAACCTTCAGCATGTTATAGAAGAAATAATTATCAACTTTTATACACATTTGTATCAATGTAGGTTGTCACATAACTCGTTGTCTCACCAGAATCCGATATGTTTAAACGCTGATCATTTATAAAAGAAATGAAAAGAACGCCATCCAACGAGAATTGATCAAGACATCAGTTTCTGTATGTCAAACTAATGGTTTGTTAGTTGTTACCTACAATTCTGTATCGATTGTCAGAAAAGGATGTAAGCATAATGCCCGTTATCTCCAAAAGACTCCTGTCATCTACCGGATGAATATTAATTTAACGTCCTGCAATAGATATCTACAACTAGGAACACATCTATTACAGCGGACCCTGCGAAATATAATACAACTATGATATTTGCGGTAAATAAACGATGACGTGACCAATGACATCAGAATACTTGCAAACGACAAGATGGAGCTGCTCTGTCGGGGCTGCCGCCCGAACCCCACTTTAATTTCTTATTTCCATACAGAAAATCAAAGCCACTTATCTCCGTTTGAAATCCGGGAACGCCTTTACTTTGCCGGTCCCCAGAAAAGTACTGGAAAATAAGGTATAGCTACTGTATAAGACAGGTTGCGTGATATATAAACAATCGCAATATACACACTGTAGGTTACTGTAGTTGGTCTTTACACCAGTATACAAACTAAAGGTTACTGTGGCTGGTCTTTACACCAGGATACAAACTAAAGGTTACTGTAGCTGGTCGTTACACCAGGATACAAACTAAAGGTTACTGTAGTTGGTCTTTACACCAGGATACAAGCTAAAGGTTACTGTAGTTGGTCTTTACACCAGGATACAAACTAAAGGTTACTGTAGTTGGTCTTTACACCAATATACAAACTAAAGGTTACTGTGGCTGGTCGTTACACCAGGATACAAACTAAAGGTTACTGTGGCTGGTCTTTACACCAAGATACAAACTAAAGGTTACTGTGGCTGGTCGTTACACCAGGATACAAACTAAAGGTTACTGTGGCTGGTCTTTACACCAAGATACAAACTAAAGGTTACTGTGGCTGGTCTTGACACCGAGATACAAACTATAGGCTGCTTTAGAAACAAATGATGAAAAGAATCACGAAGTGAATTACGTGTTCATTTGACACATTCATATTCCCAATGTATCGTTTAACGTAACTAATGCAAAACTGTGTCGATCATGCTAGACTCGTTCGCACCCGTGAAAACAATTGCAAACAGTTTTGTTCCAGATTAGACACAGGTTCAGTCTATATTCATGTCTAAACTCTGATAATGATATGTTACAACAAACTGAACTGACATACTCTCACATTTATGCTTTTTGTTGAGGCAGAAAACACCAACCGATTTCAGTTTCTAAATTCTTTATCGAGAAACTGTTAGTGTCGCTTGGGCATATCAGTTCTTTCAGTGTCAGTATTGTCGCATGCCGGACACATTTTCGTCTTCTTCCAATTTTAGAGTAGACGTTGCTTCAATTTCTTTATAAAACGTTAAACCGAGTGCCAAATGGTTTGGATCCTGGCGAGACGCTGAGTTACTCGATGCCTCATCTGGATCAGGCTATTTGTACATGCGAGTCAGGTCGCTATTAACAGTGTTTCAGCAGTAGTTAATGTGATCCTGATGCAGGAAATACATATTGTTTCATTGGGCATTAACATGAGTGCACATTTAAGCTAAGCTGAAACTGACATTTGCAAACAGCATGGACCCAACAGAGACACATAATAACCCGGTGATTATAAAGATCATAACTGACAACAGAGACACATAATAACCCGGTGATTATAAAGATCATAACTAACAACAGAGGCACATAATAACCCGGTGATTATAAAGATCATAACTGACAACAGAGACACAGAATAACCCGGTGATTATAAAGATCATAACTAACAACAGAGACACATAATAACCCGGTGATTATAAAGATCATAACTGACAACAGAGACACAGAATAACTCGGTGATTATAAAGATCATAACTAACAACAGGGACACAGAATAACCCGGTAACTTATAAAGATCATAACTAACAACAGAGACACAGAATAACCCGGTAACTTATACAGATCATAACTAACAACAGAGACACGGAATAACCCGGTAACTTATACAGATCATAACTAACAACAGAGACACGGAATAACCCGGTAACTTATACAGATCATAACTAACAACAGAGACACGGAATAACCCGGTAACTTATACAGATCATAACTAACAACAGAGACACGGAATAACCCGGTGACTTATAAAGATCATAACTAACAACAGAGACACAGAATAACCCGGTGACTTATAAAAGATCATAACTAACAACAGAGAAAAATAATAACCCGGTAACTTATACAGATCATAACTAACAACAGAGACACAGAATAACCCGGAGACTTATGAAGATCATAACTAACATCAGAGACACAGAATAACTCGGTAACCTATAAAGATCATAACTAACAACAGAGACACAGAATAACCCGGTAACTTATACAGATCATAACTAACAACAGAGACACAGAATAACCCGGTAACTTATAAAGATCATAACTAACAACAGAGACACAGAATAACTCGGTAACTTATAAAGATCATAACTAACAACAGAGACACAGAATAACTCGGTAACTTATAAAGATCATAACTAACAACAGAGACACAGAATAACCCGGTAACTTATAAAGATCATAACTTACAACAGAGACACAGAATAACCCGGTAACTTATAAAGATCATAACTAACAACAGAGACACAGACTAACCCGGTAATTTATAAAGATCATAACTGACAACAGAGACACAGAATAACCCGGAGACTTATAAAGATCATAACTGACAACAGAGCCACAGAATAACCCGGAGACTTATAAAGATCATAACTAACAACAGAGACACAGAATAACCCGGTAACTTATACAGATCATAACTAACAACAGAGACACAGAATAACCCGGATACTTATAAAGATCATAACTAACAACAAAGACACAGAATAACCCGGAGACTTATAAAGATCATAACTAACAACAGAGACACAGAATAACCCGAAGACTTATAAAGATCATAACTGTTTGATATTTAGTCAGTTGTTTCTCAAAAATTTTAACAAACTGGAAGTAAGGAAAGTGTACTTAACCCTTCGCTTGCTATTCACGTAAATATACCTACCTGTAAATAGAGAAGACCCAGATGAGACAGCTCCTGCAGGAGCTGTCTCATCAGGGTCTGCACTATTTACAAGTTGATTGTGCAACCAATGCACTCCACAGCAGTGATTGCACAGCGATATACTTGTGCACAGTGAAGATATATGTAATTATACAACAGGGCATGGTAAAGAAGGATAAATGTATTTTAAAATTCAGCAAGCGAAGGGTTCAATTCAGAAATTGAGTAGACATCATCTTTAACTACAAAATAGTGATTTTTTTTTATATCACATACCTGTATTTATGGTACATGTAGTGAACGGGTTAAGTTTTACCTCGGGGAAACACTCACTTGAAAGATTCCGTCTCCATGACTCATTCAAAGATCTCTCTATAGAATAACTAACTCAACCTTAAGTACAATGGACACATGTAGCCGAGGGAAATGTCTTCTAGAACATACTTCAGAACAGACTTTCTTTTATTTCTTTTATGAGATATAATTCTTGCCTCAACAAGTTCATATCTAGATGAGACACCGAGTTACTCTTCTCATCTTTATACCAAATATTTACAAAGTTAATCCCGACTGTTGCGCGGTTGTACGTATTTGCCAGTCCCGACTGTTGCGCGGTTGTACGTATTTGCCAGTCTCGCGGATCAGGTATCGTATAAATCAGCAGCAGTGTCGGTGATACACGACATTTCCATTTGTCTCACACATTCTATTCCTTGTGGCACGCGTATCCTTTTTTGGGAAGCGTCTGATATTTGTTTTATCATACCATCTCTGTCAAAGATGAAAACCGTTGGCAATAAAGTGCAATTTATTGATATCAGAGTACATACTAACAGTTCACATCATCGAATAAATATAGTAAATCCCATCTGACGTGACAATCAAAGGGGGAACATTCTGTGACTAAACACCTTACTCCAAGGAAACAGTATCAATACATGGATGGATAGATAGATAGATAGATAGATAGATAGATAGATAGATAGATAGATAGATAGATAGATAGGATAGATAGATAGATAGATAGATAGATAGATAGATAGATAGATTTGCGCATGTCTTGCTCTAGGGATACAACAAAATGACTGTTGGAAAACGAATATTGCGATTGTTTTCCCATGAATACATGTATAGTACATGTGTCTCCTACACACATAAGCAGCCACTAACGTTCTGTAAAATCCAAGAAATGAAAAAAACTGCGATAATTGTAGACATCCAGTATGTTTAAATACTGTCGATATTTGACTGGAATTTTGATCTGAATGATGATGGAATATGAAGAAGTTTGACAATTATATGTATTAATAATTATGCTATGAATATCCATGCAAGTCGTCCGTTAGGGCTATCGATTAACACTTTCGCTGCCAAAGTCTGTCGTCTGCTAACTTTGTCGTCTGCTACAAATTTTCATATTTTTGATTTTCTTCATTTTTGTTTCAAGAACATAGTACATGTAACAGTAACAAACAGTTTGGATCCTGATGAGACGCCGAGTTACTCGGCGTTTCATCTGGATCCCAACTGTTTGCATAGGTAATCACAGATCCGGCATTGGCAGCGAAAGGGTTAATTGGTTATATTAGCAAATGGTGTCTGGCAGTGTAGGTCTAGATGTAACGCCGAGTCACTCGGCCCACGTCTTGATACCAACGGATTGCGAATATGTTCAAAGGTTCACATGTAGTGTCCTAAATGTTCACACTAAGTTCTTAATTGCCACTCGAACATTTAGAGACTAACCGAAAATATTAATGATGTGACTACTGTCTTGAAACTGGAATGCATTATATGCAGCTTGACAGTCTGGTATGTGCGGGTGTAATGATATTAACCTTTTCCTCCATACATACTCCTTTCTACGCCTCTGCAATTATCACTTCTTGAAACCATTGTGATAAATAGAGCAATTGCTCCTATGGAGCAAATGCTCTATTTATCACAATGGTCTCTTTACTACACAATTCTAACATTTTCCTTTTCTCTAGTAAATGCTCCTTTTGAGTAGATTTATTCAAAGAGGTTGGGTCAAAAAATAGCCTATGAGGGGGTGAGTTAAACAACTGGTGTTTTGCTGTTATATATATGAGGTTGTCATAAATCTGAAAACATCTAAGAACAACTGCCTATTTATTCTAGACTATCACTCGTGTAGAAATGTTCTATGTCATTATCTGTCATTTGTCTTGATGGAAAGTGTTCTTTATTTAGGTCATGGTTCAGCATAATTTTCTAAATTACTACCATTACCCTCTGTCACTCACACAATAAATGCCTAAATTGAATCGAGATTACAAATATAAAAAAGAGTCTTAGAAACTCAAGCATACATAGTTATAGAGATTTCAGACATCTCGAACAGTTTATTCCCTGTTAGAACTATGATAACCATAGCGGGATCGTTTATTTAACTTTTTGCACGATAGTGGCAAATACCTGATTACCTATGCAAACAGTTTGTATCAAGAAGAGACTCCGAGTCTCATCGGAATCCAAACTGTTTTGCACTCTTGTCAGCCACTTTTGCAGACGGAAATTAATTACTTAACGTGCAAGGGGTTAATGAACACTTCAACTTGCACAGCATAACTATCATAATGGTATATTGTAATTCAAAAATGATGGCAAATGTCAAACAGGAATAAAAAGAATAACAATATGCAAATTGTTTCACATCCCGATTTCTCATAAGGCTTATGCTCTACAAATACATACTAAACAATATTCTATCGTTATTTAAACAGCCTTTGACCAACTCATGCATGGGATATAGCGAATGGTGAAGACGAATATACATGTAAAATAGATTGTTCAGGAGCTCTCTGATGAGTGCCTGCATGTTTGCTCAACGAGACGCAATCAGTGTTTTACATCAAACTATACCCTGCATGAAACACCCTTCTACATTAAATATGAATGAGTTTCAAAATCCGAATGAACGACTTTATTCCAATGCAGTGCTGTGGTAGATTTTTCCGGGTGAACACAAAAGTTCAGTTTGACGAAAACACTGTAGGAAAACATTTATATTGAAAAGACTTTTCAAACCAAACAATGTCTGTATGCAGTTTACATTATTTTCACATAACTGCCATTATATTTTACATGACTGTTCATGAACTAAAAGGTAAAGCTACTAACATGTGGAAAGGAGCTCCGTTACAAGGTACTACATGTACCAGCTTAACACATGAGTCACGCAATGCTAAACAGTAAAATAGAGGGTAGGCCTGATCGATACCTGGATTACTGGAATTAATTCTACAACCAGAGGGAGTTCTAATTCGATAACAGCCACTTCTAGGTATTGAATTTAGCGAACGCTAACTCAGAAAAGATGCAAATTACATCGCGTGACAAGAATGAACTTTCTATCATTTTAACGATCATTTATTTGTTTACGTTTTGTAGCTGCCTATAACATTAACATACAGTAAAACCTCTCTATAACGGCCACTAAATTGTGTTAATTAGTTGATATTTAGGGCAGGTGACTGCTTAAAGCAAGGTGAAAGTAAAACAGAACGCTCCTAAGAACTGCTTGTGAATGCGCGTACCACATTAATAGTTTTCCTTGCTTGAACGTTGTAATAAACGCATAACAGAGTGATGAACTGTGCTTAGTCCCATGGTATTCAAAACATTGTATATTTAAGAAATGAATGACGTGCTTCCGGTGTTCATGAGGTTATGCAACGCATAGCTTTACGAGCAAAGTTAGTGAAGCCCGAAGGGCTTAACGTGAATCTTTGCTCGTAAAGCTATGCGTTGCATAACCTCATGAACACCGGGAGCACGTCATTTATTTCTTATATTTATATTCCATTGTATTTCTTATATTTCAACGGGTTTTTTTTAAATATTATATACCGGTCACGTAATAGCCGCTATCTAGGTCGTTGCCAGGTTCGTTTGTAACGTAGTAGGATCTCTATATATGGTATGAAAAATAGTCCCAAACACATATTATAAATATAGAATGAATACAAGATTTTAATCAGTAAATTGTCCAGCTATGTTTAAAGAAAAGATTATCGAGATATTTCAAATCATATATATTTACGAAATGTTGGTATTAAAGCATCTTCTTAAATGTAGGTCGCGGTGTCGAAGCCAATTTACTCACCCGCCATGCTTGATCGAAAGCAGGTCACAACGTTGGATTTTATTCTCGGATTTTTCTTTGTTAACGGTAAGGACATTGACTTATTTATGCTTCACTCATTACTTGATAATATATTTTGATACGCCACGGCTGTTAAAGTTGGCAATATTATGTATTCAAGCGATAATTCTCAGTAAGAAGATGCCACATTTCAAATTTTCTGGGAAAAGGAGAACCGGCTCAAACCGGTATTGAAATGAACGTTCATGGGAACATGCAACTTTCTTTTTAGAATAAGGTTATATAAGGACGTTGCAGGGCGAATGTAAATATTAATCAATATTAGCATGGGTATCGTTTGATTAAAAGTAGTTGCTAGTTTAATAAAAAAAAAAAAGGATGACGTATCAATCGTAATTATGCATTGGTCGGTTACGAATGTAGCAAGTTTTTTTTATTTATGTTTTTTTTTGGTGGGAGGGGGGTATTTGAAGGAATATGAGTGAATTGGGTGTAGGATGAAAACTAAACCCGCTGAATAATCAAAACTGACTCCTGCTCTTCTGAATATTAACTCCACGAACACTTGTATCCAGTTTTGTCACTGCAGAAATGTATGACAAACACGGCATACTCTGATCAAAGGGCTCTCTCATGAGACATAGGTGGAACATTGGCAAACAATCTTTATCTAAATAAGATGGCTCCTAGAGGAGGTGAACCCATGGAGGTCAAGGATTTATACCAGCATATTCTTTGTTTTCGATGCCCCCTCAGCACGACACATGGATGGGTTCCAAATAAAACAGATTTGGACGAGTTAACAGTAAATAATATGGAACATACAGGTTAAATAAATATAAAGGGATATTGTTTAGGATAATAGCGTGTTTCTTTTGTATCTAGAAACTTATTTAGCTATGAGACGTAATTCTCGTGGTAATAAATGGATCCCCGTGTGAACATGGCAATCATATGTTGTTCCTTTAAAAAGTAGCTTCATCGATATAAACAACAAATTGCGACATTGCGTGGAAAGCTGTCTATAGCCCAAACACTGATCACGCAATGTAGCTAGTATAATTTCAGAGTTTGTAAAAACGCGATCATAATCGGTACTGATAAAACCAGGGAAATCATTTATTTGGATGGAACAAAGTCAGAGAATGTTTCTGCAACGAACGTACATCGCAGACAATCTGTAAGTTAAATCAAAACTACACTCAGTGTAATAAAAACCAGCATGCACTCTCCAAAATGTTTTCTCCTTCTTAGGTCTATCATTGTGCACTTCCTTCACGTTGCAAGCAATGTTTATCAGTGTACACATCCTCCACATTGCAGTGTCGATTGAGACGATACTCCGAGTAACTTAGTGACTAACTTCGGGTTACACCAGTATACAGACTGTGGGAATGGGTCACATCAGTATACAGACTGTGGGAAGGGGTCACATCAGTATACAGACTGTGGGAAGGGGTTACTTCAGTATGCAGACTGCGGAAAGGGGTTACTTCAGTATGCAGACTGTGGGAAGGGGTTACATCAGTATTCAGACTGTGGAAAGGGGTTACTTCAGTATGCAGACTGTGGGAAGGGGTTACTTCAGTATGCAGACTGTGGGAAGGGGTTACATCAGTATCCAGACTGTGGGAAGGGGTTACACCAGTATGCAGACTGTGAGAAGGGGTTACAATGTACATCAGTATGCAGACTGTGGGAAGGGGTTACATCAGTATGCAGACTGTGGGAAGGGGTTACAATGTACATCAGTATGCAGACTGTGGGAAGGGGTTACATCAGTATGCAGACTGTGGGAAGGGGTTACAATGTACATCAGTATGCAGACTGTGGGAAGGGGTTACATCAGTATGCAGACTGTGGGAAGGGGTTACATCAGTATCCAGACTGTGGGAAGGGGTTACTTCAGTATCCAGACTGTGGGAAGGGGTTACAATGTACATCAGTATTCAGACTGTGGGAAGGGGTTACTTCAGTATGCAGACTGTGGGAAGGGGTTACTTCAGTATGCAGACTGTGGGGAGGGGTTACAATGTACATCAGTATCCAGACTGTGGGAAGGGGATACATCAGTATCCAGACTGTGGGAAGGGGTTACAATGTACATCAGTATTCAGACTGTGGGAAGGGGTTACTTCAGTATGCAGACTGTGGGAAGGGGTTACTTCAGTATGCAGACTGTGGGGAGGGGTTACATCAGTATCCAGATTGTGGGAAGGGGTTTAAATGAAACAAGCACTGAACAGTTTAGAATTAATATAGACGGCACGTTTGGTTGACGATAAGCCAGTAAAAAAATAAGCGCCTATAATTTCTAAATGCTTTGTCTTGTCAAATCAATTTACAGTTTAGCGTTTGATTGGAGGATTGTTTCACATCTGTTACATCATTTCTAATTTTAGCATGTTAGATTTTCATATCTGTATGGGCATCAAGAAAAGTATTGTGACATTCATATTAATCACTTTTATGCTGCGATGCCATCCCTTTCCCTGGTGAATATGTATGCGAGAATTTTTACCAGAGTAAAAGCTGTTGAATCAGTTCAATATTATTTCATAGGAATAAGAATTTATTAGTGCGTGAAGTTCCTTGCGCTGAAAATAAACAATGACATGTTTGACTTTGACAGAATCCATAGGATCGGATCCAAAAGCAAAACATAGCAGACTCTGGTATGGGTCTACCCTGATTCCAAAGGTACCAAAGGTATTCTATTCTAAGACATTGCTTAATGCCATGCCATTCCAAGGCATGTCCACAAAGACATCACCGACGTATGACTACTGTGTTATATATATCCGTAACCCTTAATCTGCTGAATAATTCAAACTCCTTCTTCCCTTTCTGAATACTGATTGAAACAATAACTTGTATCAAAATTTGTCTCTGAGAAAATGGTGTGTATGACAAACAGTGCAGACCATGATCAAATGGCACCCTCATGAGATATTTGATCTTGGTCTAGACTGTTTGCAAAGGTCGTATATAATCGGAGTCCGCATGTTAAGGCTAACAAGTTTAGTAAGATGTTATGTCGCGGACTGCATAATTAGATAAGATGTTAGATGTGTAAATAAATTGTCGTGTAGTAGAAGTAAACCTTGATCTTTGATATTTTTTTACTACTTTCAGTTTAACAACCATCAGCCATTTCATTGGAACATAGTCTGTATATGAATTACACTATTAACCTTTAGCCTGCTATGGGCGGGTAGGTTGAATACATTTGTAAACAGTTTGGATCCAGATGAGACGTCTCATCAGGATCCAAACTGTTTGACATCCTGATTGCATCTTGGTGGACACATTGATTATAGCTTTAATTTTCCAAATGTAGTAGGTGAACAATTCTGCACAAATAATTTGCTCAGCAGGATATAGGTTAATTTACCTGCGAACATTACACCAAAACAATGTTGGCTGGAATAGTCCACGACTTAGCGAGTAACCTGCAGGTATTTGCTCAACCACAACGGAAATACGAGCAATCCTATTAAATCATTTTCTCAGCACGTCCACTTAGAAACTCCAATTTGTCAAGATGAACATAATTGTAAATTATATTCATCGAAGACATGCGTGTTTATAATTATCATTTATTCATAACTGTTTGGATCATTGTTGTCATCAATCTTTATTTAAATAATTCACTTCAGTAACTATGGAAACTGTTTAATAATTTACGCATACGCATTTTAACGACTTTTTCAAACGAGTGGACCCATATCAGATAGCGTTTACTTATAACATACTATAGTAAAATCTACACTTTCTGCCAAGGCCAAACATTCTCGTGTTCATATATCGTTATAAAATGTAGCTAATTAATACTGATGATATAATTATTTATTACATGAACTATTCACGGAGTTGAGTAGAGGGTTAATGCAGTGAAATTTAGCTCAAACGACAATTTAATAGAAGTATACTTCTGGAGTTTGTAAAACGGGTCATTGTCAAACAAAATATATACAGAACGCTTCTATGGGCGCTTTCTGTATTGTGTTGTCCTGCATTTAAAAGCAATCCTTTTCGCTTACAGAATCCTATGTTAACAAATAATGTGGTCACATTAGAGCGACTTTATTAAGTATTATGCTCTTGGCTTTGTTAGAAAGTCAGCATGAACGCATTTAATAATAGTGTATGTTCAGTTTGCACTGTGTTAGTTTCACATCAATGGAATATTCACCTAAACCTGCAATTTTGAAACAAATATATAGGATTGCCTTACATGGCAAATATTCGACTCAGTGTTTGTGAATCATTTTACCTTCAACTTTCATCAGTCTTCTATCACGATACAATTGTGGGAGTCATATCAGAATCACAAATGTGTCCAACTATATTTCGGTAACTAACCATAGCGTGTTTCTCCTCGGTATTGCTTTTTTGCATGTTATCTGGGGCAGGGTTTTGTCATTTTGCTAAATTGAATGCTTTGAAATGATTAATGTTCATAAATTGTTTTCACTTGACAGGTTCGCATTTCAGGAACCCATGCATCACTTAGCGGGAGGAAATGTAGAACTTCATCATTTGTTTAATAGAAAAAGTGACACAAAGGGTGCAAATTGGCTCAAAGTGTCAGTCAGCGCGGATATCAAGGCACGCATTCCTCGTATAAGCGCCTAGCACACACCAGTTCTTTTCGTCTCACGCATATTCTCCAATTCCAATCGGTACAATATGTATGTACAACATCGGTACAATATTTATGCTCTTCTGTATGTTTTAACTGGACAGAAACTGGCTTTTGCTCTATCAGTATCTTTATCAAATATCAGTAAATATTACAGAAGACTTTGTGACTGAAGGGAAAAACGAGGTACTACGATTTTTATAAACTCTTCAATTCCTAATATTGCAATCTCTCTGACTTGGCTGTTGTAATAGAGATTGGTGTCAGTTTTAATTCAGACAATAATTGGAATCGTTTGTCATGTTTTGTTCTGATTGTTTATAACTTTGAGTTAAAGTTTTCGAATGTAATCAGAATGCGGACTGACTTATACTGGTCTTCTCTGACGGATTGTCATTTTAATCACGATGTTTCAAGTGTTGGAGAGACGTGATCGAAATTAAGAAGTTTCATGACACAGCAACATAAACGACACGTATAGGAAATGGGTATTGGAATCCATATTTCATTTACTATGACTAACACATTTAGAAAGTTAGAGGTAGTTGAAATTGCACACTATGGATAGATTTGTGCAATTAAAATGTACATTTCACATGTCAATCTAAAATAGGATACATGACAACGCAAGCATGACAAAGTATCGTGTCAAATTACATAGATACTAAGGATAGCGAAGAAAACCTATCCCTTATTCTATTGTGATCCTTAATTGTGTGTAGTTGGACCAGACACGGAGTAGCAAGCAGAAGGGTCTGTTATCATATGACACAGACATATGACATAGACATATGACATAGACATATGACATAGACAGAGATAGACATAGGCATATGGCACTGACATATGACATAGACATAGATAGACATAGACATATGGCATACATATATGACATACATATATGGCATAGACATAGATATACACAGACATAGACATATGGCATACATATATGACATAGACATAAACATATATAGACATATGATACAGGTATAGACATATTACATAGATATAGACATATGACATAGACATTTGACATAGACATAGAAATAGATAGACATAGACATATGCTTATGTATATGATACATATGCATAGATAGACATAGACATATGGCACATACATAGACACAGACATAGACATTGATAGACATATGACACATATATAGACATGAACATATATATATATGGCATAAACATAAACATATGACACAGACATATGACACAGACATAGACATATGACATAGACATATGACATATATAGACATAGACATATGACACAGACAAATACATAGACATATACATATGACAAATACATTTGACACAGACATATGACATAGACATATGACACAGACATATACTCGTACATATGACATATGACATAGTCATATGACCCAGACATAGACATATGGCATCTGACATAGACATATGACATAGACACAGACATACGACATATGCATAGATATATGACATAGATAGACATAGATATATGACATAAACAAAGGTAGACATAGACATATGGCACATACATAGACATATACATATGGCATACACATAGATAGACATAGACATTTAACATAGGCATAGCCATATGACATACACATATACATAAATAGACTCAGACATAGACATATGCCATAGACATAGACATATGACATACACAAATAATTATATTAAACGTTGAGTATAAATGGAATAATAACAAAACTCATAATAAAACCGGACGCTAAGTAGAGAATACTTCAAATCTTTATATGCATGCACATTGATAGTGTTTTTTGGGGGTGTTCGTATGACTCTCACTCTGTATGAAGCTTGCAATTCCTATAGAGACCGATACTGATAATAATTTGCAATTCCTGTTCAGAGAGGTATCACTGTATAATGTACGGTACAACATCAGAAAATTGGATATGAACTACTGCTAGGAATGGAACATTAGTGACAACTGATAGTCTGAAACCGCACTTCATTCTCAGTGTTGTTATACTTTCTGGTCATTCCGGATCATTTGTTTCGATGTTATTAGTTATGGAAATTGAATACCGCTTAAGCCGTTAGGGGGCATGGGTAGTGTTGCACTGTAAATAACTGCTCATGGAAAGACTCAATAAAACCGAGTCTGAAAGTTTCCCTTTTTGCATCGCTACTTTTGCTTTCGAAGGATTTCCTTCTTTCAGAATTCAGAATTTATGTAGGATATTTTTGTTAATTCATTATATTTTCACGCCACAATACATAAAACAGAGTTTGTTTTATTTAGCACGTTATTCTGAGATATAAACAATGCATTTTGCAAGCATTGTTCATTTAATCAACATTCCAACAAGGAAATTCTGGTTTATGTTTATTCGGTTTTGATCATGTCTCATTCATTACCATGGATATTAATAAGATCAGAGTTATATGCATTGCACTAGATTGTTTGGAGTAGGGCATAGATAGATGACGAAGCATAATAGCATTAAATTTGTTTACAACGTCCCTCGAAATATTACATTGGCATTTCATGTCTTGAATGCATTTGATAGTATCTGTTGTATAATTTCAGTCAAATGTTCACTCTAGCAGTTTGATATGAGAATTAAATAAACCCCACTTGTAAAACAAATGGAATATGCTTAATGGTTTATTGAATAAACATGCTTCATTATTTATTTAGGGAATGTGCATCATGGTTTATTGAGGGAATGTGCTTCATGGTTTATTGAGGGAATGTGCTTCATGGTTTATTGAGAGAATACGCTTCGTGTTTTTTGAGGGAATGTGCTTCATTCTGCTTCATGGTTTATCGAAGGAATGTGCTTCGTGGTTTATTGAGGGAATGTGATTAATTGTGTATTGATGGAATGTACTTCATAGTTTATTGATGGAATGTGCTTCATAGTTTATTGAGGGAATGTACTTCATGGTTTATTGAGGGAATATGTTTCATGGTTTATTACAGAATGTGCTTCATGTTTTATTACGGAATGTGCTTCGTGGTTTATTGAGGGAATGTGTTTCATGGTTTATTGAGGGATTGTGCTTTTTAAATGAAATTTAATTTATGTCTCTTAAGCGACAAACACACCTCGGATTCCGTCTCGCTCAGAAACTGCTTTTCTTGAGATGGATGGCAAGTTGCTTGCTGCATTTGAAGTCTCTGAAACTAGTCACCAGAAAAATGCCTTCATTATAGTTTCTGTTGACAATGAAGATAGAAGATATTGTCTTTCTATATCATTAGGACCAATGTCAGTACAGTTCGTCAATGAATGTTTAACCAAAGCCATGGCAAATGCAACTGGCACAATTTAGCTTTGATTATTACTGCTCCAGGACTTAATATAAGATGCATAGTGATATAAAACTCAATATTTTTCAGAGGGGTGCACATAGGGGTGCACATAGAGGGTTTATAGAGGGATACACAGAGGAAGTGCACAGAGGGGGTGCACAGACGAGGTGCACATGTTCAAAATATTCACCACAGAGTGATAACGATTGATTATCTTATCTAATGTCACCTATAAAGGTCCACATTGTACGCCTGTGTTAAACTTTTGTAAAGCAGTTTAAAATCCCAACGTGTTCTATGAATTCAATAGCTAGAAGGTTTTTATTAAAATAGATGTATGCGGCCATGCATCTTCTTCTTGTAACAGGAAGCCTCCACTACATTTCTAAAATGCCTATAACCGGGTTATTTAGAACTATTATATTTTCGTATTATTGGTATTGTAGTAGATGTCTGTCATCTGCATTAATAATTAGCCTTTCTCTCTGGAATTAAATTCGATATGTGTACGTCCAAACTGCATGGCAACGAATGTTCCAGAAAAATCAAACATGAGGTAATCTCGACTTTGAGAGTGAACGGTATTGGTATTAGCCATGTGTGTTTTCTGTCAGAAGATTTATATATATTCGACTGAGCTGTTCTAGGTATATAAAGGGAAATGATACACGTATTTACACTTACCCCGTTGTAAACATATAATGTCTGTTTTAATTGGTATATGGTGCAATATGTTTTACTTCCAATTCGATTAAGTTTTTGAGAAACCACTGACCGAGTGTCAAACAACGTGGATCCTGGTGCGACGCCGTCTGGGTGGTTCGGCGTCTCATTTATGTCCAGGCAAGTTGCAAATGCGAGTCACGTCGCGAATAGCGGGGTAATTGTTAAAAGATAATATTCGTATGACGTCACTAAAAGTCTAGTCCGTAGGCATGCATGGTAAGTGTGCGTATAGTACTTTGTACTCTGTGCATTCAAAGTGTCTCAGTACTTTATGCATAAAACCACGCAACGCAGTTGTAAAACAACGTTTGTATAATTATTACTTCAGTATGGGAAACGAACTAATGACCTTTGTGAACTGTGTAGACCCAGATGAGAGGACTTATTATGTAGTTATTTGCACATGTCCTGGTTTGTAACTTATCGACGTTTGCACATTATCGTTGTACAATCTGGCAGTAGTGTGCAGCAATTCCAAATAGGTTATATTTGATAACCTAGTTACAATGGGTCCCCAACGCGAGCCCAACATGGGTATGTGGCTGTATGTGCTCCGAGATTATTGCGAATTATATCATTGCCATACAATACAGTAGTGTTTCATGGGTTTATAATTATGTAGTAAGTGCCCGGTCATAGGCATTTTAGAAATGTTTCTATATGTATATAATTATAGTCAGTGATTCATTACGATAGTGCTTCTACTCTATATTATCATGTAGTCACGGGTACCACAATGCCATTGATAGTTATTTTATTTTTTAACAATACGTATATAGTGTAAAATATATACATGTATATAGTAGCAAGGTAAACTAACCTGCATGTAAATATTACATTAGGAAGAATCTGTATGCAAAGAAGAAAAGCGAAACTAGTATTTGAGCATTCATGCCATTAGGCCAGACTATAATAAGTGTAAGGATCCAGCAAGTCTCTTTCATTAGTCTAGACCAGTCATTTGTTACCATGTCAATAGGCATGACAGAAAAGTCATTTACAGTAGGATGTTCATAATTGAAATGCTCTTAAACAGTTGTAAGCGTATTACAATAGTGCCTGTTGTCAAGTTTATGACTGTTTGTTCTTTGCAAACACTTTTGGTGTGTGTGTGTCCCACATACTGCAATTTACACTTATTGCATGTTATTAGACAAATAACATGTTCAGCCATGCAGTTAAGAAGTTGTCTAACATGAAATGTTTGTAATGTTTGCAGGCGTGTAAATGCATCAAATTCAGTGATCGAAACACCGTGTAACATTTGAGAAGACTCCATGTGTATCTAGTTGTGTAAGGCTACTGTGAACAAGAATATCACTAAGATTTGTAGGTCGCTTGTAGGAAATAATTGGTTTGTATTTGGCCAGGTTGCGTGAACTACTTTTCTCAGATATTTCAAAAAGCCCCAAGAATCTATTGCGGGTCTGACCAATGGTTGATAGAGATGGGTTGTATACACAAACAAAGGGGATTATATCATCTGTATTCTGCTTCTTACATATCATAGCTTGTTTGCAGGCGTGTAAATGCATCAAATTCAGTGATCGAAACACCGTGTAACATTTGAGAAGACTCCATGTGTATCTAGTTGTGTAAGGCTACTGTGAACAAGAATATCACTAAGATTTGTAGGTCGCTTGTAGGAAATAATTGGTTTGTATTTGGCCAGGTTGCGTGAACTACTTTTCTCAGATATTTCAAAAAGCCCCAAGAATCTATTGCGGGTCTGACCAATGGTTGATAGAGATGGGTTGTATACACAAACAAAGGGGATTATATCATCTGTATTCTGCTTCTTACATATCATAGCTTCTTCGGCTGATACAACCGATGCCTTTAGCTAAAGCATAAGGATATAACTTGGATAATTACGATTCTGGAAATAAATTTACAATTTACCCAGTTCATTAATGAACAATTCATTAATGGAAGCGAGGCGCATGCACCTCTTGGCTTGAATAAATGGGACGGAAGCCTTTCTTACATGATAATAATTGACAGGATGAATTTCAATGTAATGATGTGAATTATTTGGGTTTTCATGAACAGAAAAAATCCAAACTACCATCAACTGTTCAACCAATATCAATGTCAGGGGATGTGCCTGTATCTTTTGATAAACTATGAGTGAATATAATATTAGGGTGGAAATGTTTAAACCATCAATAAAATCGAGGAGGTCAGTTTCACTGTGTTCCCATAAAAAAGAAAATATCATCAAGGAAACATAACCAAAGTGATAACTTATTAGTGGTATTGGCTAGGAAACTGCTCTCCGTTTACCCATAAAGAGGGAAGCGTACGTAGGAGGCATACTTGTGTCCATAGCAGTGCCTAAAAATTGAACATAATTTTCATTATGGCACTGAAAATCGTTCTTAGAACAAAGGCAATAAGCTTACATATATTGACTGACTGGTGTGACACGTGTGAATGTGTATCATTTAATAATTACTGCAAGTCTCTATTCCATCATCATGTGGAATATTAGTGTACAAGGATGAGACATCCATGGTAACCAAACATGCATTGCGGTAAACATTATATATAGTGTTTAAGCTACATTTATTATTTATAGTGTAAGAAATACTTTGTAGACTGCTACTCATCAAATACGAAATAATTGTTTCTTGTACAACCTGACATTGGATGACGCATTACTTATTCAACCTAGACAATAAAGACAACACACGTTAAATTTGGTTAACACTTTCCCTCATATAAACGCCGTTCATTGCCTTTGGAGAGTACACCCGGGTCAGGTGGCTCTTCTAGGTGCCGTCGGATTGAGCCTCTGCTCTGTTTGCTTATAATTTATGTAATATCTGCAATTTCTGCCAGGGTCAAAATGTCCTGTCTTCATATTCCATTATAACAATTAATGTAATTAATATTCGTGATGTCATTATTTCGTACATGAATATTGAACAGGTGAGGGGTTAAATGTACACACAAATATCGATGTTTAACTACAGCAGTCCCGCAGGAAATAAGTGCGTGATAATTGGTAATAGTGTTTCCTTCACGAAATACTTAGCATTAGCAAACCAAACAATTGCTATATGACATGGAAGATTTTCTTTGTTCAGTATACCAGGAGTAAGTCTTTATATCGCGTTAAAGCGACATCAATCACTGCACTTCATTTAGCGGCAAAATGATTCAAATTTGTCAGGATGAGCTATCAGATTTATATAAATCATCCTGGTCTGCTGAATAAGAAGATCACAGGATCTAAAATAGATTTTAATGAACAATTTCTTTATATGGCATTTCCTCCTAAACCACATAAAGGATTGTAACCAAATGTCACTGAAATGATCTTGGGGACGCTCGGTGAAAGTTATATAAAGAGTTTTGTTTATTGCATAAGTAGGTGACAGGAGTTAAAACAGGTTTTAACGAATGCGTGTTTAAACAACATCCCTTGCTAAACTACTGACATGATTTTTACCAAATGTCAGATTTATGATTTATAGGTGACCCTTTATCGGTTTCATATAGATCGTCCCGGTCTGTTGCATACGTAGGTCATGTAAGCTAATTACAGATTCTTTAGACGTCATATCCTCTTCAACATTTTGTTTTATTAAATAGATTTCGTTAAAACTTCTTAGACTTAATTTTCAGATAACCCTCAATTAAAGTCACGTTAATAAGTTCGGGCTATTGCATAAGTAGGTCACACAAGATGGAATATATTTGAATCAACATTCCTTTAAACAAACTGCTGAAAGGATTGCGACCAAACTTCACAGAAATTATATTCAGGTGATACTCAGTAGTAGTTATAAATATTGTTCCAGATTTGTATCAATTTTGTATCAAACTCCAAACGTAGCTGTATATAGGAAATTAGGAAGACTTCCGTTTACAGAACTGGCAAAGGAGCGTGCACTTAGACATTGGTCAACAATTATCAAAAAACAAACTTTGCCAATCTTTAGAATTTTTAACAAACAAGTCAATGATATGAACTCAAAATCCTGGACAAAACATGTAAAAGCCATTCTAGATCGACTTGGTTTCGGATACGTATGGGGCAATATGAATGTTATGACGCCATCACCATTAGAATTTAAATCTAGGATCCACGATCAGTATACCCAAACATGGAACATGTTACTAAGTAATACATCTAAGCTCGATTACTACAAAATATAAAACACCTTTTTGTTTTGAGAACTACTTAACCTATATTAAAGATGATGGTTTACGTAGACAATTGACATCTTTTAGATTAACATCACACACTCTGGAAATAGAGTCTGGAAGATTTACTGGTGTCACGAGACATGAACGCATATGCAAATTTTTACTTGTAATGTAGTTGAATCAGAATATCATTTTCTACTTTGCTGCCCAAAATAGCCCGTTCCTCGTTCTTCTATCTTAAGAAATTATTATACATCATGGCCTTCAATTAACAAATTCTGTAGAATTATGTCTTCTGAAAATAAAAAGGTAATTTTTAAAATAACTAAATATGTCAAGGAAGCATTTAAAGTACACAAAAACTCCCTTTAAATGCTAACCGCCCCATAAATCTTAACGTAAGCATAACGAACATGTATATTATATGTGTGTGATATTTTATCATTTCTTTGTTTGAATTGTGAATATTGAAATGTATGTAATTGTATGTCTTTGCCATATTTGATGATTTATTTTATAAATGGCCAAAGGCATTATTGAATGCTGACTGCCAGTAATAAAACCGAAACTGACTGAAACTGTACAAATCGTTCCGGTCCGTTGCATAAGTAGGCCACATGAGTTTTAAATAGATTATGATGAACGATTTCTTTAGTCAACATCTTCTCCTAAACTGCTGCCTGTATTGCGACCAAGGTCCATGCTTATAAAGCTTTTTAGCTTATTCTGAGTTCGTTCTCAAGCTTTTGATTGGTCAGATTTGAGTTCTCAAGGTTTTGATTGGTCAGATTTGAACCAAAGGCTCAATTCTGACCAATCAAAACCTTGAGAACGAACCCAGACTCAAATAAAAGCTTTATAAGCATGGACCCTGATGTCACAGAAATGAGATTCAGTTGACCTTTAGTAAAAGGTGTAAAAATTATACCTGTCACTATAGGTCACATAAAACAGAAATAGATTTGTACGAACTACATTTCCTCCTAAACCAGAGGAATTATTTGTAATTGAATCTCTATCACACTTGTTAAAGTCGTTCCTGTCCATTGCATGAGTATATGTCACACGAGCTATATAAACAGGAACAGCAATACAGGGCGACCTAGGTTCTCTTTTTGTCAAATGATAGGGACAACCTAAAAGTTAATTTGCATTGCATGTACTCATAATTAAAAGTGAAACAAAAGCAGTTATCGACGTTCAGAGTATAGAGTACCTGTGATGCGCTGTTAACATTTGGCCTGCTGTGCAAACTTTTGTCGATAGAACATATCATCAAATTCACTCACTGTTTATTTATGTTGCAATTCGTTTCAACAACACAGTCAGAAAATTATACAGTTTGGATCCAAATGAGACGTCGAATTACTAGGCGTAACATATGAATCCAAACCGTTTGTATTGGTATTAACTCATCTGCCTGCAGCAGGCTAAATGTTAATCAAGCTAAAAAAGCTGGTTTAATGTGATAATTAAGTAAGGAACTATGGTCCAAGCCAAATCTTTAAAGCAAAACAATTATTTCAAATAATTTATAGTCTTTGTTTTGCGCTCCCACCCAAATCAATATGACAACTGGGTCCATGCTTATAAAACATTTGGTTGAGTCTGAGAACGTTCTCAAGCATTTGATTGGTCAGATTTGAGCCTTTGGCTCAAATCAGACCAATCAAAAGATTGAGAACTCCAATCTGACCAATCAAAAGCTTGAGAACAAAACTCAGACTCAACTAAAAGCTTTATAAGCATGGACCCAGGACAGGTTCCAATATCTGATTTGGATGAGTAACTGTAAATAGTATGATACTTAACCCTTCGCTTGCTGAATTTTAAAATACATTTCTCCTTCTTTACCCATGCGCTGTTGCATAATTACATATATATTCACTGTGTACAAGTAGTTCGCTGTGCAATCACTGCTGTGGGGTACACTGGTTGCACAATCAACTTGTAAATAGTGCAGACCCTGAGGAGACAGCTCCTATAGGAGCTGTCTCATCTGGGTCTTCACTATTTACAGGTAGGTATATTGACGTGAATAGCAAGCGAAGGGTTAAATAGATACATTAGAATCAATCACTGGTGGGAATCACTAAACCCATTATACTGAAAAGAAAATGTGCTTCTGCATTTCAATGGCCGAAAGTATGAATCCCGAAGCGTACATTTGCCATGGTTAACTGTATTCTATGTTTTGTATTACCTTCTAGCCATTGAGATTATTATGTGACAGGCTGTATAATTAGCTGTAGTTCAATCTGGTAAGTGCCCTTGTTCACCGTGGAAATCTACTTTTACAGAATTCAAGCAAAGATAAATTGGCAGGTACAAATTGTGGACCGATAATTGCAGGCAATAGTTTGATTTGATTTAAACTTCCTAGTACCGTTGGAGCGTTGTTTTCTTTGCTAAGAAGTAAACTTAAAATTATCTAATTGCATTAATGATCAGTTCTAAAATGTGGTAAAATATGATTATCATTATACTCCCATAAACCAAATTTAGGGGTATGTTGGAGTCATCGTGTTCGTTTTTCCTTTCGTCCATCCGTTTTCGGTATTTTATCAACATGAACATTTAGCATACTCAATACTAGTACATGTACACATTGGTGGTAAATTGTTCCTCGATTCGTTATCACATCGGGTTACTCCACATGTACTTTTATAGAGAAATGAGACAGCTGTATCATTTTTATGCATGGCAAACGTCCAGCTATGATATTGTCAACGATTCCATTAAAACAATTTCGCTTTGCTGAATTTATTACAATGAATTTAATACAGTATTACAATGTTATGTGTTAGGTCGAGTCGTGTCATATATGTACAGTGTTGTTGGCGTTGGTCAAATTATATTCAGACTGAGTCATGTGCCATAACGATGACCTGTGGCTTCGGATAGAAGCCATTAAGATTATACTGACCATGCCATTAGCGGACTATAAAGCTAGTGCTATATTTCTCATTGATCTCTGGAACTTTATGGAAATGATTGTCTGATAGGGTGGGATTATGACATTGCCAATAGGAAAGTAACACGACTTGGAATATATGATTGTCTGCTAGTGACATCTATAAGTGCTATAATCACGGACAGAGGGTATAAAGATCTGTTGGGGAATTAGCTATTTCCTAAGCTGGGGGAATTCACTCAACCCTGTTCTACTTCAACTTCAATTTCATCGTGATGAGACTAAGCTGGTCTATAATGAGTAATTTTATAAAACAGAGATCAAAGTACAGTAAAAGCTTCTCTATAACGGCCACTAAATAACATTAAGTATTTTGTGTTAAAGGCAGGTGGCTGCTTAAAGCAAGGCGAAAGTAAAACAGAACGCTGATATGGAAGCGTTCTGTTTTACTTTCATCTTGCTTTAAGCAGCCACCTGCCTAAATACCAATTAATTAAAATAATTTAGTGACCGTTTTTGAGAGATTTTACTGTAATTCCAAATGGTGTTATTGTTATGATCATACAAGTTACATCTGAATTCTCTCTGTTTCAGATACAATTATGAAATATATACATGGAGTCTTCGTCCACTTATCGTGGATTTCTTATTCCATTGAATTGTTACTCCGCCTAGCTAACAGGGTCTAAGACACATTGGTGAATATTATAAGTAAGGCGTCAAAGATTTGCGGAATGTTTTAACGGTCTCATGTCGAAGTGTAGGCTCAGGTTAGTAATACCTCTCAAACACACACTCCCGCGCTTAAACTTACGCCCCCTGTCCACTTAACTCATAACTAACTGGAATACTAATTCCAGACGGAACAGGTATAGGGAAACAAAACGAAATTTAACGGTAGAGTTTCAGTCCGGAGTGTTTATCTCATTTATTACTATGTACATGTTTAAGTACTATGGCGGTAAGCCTGTTTATATATCAGCGAAGGTGTATCTATTTTATAGCCTTAGGTTATGCATTATAACTGATCAGAAGAATGCGCTCTCCTGGAGATTTTATCTCTTCAGACTGTTTACCTGGACTCCTTGCTATTTCGTCCATTTGCTGTGTCTTAATAACCATAAATATCCGGACATACAGTCTCTCCTCTCCACCTTCAGGAGCCGTTGGACCTGGATTTGTATAATCCTAACATCCTTGTATGGCACATATTTACAAAATTAATCACTTTTCTGCAAGTAAAAATGATGTTTACTCAATTTCTGAAGTTATAGAGAAACAAAAGACTGAATATTAAACAGGTATCTTAATAAGTTACCGGGTTATTCTGTCTCTGTCTTTATAAGTCACCGGGTCATTCTGTGTCACCGTGTAATTCTGTTTCTCTGTTGTCAATTATGATCTTTATTAGCCTTCGAGTTATTCTGTGTCTCTGTTGTCAGTTATGATCTTTATAAGTCATCGAGTTATTCTGTGTCTCTGTTGTTAGTTACATATATGATCCTTATGCGTACCCGGGTTAGTCTGTGTATCTGTTGTTAGTTATGATCTTTATATAAGTCACCGGGTTATTATGTGAATTTGTTGTTAGTGATGATCTTTATAATCACCGAGTTATTCTGAGTCTCTAATGTTAGTTATGATCTTTATAAGTCTCCGGGTTAGTATGTGTCTCTGTTGTAAGTTATGATCTTTATACGTATCCGGTTAGTATGTGTCTCTGCAATTAGTTATGATCTTAATAAGTCACCGGGTTATTTTGTGTCTCTGTTGTCAGTTATGGTCTTTATAAGTCACTGGGTTATTCTGTGTCTCTGTTGTTAGATATGATCTGTATAAGTCATCGAGTTATTCTGTGTCTCTGTTGTCAGTTATGATCTTTATAAGTCATCGAGTTAGTCTGTGTCTCTGTTGTTAGTTACATGTATGATCCTTATAAGTACCCGGGTTATTCTGTGTCTCTGTTGTTAGTTATGCTCTTTATAAGTCTCCAGGTTATTCTGTGCCTCTATTGTCAGTTATGATCTTTAAAATCACCGAGTTATTATGTGTCTCTGATGTTAGTTATGATCTTTATAATCACCGAGTTATTCTGTGTCCCTGTTGTTATTTATGATCTTTATAAGTCACCGAGTTATTTTTGTCTCTGTTGTCAGTTATGATCTTTATAGTCACGGAGTTATTCGGTGTCTCTGTTGTTAGTTATGATCTTTATAATCACCGAGTTATTCGGTGTCTCTGTTGTTAGTTATGATCTTTATACGTCTCCGGGTTATTCTGTGTCCCTGTTGTTAGTTATAATCTTTATAAGTCACCGAGTTATTCTGTGTCTCTGTTGTTAGTTACATGTATGATCCTTATAAGTACCCTGGTTATTCTTTGTCTCTATTGTCAGTTACGATCTTTATAATCACCGAGTTATTCTGTGTCTCTGTTGTAAGTTATGATCTTTATACGTCCCCGGGTTATTCTGTGTCCCTGTTGTTAGTTGTAATCTTTATAAGTCACCGGGTAATTTTGAGTCCCTGTTGTTAGTTATGATCTTTATAATCACCGGGTTATTCTGCGTCTCTTTTGTTAGTTATGATCTTTATAAGTCTCCTTGTTATTCTGTGTCTCTGTTGTTAGTTATGATCTTTATAAGTCTCCGGCTTATTCTGTGTCCCTTTTGTTATTTATGATCTTTATATGTCATCGAGTTATTTTTTGTCTCTGTTGTCAGTTATGATCTTTGTAAGTCACCGAGTTATTCTGTGTCTCTGTTGTTAGTTACATGTATGATCCTTATAAGTACCCGGTTTATTCTGTGTCTCTATTGTCAGTTATGATCTTTATAATCACCGAGTTATTCTGTGTCTTTGTTGTAAGTTATGATCTTTATACGTCCCCGGGTTATTCTGTGTCCCTGTTGTTAGTTATAATCTTTATAAGTCACCGGGTTATTCTGTGTCTCTGTTATTTGTTATGATATTTATAAGTCACTAGGTTATTTTGAGTCCCTGTTGTTAGTTATGATCTTTATAATCACCGGGTTATTCTGTGTTTCTGTTGTTAGTTATGATCTTTATAAGTCACCGAGTTATTCTGTGTCTCTGTTGTTAGTTATGACTTTATAATCACCGGGTTATTCTGTGTGTCTGTTGGGTCCATCCTGTTTGCAAATGTCAGTTTTTGCTTCGTGTAAATGCACAATGAAACAGAAACGTACACTGTATATATAGATGAAAACAGCTTTCCATCGATTATTTTATAATTACATTAAACTACGTCTGACACACTGATAACGAGAACGTTGGACAGTTTTGGTAAGAAAATTAGATTTGTTTAGCCCTTATCATGCTAAGCGCGACCTCACTCGAATTTACAAACAGACAAACATAATTTTAGCAATCACAAAATGAGTTAAGTGAGTTACTAATCCTGTATTGTATGCAGCATGTTGTTTGTCTCATTATATATGAATATATTACAATAAATACTGCTTAACCTTTTGCTTTCATAGAGACACATTTTCATGCCTTTGCAAACAGGGTAGATCAAGATGTGACAGCTCTGTTTTCTTACGAAGTTATATAGATTCTACAGTTTCTGTCATAGTCAGATAGTTATTTGTTTATCAGTCATTATATAAATTATGTTGATGCATATTCATGAAGTCATGAATTCTTGCATAAATATTCATGAGGAAAATTATGAAACCAAATGTCAATAATGTCGATATCAATGTGATATAGGTTATAGATACATTAATTTACCTGTTTTTTGTTAATGTTTATGATACTTTGCGTCACCTGTTATTTGTTAATGTGTACCATTGATTTTGTAATGATACATTGAGTTATCTGTTATTTGTTAATGTTTTTTATACTTTGCGTTACCTGTTATTTGTTGATCAGTAATGATACATTGAATGTGTAATAATACATTGAGTTACCTGTTATTTGTAAATGTGCAATGATGCATTGAAATCGGAATAATGCATTGAGTTACATGTACCTGTTATTTGTTATTTTGTAATGATACATTGTGTAACCTGTTATTTACTAAATTATAATAAGGTTAAGTCACCTCCGTTAAGAATAAATTAGTTTTCGAGTCATCTGACTTCCACGTACATGTACCAT
This sequence comes from Azorinus chamasolen, assembly GCA_963576725.1. Lineage (NCBI taxonomy): Eukaryota > Metazoa > Mollusca > Bivalvia > Cardiida > Solecurtidae > Azorinus > Azorinus chamasolen. The sequence continues at coordinate 79,653,686 of OY755239.1, forward strand.
AACTTGACGAAATTAAGACATTTTACAGAGCAGTAGATAATAGTGCGTATTCAAATAATAGAATCGGCATTTCTGCACCAAACCATATGGGTGTTTTGGTGGAGAGATAGAGGTTTCAATTTACATATCATATCAATGCCTCTCTTTAACCTGCCGGATGATTTCCCCCGGTAGAAGGTAACGCCTGTTTCGTCCAATGCCTTTAACCCTTCCCAAGCTGAAAACATAATGTCTGCTCAATTTGCTGAAAGTGTCGCTGACTTCCGATTCGCTCAATCGTTTGAGATAATATTGACCGTGTGTCAAGCAACTTGGATCCTTGTGGGACGCGAGGTATTCGACGTCTCCTCTGAATCCAAGCTGGTTTACATGTACAAGTTCCAGTAAAGACAGGGTTAGTAAGAGAAAATGTACACTGCGACAGTCAAGACACGCTTAGTTAGATAAACGTTAATTAAATGTACAATAGTCAAGACACGCTTAGTAAGAGAAGCTTGAAATGTACAATGCGACAGTCGCCTCTAATGTGGATACAAACGTTTGTTTTATTATTATGCCCCCGTTGACGATAGTCAGGAGGCAGTATGTTTTGCACCTGTCCGTCGGTCCGTCTGTTTGTCTGTATGACACGTTTGTACGTTCAGTTGGTTGTCACATTTTTTTTATCGCCAAGCACTACCACGGGGGCATCGCTGTGTCTTACAGACACAAATTTCTAATTTTTTTTCAAACGGTACATATGTTCCTTAAGATACCCACATTGTATTAAAGGCTTATCATATGTCGACTTGCGCTAGACCCATGGTTGACTTACTGTAGACCTGTGCTTGACTTGCTGTAGACTTGTGCTTGACTTGCTGTATACCTGTGTTTGACGACAATTTACCGATACTTGCTGTAGACCTGTGATCGACTTGCTGTAGACATGTGATCTGCTAGCTGTAGACTTGTGATTGAAAACATTTTACCGATACTTGCTGTAGACCTGTGATTGACAACAATTTGCCGAGTGCATAATAATATTGAACAGCTTGTTAGGTTTTAAAACGTTAAAGTGTTACTTAGTTTCGTGCTAGGTTTGGTCCGATTCGATGTCTCATCTAGATTACAACTGTTTGGCAATTCGACCGTGTATTTATATAATGAAATCGGATAAATTCGGTGTAGCATTAGGATTCAAGCTGCTTGGCACTCGGTCAAAGGATTGAACGAATCAGAAATATAAGCGAAACTTGCTCTAGAGCGGATGTTTAGCAATTGTGTATTGTCGGCAGGACAATGGTTAATATTGATGTTTCTGTCTATTCCAGGATCCACCAATTACTACCAGGAACACGCTACGGACGTCCCCATTCCAAGATTTATCCCAGTTCAAAGCAAAGTAGTCGTTGCTGAAGGAGATATGGCAAAGCTTAGATGCAGAATAGAAAATCTAGGAACGAAAATGGTAAGTTGCTGAGGGAGAAGGGATAAAGGGTTACTTTAAGAAATGTACTTCAATACGGGATCCGTTTTATTTCACAGTCATGTAACTAAATCCAAAGCACTTCAAACCAACACTTATTTCGTGCTAATGAAAAGAAAATATAAAATTATATGCGTGACCTGAGATTCATTAGTAAAACATTTCGATTACTTGCATTTGACCTAACCGACAGGGCCAGTTGAGCTGGAATATCCGTGAGAGTTAAAATAGTAATTGATTTTACTATGAAAGTAAATACCTGTCACCCCTATTTCGAGGATTGGTTAAATATTGTAAGTATAGTCACGCCTCAAAGCTCTATAGTCTGAACATACTCTTATCAGACGGCTCCTATAGGAGTCACCTGATCGAGGTTTTCTATATTTTGCAAAAGCGTGAAAATGCGTTAGTACGAGGGAAATACTTCAATGCCGGTCTATTAGATAGGTGGCAGCTTAATGCCAGAATAGTTTCTGTTCGGCCTAGCCGTTTAGTAAAACATTTGTTCCATGAATATTCATTCAAGAACTAATGGCATCATGAATATTATCTAACTGGAAGTTTATAATGACACTACTATCAAAGGAGTTTATATAGGAGCAAATGTTTTATTTACCACAATGATTTCAAACTATAAAATCCTAAAAGTTTCCTTTTCTCTAGTTAATGCTCCTTTTCGGTAGGTTTGTTCAGAGAGATTGTGTTTAAAAATAGCATATGATGTAATGGGTTAATGCTATCAAAAGAAACCAAAACAATCGCACGTTGGTTTACTGTTGTCTGAGTGTCCATCTGGCCATCCATATCCGTCCGTCACATTTCTTGTTTCCTGTGGAATGCCGAACATATTTGAGAGAGTGTCCTGAAACTCTATGGTCACATGTATATTACCACCCAGTAATTGTTGCTCATAGTATAGCTACATATGTGCGTTTGTTGGGGCATACTTGTGTTACATGTAACATGACTTGTGTTAAATGTTTGCTCTGTTGACCGTTTAAAATACGTATAATAGCTGTGTGTGTCATCTGAAACATATGGTGGATCGATCTTCACCTTTTACCTGATAAGAATGGATGCTGCGCATTTGCAAACAGAGTAGACCTAGATTAGACAGCTCCTGTGTAATGCTTGTTCAGGGACTATTATTATGTACAGTTTCTGCCATGACCAAAAGGTATTGTGTTCATATGCCATTACACATACATATAATGTATAATTAATATCCATGATACAGTTATTATTGAATTAATATAGATTATCACTTCAAATTTATCATGCGAGGAACCCTTCCAATATTATCGCGATAGGTCGATAGTCTACCCGGGTGTTAATGGCCTCAGTTGTTTCTTCACGGGTGTTCCTGCACCTGTACTGAGTTGAGTGTCGCGAAATAAGCATGTCACTTATAGGAGCGAAGCTAACCCTGAAATATCCGAGTGGAACAGTCCATCAGTGTTTTACTATAGAGTCCACTCAGTGCGAAACGCTTGAACTAACTAGATTATTTTGAATAACAATCAGTGCAGATCCTGATCAGAGGGCTCCTCTCTGAGCCCTCTGATCTGGGTCTACACTGTTTGCAAATGACACTGTATGCCTGTCTCGGTTTGAAAAGGTTAAACTACAAACAGCAGTGGCTTTCTTGCAAAGGATATATATGGAATACCTCTCTACAACATGCTTTAAAAGACGTTTATGTTTATTCTTGAAGTGGTCAATCACTAGAAATGCTACTACTGTTACAATGCCAGGATACAATAGCACATGCCCCACTGACGGTATGCAGACAATTTCGATAAATTTAGATAACGTAGAACCATGGGTGTCCACGATTTGTATTTCGCTTGGCACATTAATTGGCGTTTATCTACATTTGCACTTACTTTAATAACAAATTCACTCATGTTAAAGAAACACAGATGTCTCTGCATTCAATATTGCTCTGTTTTATCAATCTAATTGTCATTTTGGATTGTTACTAGTTATAATTTCTTAATCCAAACTGTTTCAACATTTAAAGCAGTTAAGCCTTGTTTTTACATTTGCCTGATTGATAGTTTTATGAACCTACCTAACGTATCTACGGATGGTTTTATAAACCTACCTAACGTATCTACTGATGGTTTTATAAACCTACCTAACGTATCTACTGATGGTTTTATGAACCTACCTAACGTATCTAATGATGGTTTAATGATCACAAATAGTCCACACATTTATAAATATGTTTTAGTACACCAGAGCACACAGTGCCCAGGGTTAGCTTTTGTGATCGTCTGATGTCCGTCGTCCGTCGGCGTGCGCCTTGCGTCGTCAGTCGTCAACAATTTGAACTTTAAAGATATACTCCTCTGAATCTACAGGGTTCTCAGCTTTGATATTTGGCACATAGCATCATATATAGGTCCTCTACAAAAGTTATATTAATTATCGCCCTGGGATCAAATATGGCACCACCACAGGGCTGAGCAATTTTCTATAGAAACATATAGTGAAAACTTTGAAATTCTTCTCCTCTGAAACTGGAAGGTTCTCAACTTTCATATTTGTCACATAGCATCAAATTCAGGTCTTCTACAAAATGTATACAAATTATGTCCCTGTTGTCAAATTGTGACCCCGCCCCAGGGATGGCCAGTTTTCTATAGAAACATATAGTGAATACTTTGAAAATATTCTCCTCGTAATCTGGAAGGTTCTCAACTTTCATATTTGGCACATAACATCAACTTCAGGTCATCTACAAAATATATACACATTATGTCCCTGTTGTCAAATTGTGACCCGATCCAGGGAGGCCAGATTTCTATAGAAACATATAGTGAATACTTTGATAATGTTCACCTCTGAAACTGGAAATTTCTCAGCTTTCATATTTGGCACATAACATCATTTTGAAGTCCTCTACAAATCTTGTACATGTATAAATTATACCCCTGGGTTCAGATGTGGCCACACTCCAGGGCTGGCCAGTTTTCTGTAGAAACACACAGTGAAAAATTAAATATATTCTCCTGTGAAACTGGAAAGTTAGTTCTCAGCTTTCATATTTGGCACATAGCATCAACTTCAGGTCTTCTACAAAAGTTATAGAAATTATGCATCTCCGCTCCAGGGGTGGCCAATGATTCTGATCCCAATGTAGTAAATAACATCAGTTGTTGTAGTTTTAAAAATCATAGGCCGAGTGCAAAACAGTTTTGATCCTGATGAGATTCCAATATTAAAAAAAACAATGAGCGCCTCACAAGAGCCTACGCTTTTACACCTGCAGGTCTGACCGGGATTAGCGGTTTGATATTATATGTCATATAATATATAAATAACCCTCTCCACAAAACGCTTGGTATGTTGGAGTGTCGCATATCATTTTCAGGTCGTTGTGACCTTGACTGTTGGCATAAATGGTAGAAATATATTCACAATTACAGTTAAATTGTGTAGTTTACATTATATCCTCATTGTTGCTTCTTGTTTAAGGTTACTTTAGTTCAAATTAAGGTCACACTGTGCAGTATTGTAGTTTAGTTTCATATACATGGAGCAATAGCATATACAGACCTGCTTACAAAACACAGTTCAATGTCAGTGATTTGCTTTTGGTGCATTGTGACGCTTTTGTTTTGTCCTTACATGCATATCCATCATGAAACTGGTCCAATATTGCCGGAAACATTTCTGGAAATATGTACAGGGTGTCCCAGAATAAACGGAACCCTGGATCAAATGTGTATTTTAACCAATGTAACCTAACACATTAAAATATAAATATATACTGTTGTAGATAAATCATTTGTGCATATGTCTGCCAAATTTCTCATAAAAATATGTATTGGTTTAAAAGATATGAGTGTTTTAATGAATGCACCTAAAATCTGTTTTAACATGATATTCGTACATTGCATAGTCCATGCCTATATCATGTTTAAAACGGAGTTTTGTGTGCTTTCATTTAAATGCTGATATCTTAAAAACCAATGAATATGTTTAGACAAAATTTAGACAACATATGGCAAAATGTTGTCTCTACTAAGCTACAGGTGTATACTTTTAATTTAAGTTAGCAATATTGACAGAAATGGGATAACTTGCAGGTCTTAATCCCGGGTTCCGTTTTTTATGGGACACCCTGTAGATTCAATCAGAAATCAGAGTTGTCAATTAGAAATGGTGGCTTTGATAGGTTAAGTTTCTAAATGATGCCTAGATGGTCACCTGTTTACTGCCTCATTGCGTTTTTCACTTCATTAAGGGTTTTCTGTAACAAATGAAGTCGTTCAATAACCCGTTATGCAGGAACATTGATTCAACATACATGATTATCCAACAGGGTGGTCCGCAAAATACCATATGCCACTGTTACGATTCACCTAAAGGATTTACTTCTAGCGGTGTAATTGTAGCGTTTAATGAAAACTATCATACTTAAGTCGTTGTACCTTGTGACAATGTGAACACTGACTTGAGACTGATGTCAACACTACTGTCCAATCACCAGTAACAATCGTGTAGTGACTGTTACGTACAGTCAAATACTAAAAACAGTCCATATAGTTTAAACCTCTCTCAAGGTAGTCTAATTGTCGAGTTTGAAATATTAGGTACCTTAATCGTTAAAGTTGGGGAACTGAGAATATAAGACCTTCAAACAAAAACAGTGTAGACACAGATTAAGGGGCTTCTAATTGAGCCATTTGATCAGGATCAACACTGTTTGTCACAAAAAATCATTTTCTTCAGTGATAAAATTTGATAAATCTTTTGTTTAATTAATATTCGGAAAAGGAGACGCTAGCTTTAATTAGGGAGAAGCTAGCTTTAATTAGGGAAAAGCTAGCTTTAATTATATTTAGCAGATTAGGGGTTGATGCATAACGAAACTAATACAGAACATTACCTTGGTACTTTCCGTATTACTTTGTCATGCATTAATAAATGTATAACCCTTACTGAGCTGTACAAATATCTCTGTTTAACCCATTACATCATAGGCTATATTTAGATACAACCTCTTTGAAAATTTCTACCGAAAAGGATCATTAACTAGAGAAAAGGATTTTTTTTATATAATTTTGTAGTTTGAAACCATTGTGATAAAGAGAGCATTTGCTCCTATAGGAGCAAATGCTCTCTTTATCACAATGGTTTCATGAAGTGACTTTTATAGAGTCGTCAACATTCCTCAATATAAAGGAATGGGTTAAAGTTGAATTAGATTCAGTTTTGACCACTTGGGTTCGATGAAGTGTTTGAATAACTATTGACTGAATATGGAACAGTCTTGATCCTGATGAGACGCTAAGTTTCTCCAAACTAATTGCCAATTCGAGTCAGGTCGCAGAAAGCGGGATAAAGCTTCAGGTACATATATTTATTCAGCAAACAGAGGATAATATCAGACGTCGTATTTATGGTATTGCAGTTGTTCTGAATCTACACTGGTTGCATAATTCAAATGATCTATCCTCATGGAGCAGCTCGTCACAGTCGCCTTTCGCACACTCTATAAGTGTATGATTTCTGCAGAGATTAGAGTTGTACAATTGAACGTGCCTGTATCGACCATATAATGAATAAACACAGAAGTCTATACGATCGACTGTTTGCTTAATGCAGTGCGAAATTAATGCAGAAAGCTCCTAGAGGAGCATTTTGCGTAATTTCATCCTACATTAAGCAACCACCTGTAAACGTAATTACGTCTCCACCAAACCCAAAAGCAGACGTTTTAATGCACACTTAATGGGTTTGGAGGAGAAATGAATAAACCCTTGAAATAACTAGCTGGCGTACCTTAGCTGCTCAATTTCTCACTCTTTCTAGGTATCCTGGCGAAAGACTACCGAAATCTCACCGCTAACTACAGGAGAAAGTACATTTTCCCCAGATTTTCGGATAGAGGTGGCGCACGAAGATATAGGCGAAACTGAGTCAGAGTGGGACCTGATCATTAACGATGTTAGGAAACACCATGCCGGGGTATACGAGTGTCAAATTAGCACCACCGAAGCCTATACAATGAATGTGACATTAACAGTGTTAGGTAAGTACTGTGTAAAACCCAAGTTACAGCTATATTTGTCTCCAAAGTGAGACTGGTCCATGTAGTTCGTATGTCCGTCAGTAAAACATAGTGTTTCCTTACCTTGTTTCGGTCGTAAATGGTAAAGGATGTGTGTACATATAGTGTTTCTATTTAAGAGACTACAATCAGTTATGACTTATAGATACTGCATTATTATTAAAGCTTAAGAGCCATTGTGGTAGACTGATAGGATATTGTATTACTACATTGGAGGAAGTTTCGATCAAATATTGTAGAAACCTGCTTAAACCGTTTAGTTTTAAAGTTTAGTTTATGGTAGATGTACAGAGTGTCGTGGTGTTACATATGAGACGACGATTACAAGCATATAACTCTCGCAGAGTATTATGTTACCCTATTTAGTAGACTGCAGTCAAATATAAGAGACTATAATCTCAAATTTCAGACTTTTAATACTGATAAATTAACTTTTACAAGAATACAACCGCACGTTGTATGCTAGATTTGCAAGCTATTCAGTTACTGTTTAGTGGACGTCACAACAATCAAATACGACTGACTTACAGGGTATTGTGTAACTATCTGATACATGTCACAACAATAAAATGTGGTATATTTGCAGAGTGTTTCGTTACCATGTGGCTAATATAGACATATAGAGTATTGCGTTACTTTTTAATAGCATCATGTTCAGGTCATCTACAAAAGTTATATAAATTATGTCCCTGTGGCGAAAATTGTGAAAACTTTGAAAATCTTCACCTCTGAAAATGAAAGGTTCTCAGCTTTCATATTTGGCTTATAGCATCATGTTTATGTTTTCTACAAAAGTTATATAAATTATGCCCCTAACGTCAAAATTGGCCCAACCCCAGGGGTGGCCTCTGAAACTTGAAGATACTCAGCTTTCATATTTGGCACATAACATCATGTTCAGGACCTCTACAAAAGAGTATAGATAATGTCCCTGTGGTCAAATGTGGCCCCGCCCCAAGGATGGCCAGTTTTCTACATAAACATATAGCGAAAACTTTGAATATCTTCTCCTCTTAAACTGGAAGGTTTTCAGCTTTCATATTTGGCGCATAGCATCAACTTCAGGTCTTCTACAAAAGTTACACCAATTATGACCCTGGGGTCAAAATTGATCATGCCCAGGGGTACCTTGTTTTATATAGAAAAATATAGTGAGAACTTTGAAAATATTCTGCTCTGAAACTGGAAGGTTCTCAGTTTTCATATTTGGCACATAGCATAATCTTGAAGTTCTCTACAAAATTTATATGAATTATGACTCTGGGGTCAAATGTTTCCCCGCCCCAGGTATGGTCATTTTTTTATAGAAACATATATTGAAAATCTTCTCCTCTGAAACAAGATGGTTCTCAGGATTTATGGGTGGATCAGATTGTCTGGTGAGCGATATCAGGACCATCATGGTCCTATTGTCTAATACTCACATCGACAGAACAGAATTATTGCAGAACCATCTCTCGACATCAAAATATAGTTCATTTGAAATACATATTTGGACAAATGCACAAAGGAATATACACGTAGATTAACATAGAATAATATTTAGCCTATTGAGCAAACATTCGTTGATACAGTACAGAAAATGGCATCGACTAAAGTTGTCACAATTGATTTCTCTTCTTTTCAGCAACATGACGACAGTATCAAACAATATAGATGGATCAGGATGAGACACCTAGTTACTGGGCGTCTCATCTGGATCCAAACAGTTTTGCATATTGAGGGCTTGGTGCAAAACTATTCTAACTCCTTCACAAAGTGAAGGAGTTAGAATAGTTTTGCACCAAGCCCTCGATATGTAATCACTCATCCGACCACAACAGACTCAATGTAAAACTGAAGTTATAACTAGGGTCACGTGTTCTTAGATTATTTACGTAGGTAGGATGATAAGATATTGTTCTTGCCATTGAGAAAAACAATTACCTTTACTAAAATGAAAGTGAATCTGACAAACCTTTTGTGATCCGTTAATTCATTTTGTAAAAAGTGTTAACTCAATGGAAGGTAATGCCAGTAACACATGAAGGTTAATCAATTTATTTATAGGTTTACTAATAGAAAACCAAGAACAATGATGTGATACTTTATGATTTTTTGAACGCAAATATCCTGTGTGAAAAGAGCACAATATAAATATGGTATAACAGTATTAATAATAATAATAATAATGTTACTATGTCACAGAAATGTTGTAAAACTTCTGTTATGTGTACTGTCTATAGTCATTTGAAAAGATAGTACTTTGAAGAATACTCGTAGCCCCATAGACATATAATGACAGGAACACGCATTGATCGATGCTCAAATATTCAGAGTAACGAACTCGTTCATTACTATGGGGATTTTATAAGCAACAAATACCACGGGACATGCTATAACAAATGAAAAGTATAAACAGTTTTGAAAACCAAACACAGCCAGGGATTCACGAGACATCCGAATGTATCATCGCATTGGCATCTAAATATTTCCATCATGAACACGAGCAATTTACCCTGCGTGCAGACTAAATATCTTACTCATATAACTTGCATTTTCATATTAGTTTAAATAGTGATCATTTTAAAATGTTCCATGCATTCTAAGAATAAATTTGAAGTTTTCAATTTCATTAGATGTATATTCAAGTCAAATCAAGTCTATTTGCCTATGATAGTCAACTCTAATTTAACCAACGTCTTCAATTTGATTGTACAATTAGGCGTTCCATTGAACATCCTTGGCAATTGTTTGACGCACGCAGCGCTTGTTAGTGAAAGATGTACGCTGTGCTTCATTACCGAGAGTCGGTTTAAAATCCAATTATTCCTCACAACAGGCTACCTATAACTGACCTGAAAAAGAGTATGAGTAACGGTTCTTTTGACTAGATTTCACATCAAACGGCGATGATTGGTTGTTATGTTGAAGTGTAACAAATTGCCTCTTAGAAAATTAATGGATAGTTGTAACGGTTCGTAGAAACTTGTAACTGATTTAACAAAGTGCAATTAATAGCGTAAATAGACTCTTCCATGTTTTAACGATTACGGTATACAGTTTATAGCACAACAAAAATACCCTTAGTGCGCCAAGGAGATATGTGTTAACCTTTACATCATATTGTTCACTCCTGCAAATGGAGTAGACCCAAACCAGACGGCTCCTGTAGGTCAGTGTCTGCGCTGTTCGCTTAATAAAGTATAATAGACGTGACACTGCAGCTTCTACCAAAGCCAAATTGTCATTTTACATATACATTGCACCATTAGGAAACTTCAGCTATTAATGATGTCATTGTTTCTTACATGCATATTCAGCTGGGAAGGGTTAAGGAATGTACAGACATGTACATGGTAATTTGATACATGTAAACTAATAAGGGATCGACACCATTTAATATAACAAATATTCCAACGTCCGTTTTGAACTCGCAACTGTATAACCATATGATATTGTTTAAAATGTTAAAGCATTGATATTCATATTCTACTGTCATATTAGCATGTATAAATGCTTCTTCATTATATTAACTACAGTAAAACCTCTCTAGACTGAACTTCTAGTATAGAACCATTTAGATCGTTTAGGCAGGTGACTGCTTATCCCTTTCCCTGACGCATATTCATGTAAGAAATAGTGACATCGTGAATATTTATTAACTGCTTTTTTATCATGTTAACTTTTCAACGCAATCCTTTGCTTTGATAAAAACTATAGAATCAAATCTATATCATATCATAAGCAAACAGGGCAGACCCTAATCAGATGTCTCATACAAGAGCCCTCTGAGCTTGGTCTAAAGGCGTGCGGAAAATGCTTAATGCAGGAATAAAGGCATTGGAAATGCTCGTTTGGAAGCTATTTACTTGACTTTCATCCTGCATTATGCTGTCGCGCGCATTGTTAATAATATCAACGTCTGGTTTAGAGGTGTTGTACTGTATTTGGAAGATTGTTTTATGAAATATACATAATGGCATACAACAGCTTAATTCAGTTTTAAAATCATGCAGAAATATCCTTTGGGAGCTCTTTGTATGAATTTCATCCTACATTAAGCAGGTACCTGCTTAACCGTTTTCCTCATATAAACGTGTTTTGCAAACAGAGTAGACCCAGATCAGAAGGCTCCTAGAGGAGCCGTCTGATCAGGGTCTGCTCTGTTTGCCAATAGAATTCAATCGCTCTGTTTCTTTACTTTCTAAAATGTCTACAATGTTCCATCTTCCATATTTCTTTATAACTATTTTGCTCATGAATATTCAGTAGGTATTTGAAATAAATATAGAACAGGGAAAGGGTTAAAAATGTCTATATTTTTCTTTATCAAAATTCCGGTCTAGAGGGTTTTACTGTATTGACTAAAATACTAGAAGTATACACTCTAGTTATTTCTAAAACATTCCTCATCTTTATCTGAAGAAATTATTAGTGTACGAATATCTATAAAGAGATTCGATTATGGTATATTAACACATGATAGTTTAGCCATGTCGGAATCTGTAGAATTACATCTATATGGTTCCATAAGCAAACAGAACAGATCCCTGATCTGATATTGGTCTACTCTGTGTGCTATCGCGTATCTATCAGATGAATTTCTGTGTACCGGTCCTTGATTTTACCGCAAATGTCTACGTTTAACCTGCTAAGTAATGTTCCCCCAATCAATACTTGGTCAGTGTCACATTGAATGCTTTATCTAATGACTATTCATGTAGGACATAATTCCATCATGAATATAATGAGATGCTTTTTGTAATGGCATTATGAAGACTGGACCTTTGTGCCAGTGTACATTCATTTCTTTAAATTATTTAACCCTTTCACCGCCGCAGTCGTATAAATGCACCACGACAAATAGTGCAGTCCCAGACCAGACGCCTGATCAGGGACTTCACTATTTGTCTCAATCTCTATTTCTATATAATATTATGTGCTTTATTCCTTTAACATTTGCATTTATTTATCTCATTTCCTTATTTTACTGAATGATTTAATAAACTTGGATTGCAGATGACAATTAGAAATTTGGCGCCGAAAGGGTAAATAAGCCAACAGAAGAAACCTAGATCAGACCTCTGTTTTCAAAGTTGCTAAAATGTGTCTTTACGAGGTAAAGGGTTTGGGGCATAAGCTATAGTGTTGGTGTCATTTTGGCTCACCTGAGCACAAAGTGCTCAAGTTGAGCTTTTGTGATCGCCTGATGTCCGTCGTCCGTCGGCGTGCGTCGTGCGGTGTCCGTCGTGCGTCGCCAGTCGTCAACAACTTGAGCCTATAAAAATCTTCTCTGACTCTATAGGATTCTCAGTTTTCATCTTAGGCACATAGCATCATCTGTACAAAAGTTATATAGATTATGTCCCTAGGGTCAAAATTGAGGTGCCTTGTTTTCTATAGAAACATATAGTGACAACTTTGAAAATATTCTCCTCTGAAACTGGAAGGTTCTTAGCTTTCATATTTGGCACAAAGAATCATGTTCAGGTCCTCTATAAAAGTTTATAAATTATGCCCCTGGGGTCAAATTTGGCCCCGCCCCAGGGATTGCCAATTTTCAATAGAAACATATAGTGAACATTTTGAAAAATTGTCTTCTCTGAAACTAGAAGGTTCTCAGCTTTCAATTTTTGGCACATAACATCATGTTTATGTCCTCTACAAAAGTATCATAAATTATGCCCATGGAGTCAAAATTTGCCGCGCCCGAGGGGTGGTCAATTTTCAATAGAAACATATAGTTAACATTTTGAAAAGTTTCTTCTCTGAAACTGGAAGGGTCTCAGCATTAATATTTAGCACATACCATCATGTACAGGTCCTCTACAAAAGTTATATAAGTTATGCCCCTGAGGTCAAAATTGGCCCCGCCCCACGGGTGGCCAGTTTTCAATAGAAACATATAGTGAAAACTTTGAAAACCTTCTCCTCTGAATCTACAGGTTTCTTAGCTTTCATATTTCGCACATAGCATCATCCTTAGGTCCTCTACAAAAGTTCTATAAATTATATCCCTGGGGTCAAAATTGGCCGCGTCCCAGGGTTGGTCAATTTTCAATAGAAACATATAGTTAAAACTTTGAAAAATTTCTTCTCTGAAACTGGAAGGTTCTCAACATTAATATGTAGCACATAGCATTATGTACATGTCCTCTACCAAAGTTTTATAAATTATGTCCCTAGGGTCAAAATTGGCCCCGCCCAAGGGGTGGCCAGTTTTCAATAGAAACATATAGTGAAAACTTTGAAAATATTCTCCCCTGAAACTGGAACGTTCTTAGCTTTCATATTTGGCACATAATTCATATCCAGGTCCTCTACAAATTTTATATGAATAATGCGCCTGGGGTCAAAATTGACCCTGCCTCCGGTATATAGAAACATATAGAAACATATAGTGAAAACTTTGAAAGTCTTCTCCTCTGAAACTGGAAGGTACATAACATCCTGCTCCGGTCCTCTACTAAAGTTATATAAATTTTGCCCCAGAGGTCAAAATTGGCCCCGTCCCAGTGTTGGCCAGTTTTCTATAGAAACATATAGTGCAAACTTTGAAAGTCTTCTCATCTCATTGTCTGGTGAGCGATATCAGGGCCATCATGACCCTCTTGTTGTTAATTTTGTCAAACAAACAATTTGTTTGTCCAGCAGTTTGAATCCTGATGAGGTGCGGGGTTACTGTATCTAAACTGTTTTCATCCATATCGTGCTAAAGATGAACCCTTATCATACTAATTGCCACCTGACCAGCATTTGCAAACAGCTCGCCTCGGAGTAACTCGGCATCCCATCAGGATCTAAGCTGTTTGACACTTAGTAAACAGTTTCTTAAACACTTGTATGGATCAGAAGTAAGCAAAAAAATACAACAGAATAGAGTGCTGGCAAAAACAGTTTTCAGCACAAGCATGCTTTCATCTTTGTGCTGTCCGTTCTCAAAGTACATCACGTCTTTTCAAGTGTACTGAACCATTTGTCAGATACGTCTGCGTTTGCAATAAAGCAATGCCTTGATTTTGTATTAGTCTGATGATACACGTACGATATTCGAATGGTACCGCTTTTCACTGTTATTGACCGTTTATTCCGCTATAAATACAACTGTTAACCTGATAGAGACGCCCTTTAAAGCCTTTTTAAAACAGAGTAGACCCATATTAAACGGCTCCTATAGCAACCTGCTGATCAGAGTATGCTATGTTTGCTGATAGAATATATGTGATCCGATTATATCATAGTTGGCATAGTAACCCATTTGTTCCCACGACCCCATATATGGGACGTAGGCAAACAGTGTAGACTCTGATCAGAGTCTACACTGTTGCTGATAGGCATTTCAATATAAAACAAAACGAAATTGAAAATTTAGGCCAGGCACCCCTTACATGTAGATACAAAACTGGAATAATCCAATATATAAACATGGAAGAATCCACTGGGTGCAAATGGGTTAAGACAATTAGTTAATTAATACGCATACAATGTGGAGTCTGTCATGAATATCCATAAGGTAGACGGTTAAACAAAACTATAGAGACTATCGATAAAATGAAAAAGCTTGTACACCATAGGTACATTACTGTGTGATGCGTGATACATGTGCATCATGACCCCACTATTCAATACACAAATACTCAGATATATATGTGTGATGCGTGATACATGTGCATCATGACCCCACTATTCAATACATAAATACTCAGATATATATGTGTGATGCGTGATACATGTGCATCATGACCCCACTATTCAATACACAAATACTCAGATATATATGTGTGATGCGTGATACATGTGCATCATGACCCCACTATTCAATACACAAATACTCAGATATCGAGTCGAAATTTCATAACCAGTAATACTTCTTTCAATGTAAATATTTCTTTGTAATTGTCTGTAATTGCGTTAAATTATTTTATATTATTACTCATAGTTGTGTTGCAGATAAACTGGTTTCGGGGAAACAGTATTCGGTTAAACTAGTTTATATAAGTCATAATTGTGTTACAGATAATAATGGTTATAGTGAACCAGTATTTGTTCTATAAGTGGGCTAAACTAGTTTATATTAGTCATAATTGTGTTACAGATAATAATGGTTACGGGGAACCAGTATCTGGTTCTGTTATCGTAATAACATAGATTATGGTACTAATAATTTTGTTACAGATAGTAATGGTTATGGGGAATCAGTATTCGATTTTGGTTCCGATGTTTCTTTTCCTGGTGAGTTCTTTGAGGAATGGAAAATCCTTTGGTAATCCTTTCACACGCTGTGGAAATTTATGTCCGACAGAAACCTTACTTGTTTTAATTCTGGAAGTCGACTTTTGTACAGAAAATGTCTTTAAAAATTCTTAATAGTTTCTTCAAACTTTAAACAGTTTACAGCCTGATAAAAACCCGAACTATTTAGGTTTTCTTCTGGTTCCATACTGTTGCATGTAATAGGAGATCGCCCACATCGTGTTAAAGGTACATGTTATTGATGTGGTACTTTTGTTCACTGATCTCTGTATTTAACCCATTCAATCATATTGACGCCTCTTCAAAGGTCCCTTTCTGAAAACGATCGAGATAAATAGAGCATTTGATCCTATGGAGCAAATGCTCTGTTTATCACAATGGTTTCAAAATTGCACATTTCTAAAGTGTGTGTTTTAGTAAACACTCCTTTTCAGTAGTTTCGTTTAAAGAGGTGGGGTCTAAAAAAAGCCTATGAGGGAATGAGTTACTGTTTCGCTTTTGTAAATATTGCTGTAATTTCCATTGTTTGATTTTCAAAAAGATAATTACAGCAACGAACAGTTCGAATATCGTGTTGAGACATGCCAACGTCTCTTCTGGATCCGAACTGTTTACGAACGTAATTATGTAGAGTAAAATCTTATTAATGCGACAACATAATTAAATTGTAAAAACATGTGGTTGCTTAATGCAGGGCAAAAGCAATATAGATACCTCATATTAGAGCTATCTGCATAATGTTTGTCCTGCATTAAAGCTACAACGTATTTTTAAAAATCCAGAATCATACTTGAACAGTCGTATTAGCGAGACCTAACTATATTCTCCAATGGCAGCGAAATGCTTAAGTTATGGTAAATGTTCTTTCCGACCTGAACTAATTATGGTTCAGTTTTAGCTCACCTGGCACAAAGTATCAAGCTGAGCTATTGGGATGATCTTGTGTCCGTTGTGCGTCGTCGTTAGTCGTGCGTTGTCAACAATTTACTTAAACATCGTCTTCTCTGAAACCACTTAAAGGAAATTGACAAAAATGGCCAGGATATTCCTTAGATGGTCCGCTTCAAAATTGTTCAAATGGTAAACTCCATGAAGAACTCTGGTTGCCATGGCAACCAAATGGAAAATCTTTGACAATCTTCTGCAAAACCACTGATCATATTTCAGAATAATTTGGCAGAAAAAGTCCTTAGGTGACTCTCTATCAAGTTTGTTCAAATCATGTTGTTATCTTAAAAAATATGACCGCCAGGCAGCTGGTCTAATTTTCCTTACATGTCAATACAGATAATTTAAAAATCTTCTTCTCCACAACCATCAGTTCGATTTCAATAATATATGATAGGAACAGTCCTGACGTGACCCTCTACCAACATTGTTCCAACCATGTTGATATCGTAACAAACATGGCCGCCAGGGGACGGAGCTAATTTTCCTTTTACGTACACATTTATAAAAACTTCAAAATATCTTCTTCTCTTCTCCAGAACCATAAGACCTAGAGTCTTCGTATTTGGTATATGAAGCATGTGATCATGGTCTACTATCAATATTGTTCATATGATGGCCCTGATATCAATATTGGTCCAACCCTAGCATTCTCACTGAAATATATAGGACATTGTTTCATAATCTTCTTCTCCAGAACCATAAGGCTTAGATGTTTCACATTAGGCATGTAGCATGTGGTACACTGTCAAGCTTGCTCAAGTTATGGCTCTAGGGGTTAATATTGGCCCCACCGTTGTGCTCCCCTTATTTACATTAGCATATAGAAGAACGCCCGCTCCCTCATCGACTATGGATGGGGACTATCATTATAGGATTTACTCTGTCCTTCCATTCGTCCTTCTTTCTGTCTGTCATTCCGTCCTTTCAGCCGTGTCCTTCTGAGTTTTGCCCGAACAATTACTCTTATACTATTGATTCAATTGATTTGAAACTTCAAATATTTGGAACAATCATGATGAGAAAAGTTGTCATGCACAAGGTCCATAATTTTAGCTTCAATAGTTTTGGAGTTATTCCCCATGTTCATATTTTCTTGTCCGGATAATATACTACGGATTCAACTGATTTGAAACTACACATATGGAACACCCCTTTCTTTCATGTTTGCCCCCAGCCTTTGTCTAAACTTTCTTATTCATTGTATACGTAAATCTGTAGTAACCAGGTGGGCGATCAGGGGCCATCAAAGCCCTCTTTTACTGTTTCATTTCACTGCCGTGTTTTATTGACATTTGTGTTTTATAGTCCTCCGAAAGTAGGTTTTCATTTCGTGCTACTTAGCATTGTTATGTTTTTCACATTTGTCTTCAGCAGCATTACCTTTCGTTTATTTCGCAAAAACTTGCTTAAGTAATTATTTAATTATGATTTTAGCTCACCTGAGTATGCTCATGTGAGCTTTTGTGATCGCCTATCGTCCGGCGTTCGTCCTTCTGTCCGCCCGACAACAATTGCTCTAAATGCATATCATCTTGAAGCACAGTGCAGAATGTAACCACACTTTACAGAAATGATCTTTGTATCATAATCTATAAAATCGTTAAAATAATCTGGATCTATGTAGAACTCTGGTTGCAATGGCATTCAAAAGCAAATCTTTAAACGTCTTCTTCTGAAAAAAACCCCACAGTGGTCAGAATTGAATGGTATTTGATAGGAATAATCGTCCTGAGACCCTCTACCACCATTGTTAAAATCATTTTTCAATATAAAGAAGCATGGCCACCAGGGGCGTGTCTAGGTTTCCTTATATAACTACATGAAAAACCTTTAAAAGTCTTCTTCTCCAAAAGCGATGATCCCATTTGAACAGTATTTGGTAAGAATAGTTGCTTGGTGACAAAATTGTTAAAATCATGTTGATATCTCAAAAACATGGCCACCAGGGGCGGGAGTAGAGTTCCTTATATAACTACATTTGTATATAGAAAATCTTTAACAAACTTCTCCAAAGCTGGTGGTCCAATTTGAATGGTATTTGGTAGGAATAGTCGTCTGGTGACCCTTTATCAACATTACTAAAACATGTTGATATCCCCAAAAATATGGCCGCCCGGGCGTGGCTAGATTTCCTTATATACCATTGTAAAAAAAATATTCTTCTCCAAAACCGTTGGTCCACTTTGAATAGCATTTACTAGGAATAGTCGCCTGGTGGCCCTTTATCAAAATCGTCTTCTCCAAATCAAAAGTCCAATTTGAACGGTAGTTCGTAGGAATAGTGGCCTGATGACCCTTTATCACATGTTTAATTTTTTGTTGGTATCTCAAAAAACCTGGCCGCCAGGGGCGGGGCTAGATTTCCTTATATCACTATACAGAAACCGTTAAAGATCTTCTCCCACAAAACTGGTGGTCCAATATTTGAATGGTATTTGGTAGTCCTCTGCTGACCATACTGAGAATTGAATTCGACTTCCATGCATTTTGATCTAATTATATAATCTTCAGTTAAAAAAATAAAAATTACTATGTCCCTCTTATCTTCATTTTGCGGAGGTGGTTGTGACTAGGTCATCTCTATGAGGTGGTTGTGACTAGGTCATCTCTATGAGGTGGTTGTGACTAGGTCATCTCTATAAAGTGCTACACTTTACAGGTGAGCGATATAGGGCCATCATGGCCCACTTGGTTAAACTTATGTTATGATAACTCCGTGAATTGTTTACAATTATAGCATTTTCCCACTATGAAAAACTAATATCTACTTACATTTGCAGATTACTTCCATTTGATGAAGCCTTTGAGAAACTATTATCGTTTAACACTTTTGGTCCAGATGAAGCGCCTAATTACTCGGTGTCTCATCCGCATCCATCGTGTTTGAAAATGTGAATGTGAACCGAGTCGCGAATAGCGGGATAAAGGTTAAAAGTTATCTTAATATTTATGTTATTTTTGTTTGAATATAGAAAACAACACTAACTGCACGGAACCATGATCGAATGCCCTTGTAACTATACAGATGTTGTCAGTTCAGAGTACATTTTTTACACGTGCTTGTCTAACACTGAAACTCACACAAAAACTATTAACATTTTACCTGCTATGGAAATTGTTGTACCACAAATGTTCGTCCATTTCATTTAAATAATACAAGGTACATGTATTGTTAGAATCTATGCAGAAATGCAATTCGAGGTTCAAACAGATTGAGTACTGTTTATCACAGCCTGGCTCCATGCTTATAAAGCTTTTAGTTGAGTCTGATTTCGTTCTCAAGCTTTTGATTGGTCAGATTTGAGTTCTCAAGCTTTTGATTGGTCAGGTTTGAGCCAGAGGCTCAAATCTGACCAATCAAAAGCTTGAGAACGTACTCAGACTGAACTAAAAGTTTTATAAGCAGGGACCCAGCTGTCTCCTGCAGGATCTCCTCTGTTTACATGTGAAATAATATAGACATGCTTCCTAAGTTTCTTCTGTGGTTAAAAACGAGTGTGTATATATGCTTAATCATTATAAAAATAATCTAATTAATATCATGATATCAACATTTCTCAAACTAATATTCATTGGGTAACTTGATAAATCTACAGATATATGTATCAGTTGGTATGAACCTGTTTACAGATATATGTATCAGTTGGTATGAACATGTTTACAGATATATATAGCAGACGGTATGAAATGTTTACAGATATATGAAACAGTCGGTATGAAAATGTTTACTAAAACATGTATCAGTCAGTATGAACATATTTACTAATATATGACCAGTCGGTATGAAAATGTTTACTGTTGTTATAGGATTAAAGGGCTTTGTCCGCATTGTTTGGTTTTAGCAGTCGACATTCACAAGACAGACGAAAGAAAATCTACCATAAGAATCTAAGGATGAAAGCCAATTCCTACATGATATATATCTCTCCTGTCTGAAATGTCTGCTTTCAAAGTTTCTACGTGTTGGTGCTATGCACTGATATGACGAGTTAACAGCACAACGATGCACAAATAATGCAAAAAAATCGTTATAACTGATGCACGGCAACTGGGAATCCTGGACTGCTGGGGGATATAAATGATAAATCCGCGTGCTGCATATAACATTGTCTGTAGATATTCATCTTATGTTTTGATTTTTAGTAATTGATTGTTTCATAATTTAAAAGCAAAAATCAAAAGCAAAGAAGTCACACTAAAATGACAAACATATCTTGGTAAGACAGATGTTTTCGAATCTGGCATCTCACGATTTGTCGAATCATGCGTCTCATCTCGATTGCAACGGTTTGCAATCGTTTTCATAAATACGCCCACGGTTTTATCATCAGCATTCCTTTATTCTTTAAAGAATTGTCAAGGAGTGTTCTGCGTTCTCTCAGAAACCCGTTTGAAATAAATGTGTATAACCATTGTTGTTTATCTGTACTGATACTGGAAATTGCAAAAGAAAATTGGAAGGAAATGAAATTCTTTAACATTAAAATATATATAATTTATCTGAAATAACATTCCGTATAGTTTTTAATTTCCGCCACAGAAATACTGAAGTTCTTCATCATTAGTGTTGTATTCTGTTGCAGACGAGTGTCTCAAAGTATTCATTATAATTGGCACAGTGAAATAACTATGAGAATATTGTTGGTTTTATGTGCACACGTTAGATACATGTATTGGTTTGGCTGCCAAACTTTCCAGTTGTTATCAACTACAATTTACATATTCGTTGATAATTTGACTTGCGAGAAAGGCAGGGATACATTTCGAATCACTATGATGCCCTGTAGTTGCCTAATTGGCTACATGTATTTGTTTGTCAGCCAGTTGTACATCCAACATGCGTACATGTATATCACCCATTTCTGTACGATCTACGTCTGCACGACATGCGTCTGTACAACTTACGTCTATACGACTTACGTCTTTAGGACATACGTCTATACGACTTACGTCTCTAAGACATACGTCTGTACGACATACGTTTGTACGACAGATGTCTGTACGAAATTACGACCTGCGTCTGTACGACATGTGTCTTTACTGTACGGCCTACGTCTGTAGGGCATATGTCTACGTATATACGACATACGTCTGGACGACCTACGTCTGTACGACATACGTCTTTACGTAGAGGTACGATATACGCCAGTAAGTCCTACATATTAAGCTTTTGTCTTGTAGGCATCAGTTCGACTCTTGTCTTTCATCTGTTGCTTCCTTCTTCTGTTAGGCTTTCACCGTCGGCCCGTTTTCGTCCCCGTCCTGTGTCCGTTGGACGTTTGTCCTCTGACCTGACCTCTGTCACTCTGTCCTTTTTTCAACAGAAATGTATGTGTTTGATTTCTCACATTTGTTGACAATATTATGCCATTCCGTCCTGTGTTTCAGTCATAGTTCTGTCAGGCCTATCTCATCTGGCCTCTATCTGTCTAGCCCGTGTCCGTTTTAATAAAACCTCTCAAAATAATACTGATATCAAGAAGTCCCCACTACTATTGCCTGAAATCTTTCTTATTGCGCTTCCCATAATTCTCTTTTTCTAGTTAATATTTTAAACGTGAAAACACATTCGAGTGCAAACTGTATTACTTATAGTTAGATAATTAATGACTTTTACTTGAAAGTCTTATATCTTATACTTCAAATATAGCTTAAACCTGAACTATATACATTCACTACAACTCATGTTTCTTAAACTCTTTCAACGCTAACTTTTCAGAGTGGAATTGTCCACAAGTTTCTATATATAGTTCATGTAGTATGAACTACTTGCTAGAATATTTTGAATGACAAACAGTACAGACCATGATCATCGATGGGTCTTCTGATATTGGTCTAAGCTGTTAGCAAAGGGTTGATTAATTACCAGTATATTTCTTTGATGTCGATATTGTTGTAGAACGGCTTTATACAAGTACAGTGTGTACGCTCAATAGACAACCCATTTGATTCTTAGAAACACTCCGAAAAAATCTATCGCAACAACATTCTTTAATATCTGTAAACATTTGCAATAGGGTCTGTTTCTTTAATCTGTAAACAACGTTTTTGTCTTATTTAGTTCCGAATTCGTGACCAGGGTGTCACCTATATTGAACCCTGATGGCACGCATAGATACTCGGTGTCATCTTCATCCATACTGTTTTGTAAAGGTCACCACTGTTAGTCCCATAGACTGTAGTTACAGGCGTTTTGCGCTAGGTCCTAGAGTAGTAAACAGGTTTGATCCAGATGAGACGCCGGGTAATCTTGACCCTGACCCTGACCCTAACCCTTACCATATTCTCTGAGAAAATGCAATATTAATCAACTGTTACAACTAACGTCGATGATATTTCTACCAACAAAAGTTTGCTCAGCATGTTAATTGCAAAGCGAGGACTGTACTAGATGTGTTTAGTGGTCGATACATTTTGATATTCCTGTTATGTCACAGATCGTCGTTTAAATATCTGAGTGGGCTTATCTGAGTCACAGTACATCTCAACACCTAGCTGTGTTCTAATACGCAGTTGAATACTGTAATTTTACTGTATATCTCTAATGTTGTAATTTCTCGTGCATTTTAATTCTTTTGGCGCGAAATAATTTAGTGTGAGTTTCTTAGTGAATGATTCTTTACGTTCTTCACATAAAACATAGTTGGAGTATCGAACACTTTTGAACGTGATGAGACTGGTCTCGATACAGACGGTTTGCAAAGATAAGCATAGGTTAGACCAGCAAGTCACACCAAACGCTCTCCTGCCACCTGTCTGCTGAACATGTTAAATCTTATTTAACCCATTACATCACAGGCTATTTTTAGACCCAACCACTTTGAATAAATCTTCCGAAAAGGAGCATTAACTTGAGAAAAAGAAAATTTTAGAATTTTGTAGTTTGAAACCATTGTGATAAATAGAGCATTTGCTCCTATAAGGAGCAAATGCTCTATTTATCACAATGGTTTCACAAAGTGATTTTTACAGAGTCGTCAAAAGTCAGTATGAGGGAATGGGTTAACCTTTTAACCCTGGACACACATGAACTGTCATTCGAAAACAGTGTAAACCCAGATCAGAGGGCTCCAAGGGGAACCCTCTAATCAAGAGCTGCACTGTTTGTCATTCTAAATACTCTTGTAATTGTTAGTCTATCATACTGAGTGGACAGTGTCATTAAACACGGGTGGGCTATTCCACTGTTAGAATTCAGCATTGATACGGTTAAACTGCCTTAGATCGGACTCATTTATTAGCTGGATCAATTGCTAATTCAGGGAAGCGATTTTGTTGTTCTATTTATGTCTCAGCTGAAATCTATAAGTCTGCAGACTTCCTGCATCCAGATGAGACGTCGACATTTGTAACCAACCTGTTTGACGCTCTGATTATCTCTTAGAGATAGTGTCTTATCAGAATATTTACTGTTATCACGAACACGCATATATAGCGTGATAAAAACTAACTCTGTATACATCGTGTCCAATTTATAAGGGATCCACTTCGAATGTAATTTATGGCACATATTGTTTGCTTACTTGATAAGCAACAACGATTCACGGCTACATTTTTAAATGACACTGTGTTATTTCTTTTTCAGATCCTAAGAAACACAAGCCAGGTAAGCTAATATATTATTTTATGTTGTATTTGAAATGAACAATTGAGTAGATATATGTTGTATGGAAACAGTTTCGCTTGTGATAGACCTAAGTTGTTATTATCTTAGTGATAACTTTCGTGTCGTATGAGTCAGTGCAGAAAGAAATAAGTTCAATTACAAACAGTGTAGAAATCAGCTCAGCTGCTGAGTTTTAGTTTTCTGTCAGTACACTGGTTCAGCTAAAGTCGCTCGGACCGTGGCTGACACCGTGCTGCCTGAAAATTTTACAATGATGCAAGCTTAAAACTAAGTGAGCTTTTATCTACAACTTAACATACACAACAAGAACGTTTACAGTATACTATAGTACAGACGAACGAAGGTAATCTTATATTGCGAAACGATCACACACCATAAGGTTTTAAGTAAGATGCAGTCGCTTTAGGGAAATTCAAATTACCTTTGTCCTGTAACTCGTCGATATTCAGTTCTTATGCCTCAAGTTAATGCAATGGTTCTTCATTACTATAGCGAAACAGACAATTTTCCTTCTTGTCTGTGAATGATAATAAACAAGACATGCGCATCTGTTAGTGATAGTCTCTTCACTCAGTGCGATTTTAAAATGCCTACACAGTACATAAATCATTGTGTGTATACTGAAAAGAAGTATATCGCAAGAACACCTATCGAAATACATCGGAGAAGACGAAACATTCATTTGTTTGATATCGAAGATCCGTAGATGTATTAGTGTTTATTCTTGTCGCGTTTTAGTTATTGATCGACGTACTAGTAGGTCGATACTATTTTGTGGTACAGCAAAACTAGTTAACTATCGACACAAACGGTTTATTCTGTATCACAGGGACATTTTCCGATATAAGTTCAAATTGACAATCTTCATAAGAATTTTGTTTTTGAAAAATGCTTGTATGTAGGGACTATCACTCTAAGCTTACATCTAATATTTGTAAGCTACATACAATCATATCTTGCTGTGCAAGCGTACTACCTTTTTCACGGCAGCACGATTGGTCCTCTAGTTCAAGAGGATTTACAGTTTTATATCGCGTTCTGAATTTATTTTGGATATATTTCAGTAATAACAGATGACAAGGATAAGAATGCACAAAAATGATTCATAAATACATGGATAAACAAATACATTGTACACAAATCATGGTAAATGCAAGCTTCTCATTAAAGTCTTCTTTATTTTATCAGTGATTACTGTAACTGGCTCAAAATATGTCAGCATCAGGGGCTCAGTCAGACTCCTCTGTAACGTGACGGGTGCGTTCGAAGCCCCGGACAGTGTGGACTGGTTTTTCGAAGGCAACCCCTTGGACCAGGTGAAACCAAAGTGGTATGGGCGACTGCAGGTCCTACCCCGCAAGCCCCTGCCAGGACGGTCGTTTATCAGCGAAATCATTCTAGAACAAGCTACAATGAGGGATGGAGGCAACTATGTTTGCAGATCAGGAGAGCTAGCGAACAGCTTTAAAGTCCATGTTCTAAATGGTAGGTCATATCAACGAGGATTCGTTGTATTCGAAATTAATATACAGCAGCAGCTTATTGTCTTTTGGAATTCATATACGAGTACTTGTTAAATGTTTGCTTATTTTGGCTGTGGTTATTATTGTGTCAGTTTAAATACATTCAACACAATTGACATGCCCGAAGTCCTGACCAGATGCCAAACTATTATGTCATTTGAAGGACGACACCTCATGTATTCGACACAGTTACCAACGTCCAACTCATGTGGTTTATTCTTTGATATGATTACTTGGATATACGAAACTATTTTCTAAACACACACACAATGAATCTGTAATTTCGCTTCCAGTTTCCTGGTTTTTATTAGTAAATTAGTTTGTCCTGTGCATGTTGTTGACCTGATTCAGTTTGGTCCCCTACCAATTTCTTGTCAACTGTGTTTTCACGTACGGGAAAACATAGTCTTTATTAGTATCATTTTAGTTATTATTATAAGTAGTATTTCATTTTATATTCATGAAAGTTACATGTATTATGTTTAGGGAAATTTACCCCAACTACTTGTTTAAACTTTCTGAGTGTGACAAAACAATATCATTAAATAATGCGACAGAATGTACCAATTGTTTATGGCGACACATAATGGATATATTATTTTCACGAACGTTACTGTGCTTTTCACTCAATTTTGTCGCTCAATTTGAATCGATATTAGATTGAACTTAAATAGTTTTCATTCGATCGCATGGTTTTAGGACCTCTCACGCTAGATACATTTCTATTTCGTATAGTAACAAGGAAGAAAATACCGAACATGTATTTGCTAATACTAATTCGGCCAGCTGTTTCTTTTCAAATGTGCGTCGTATGACGTTACACGTTCATGTACATAAATTAACAATGACGCACCGACGCTGATTGTTGCACTTGACGTTATATGCCGCAAGACTGGCGAAAAACCTCCTGGCGCTTTATGTCGCATCTGTAAGGCCACATCTGTCGCACTCATTTATAAGCACTCTTTTGTAGTATTACTCCCCTAGTTACAGTTTCTAGCACTTGTAACTTTCTACATATGTAGTTGCTTACATATTTTGTCAACTGATAGTGTACAGTTTGACTACCAGTCACAAACATGTGGCTATCCATAGAAAGCAATTACGTTTCGTGTATAGACATACACGGATATATTCTGTGACAAATATGAATTTCGTTTATTACTAAATTCTGAATGTATGATATCCTTCAAACACAAAAGTAGCAATGTTAATGGAGAAAATTGCAAACTCGGTTTTATTGAGTCTGTACAGCACTACTCACACCCCCTAGCACCGGTATTCAATTTTCATAAATAGACGCACTGACAATGCTGATCCGGAAGGACCAGAAAATATAACAAAACTGAGAATGAAGTACGGGGCAACGTTTTACGACCGTCACACGAACACTTAAGTTCATTATGCTTTTCTAACATAATGTCTGCAATATAAACCATGGTAAACCGTGTTGGACCGCGGTATAACCGTAGGTTTACCGGTATAAACCGCAGAATTACCGTCTATACCGGGGTACACCGTGGTTCTACCTTGATAATCCGTACTAATACCGGGTACTACATCACGGTAGAACTACGATGTAACCCCGATTGTAACCCGGTATTTCTCCGGTATGCCATGGTTCTGTTGAAATTTTGGCCATTATTCCCGGTAGCTCCCGGTGACTCCAGGTTGTTTTAAGTATTTGAAACACCCGGGCCCATTTGCCGATTTGACAAAATTCATCACAGTTCACCACTGTTCGTCTTGGTGGTCCACGGTGCCTACTGTTGTACACCGTTCACCCCAAATCACTGAACCGGGATACACCGGCATCTCAAACCAGCCCATTAAAATTGGGCCTTTACGGTCGTACCCGGTTCATCCCGGTAAACCGAGGACAACTGTTCCGGGATACGT
Source organism: Azorinus chamasolen (assembly GCA_963576725.1). Lineage (NCBI taxonomy): Eukaryota > Metazoa > Mollusca > Bivalvia > Cardiida > Solecurtidae > Azorinus > Azorinus chamasolen. Next base: position 79,681,471 of record OY755239.1, read on the forward strand.
CGGGAACTTAACTAGGATAGTAATACTGCATAAGAGTGCTTATAAAGGTGTTGATGTTGCGACATATAGCAATAGTATAAATTGTAGCCACATTTGGCGTTACAGATGCGACATATAACGTCAGGAGTTTTTGCGACGTTTAGCGTTGGTTCAGACATTTAGCGTCAGCCTTGCGACATATAACGTCAGATGCGACATTAAGCAACGGTACGACATTTAATATTGCTACACTGTATACTGATATTAAAATAAATGACGTGATTTATGTATAACTCCAACTTTCTATGAGCTGTACCTGCCCTCGTAAAATACGAACAATTCACTTGACGCCATTCGTCTGCCGTTTGAAATATGTTTTTATAACAGGTTGTTTATCTGATTTTACGTCGTTTTAAACAGGTAAACATTTCTTTAGAACCGGATTCTTTACTAAGATAGATTCTAGGGAAATCCGATCAAACGCTTTCTAATAACCTATCACACAAGTGATTTACATTTGCCCTCAATCTGAATCAATCAAACAAGATTCAAGGCTACTGACACAAGTGAGTGATATACCTTTATGTATTTTTACGTCACTGTTTTTTGGAGATACTTATAAAATTGTCATTAACCTGTTGCCTTGTTGCATTTACATGTTATCATAATGCAATATTTTTGTCACTTTGATTGATAACATTTCGAGTACTCTTATTATCTGCTGATATGGCAATGTATTTTCCTTATTTTCAATGCTGAAATAATTATATATTCATAATGAGCCGATACTGTAAATTGAAAATATACTTATTGAAATTAAGATAACAGTTAATAACGTTGAACTGTTAGCAACAGGTGAATCTGTGATTGCCTTGCACATAATTTGGATCCAGACATTGAGTAATCGTTTGACACTTTGGCTATGTTACAGTGTTACAGATAAGGGGAGTACTGGGGGTATTTACCCAATTAAAATGGTGGAAAAAGCAATTGTTTTTCAAAATAATGAGTAAAACAAAGCAAAAAATTAGAATACTGTAGAATATTGAGTATATGAATAATACCCAATTACGAAAATTGCCAGTACCAAATAAAACTTTCAAATACCCAATTATGTAAAAAAAAATCAAGAAGTAAATACCAAATTTCATCGAAACCTTATCTGTAACCCTTATGTTATTAAAGAAAAACAAATTAAGGACACTTTAGAATGTATTTTCTAGGGAAGTATGTTTTCTCATCAGGATAAATATTTAAGTATGCGATATTACAAATAAATCCTAGCAGTGATGTGCTTGGCAAGATAACAAGTCTGTGATGCTCACAGTTATATTCAGCATGTGAGTCTCGGTTGAACAAACACGCCCCATGTTACAAATTTATTACCGACTTGAACCTTAAACTTTACCTTAAAAACGTGCAGAGAGGAAACATGACGGCTGCAGAAAATATGGCTTAAACAAAGGTTCAGTGCCGTTACTTCATGAATAATTAATAATAAATAATGACTATACGAATATAAGTTGGCCGAAAGTGTTTTATATAGAGAGGATCTTACATGAGTGCTCAGTGCAAATTGTTTTTATGAAACGAGTTTAATATAATAGTATGACATGGGCCTTAGCGAGTGTCATATTCATTATAGTAAACGAGTTTCATGAAAACAATTTATAATGCACACGAATGTAAGATTCTCTTTATCACATAAGCCTTACAATGCCTTAGAAAATGAAACAGGCTATAGCTGACGACTTTTTCGGCCATTGCTAAACACACAGCATAGTAATACAACGGACAACGTACATGGATCGCTACGATTGGCTAACGCTTAAATGAGCGCTACGATTGACTAACGTTTGCTAATTTGTATAACAAATGCACTAGTGCATTTACGCGATTTACGACACTCTGTTACGGCACTACCACACGGCAGATTATGTGATAAAAGTGTGATAAAATAGTTTCTTTATCAGTTCATAAGCAAACAGCAGGCTCTGAGCAGACGGCTCGTACAGGAACCGTCTGGTCTGAGTCTGCACTATTTGCAAATACGTTAAAAGAGTTTATATCAGGTAAGGGTTACTGTCAACTTATCTTATCTGTATCCAAATTGTTAGCATCTTTTATCACGTCTTCTCCAATGCCGTTATCGACTTGAAGTGCTGATATTTAGCGTACTACAAGTGAAGCAATGCGATCTTTAGACTAACTGAGTATAGACTGTTACAAGTAAGTCATGCTGATCTTAAGACCACTGAGTGTATAGACTGCTACAAGTGAAGCACTCCGATCTTTAGACTAACTGAGTATAGACTGTTACATGGTATAAGGCATGCAGATCTTTACCCTACTGAGTATAACATGCTACAAGTGAAGCACTCCGGTCTTTAGACTAACTGAACATAGAATGTTACAAGTAAGGCACGCTGATCTTTAGCCTCCAGAATATAGACTCCTACAAGTGAAACATCCCGAAATATAGCCTACTGAGTATACGCTGCTACAAGTGAAGCACTCCGATCGGTATACTACAAATGAATCAGGTTGACCTTTAGATCTGTAGCCTACAGAGTATACACTGCTGCAAGAGAAGCATTCCGGTCGTAGACTACTGAGTATAGGCTGCTACAAGTGAAACACTCCTATCTATAGACTACTGAGTATACTCTGCTACAAATTAAGCATGCTGATCTTAATACTACTGAGTGTAGCTTGCTACAAGTGAATCAGGTTGACCTTTAGACAACTAAGTATAGACAGCTATAAGTGAAACACTCCGATCTTTATACTACCAAGTATAGCCTGTTACAAGTGAAGCACGCTGATCTTTGGACTACTGAGTGTAGGCTACTACAAGTGAAGTATGCTGATCTTTAGACTACTTATTAATTAATGGTACAAGTGAGTCATGGTGATCCTTAGACTACTGAGTATACATGTAGCATGCTACAAGTGAAGCACGCTGATCTTTGGACTACTGAGTGTAGGCTACTACAAGTGAAGTATGCTGATCTTTAGACTACTTATTAATTAATAGTACAAGTGAGTCATGGTGATCCTTAGACTACTGAGTATACATGTAGCATGCTACAAGTGAAGCACGCTGATCTTTGGACTACTGAGTGTAGACTACTACAAGTGAAGTATGCTGATCTTTAGACTACTTATTAAATAATGGTACAAGTGAGTCATGGTGATCCTTAGACTACTGAGTATACATGTAGCATGCTACAAGTGAAGCACGCTGATCTTTGGACTACTGAGTGTAGACTACTACAAGTGAAGTATGCTGATCTTTAGACTACTTATTAATTAATGGTACAAGTGAGTCATGGTGATCCTTAGACTACTGAGTATACATGTAGCATGCTACAAGTGAAGCACGCTGATCTTTGGACTACTGAGTGTAGACTACTACAAGTGAAGTATGCTGATCTTTAGACTACTTATTAAATAATGGTACAAGTGAATCATGGTGATCTTTAGACTACTGAATATAGACTGCTACAAGTGAAGCACGCTGATCTTTAGTCTACTGAGTATAGACTGCTACAAGTGAAGCACGCTGATCTTTAGACTACTAAGTATAGACTGCTACAAGTAAAGCACGCTGATCTTTAGACTACTGAGTATAGACTGCTACAAGTGAGTCATACAAAATTTAGCCTAGAGAGTATAGACTGCTACAAATGTGTCAGCTGATATTTAGACCGCTGAATATAGACTACTACAAGTGAAGCATGATCTTTAGCCTACTAAGTATATGCTGCTACAAGTGAAGAACATCGATCTTTAGACAAATGAGTCAAACACTCTGAACGTTAGCCTACCCCATTAAGCCTGCTACAGGTGTAGTACCCTGTTCTTTAGCCTATTCAGTATAGCCTACTCCAGCTTAACCCTTTCCCTGTTCCATATTTGGTCCAAATTTCATTGCCTACTGAATATTCATTGACAAAATAGTTATGATGGATTATGGAAGGTGAAATATTGTTGCAATTTTAGAAACTAAAGAAACAGATCTATCAAATTCCATTAGCAAACCGAGCAGACACTGATCAGACGGCTCCTATAGGAACCGTCTTATCAGGGTCTACTCTGTTTGCAAATGCGTGAAACGGCGTTTATATGAGGGAAATATCTTTAGCCTACTTAATATAGCCTGCAACAGGTGAAGCATTGTCAGTTTGTTAGCCTACTCCGTATAGCCTGCTACAGGTGTAGCACGCTGTTCGTTAGCCTACGCAATATATTTGCTACGCTGTTCGTTAGCCTACCCAGTAATGCCTGTTACATGTGAAGCATTCTGAGCTTTGTCTATTCAGCACAGCCTACTACGGGCGAAGCACGCTGATCTTAAGCCTACTCAGTGTGTAGCACGACCTTCTTTAGGCTACTCAGTAAAGTCTGCTACAAATGAAGCGCCCTGTGTTTAAGCCTATCTAGTAAAGTCTGCTACAGATGAAGCGCCCTGAGCTTAAGCCTACCCGGTATAGCCTGTTACAGTTGTAGCACTCTGAGCTTAAGCCTACCGGGTATAGCCTGTTACAGGTGTAGCACTTTGAGCTTAAGCCTACCCGGTATAGTCTGCTAAAGATGAAGCACTTTGAGCTTAAGCCTACCCAGTATTGCCTGGTTCAGGTGAAGCATTGTGAGCTTTAGCCTACTTACTATTCCTGCTACAGGTGTAACACATTGTTCTTTGGCCTACTCAGTATAAATTAAGCACTCTGAGCTTGACCTATTCAGTACATCCTGCTACAGGTGAACACGCTGATCTTAAGCCTACTCAGTATAACCAGTTACATGTGAAGCAATGTGAGCTTTAGCCTACCAAGTATAGCCTGATACAGGTGAAGCAAGGTGAGCTTTAGTCTATCAAGTATAACCTGTTACATGTGAAGCAATGTGAGCTTTAGCCTACCCAGTATAGCCTGATACATGTGAAGCAATGTGAGCTTTAGTCTATCAAGTATTGCCTGATACAGGTGAAGCAATGTGAGCTTTAGCCTACCCAGTATAGCCTGATACATGTGAAGCAATGTGAGATTTAGTCTATCAGTATAGCCTGATACAGTTGAAGCAATGTGAGCTTTAACCTACCCAGTATAACCTGATACAGGTGACGCAATGTGAGCTTTAGCCTACCCAGTATAGCCTGATACAGGTGACGCAATGTGAGCTTTAGCCTACCCAGTATAGCCTGATACAGGTGACACAATGTGAGCTTTAGCCTTCTTAGTATATAGTCTGTGACAGGTATAACACGCTGTTCGTTAGCCGTGAACCTACTGAGTATACTTGCTACAGGTGCAGCACTTTTTAGGCGACTAAGTATGACATGAAAGACGCCAAGCGCTCTGAGCTTTGGCCTACTCAATAAAGTTAAAAGTTTGGAGCAGCGTAACGTAATTTGAATTTGTTTTCAAATTGTATGGACCCTGTGCCGACCGTACATTGTGCAAATTGAAAAAATAACGAAACAGCAGCATATGAATTGAATGCAATACCAATAGAAACTGCATTATATGTATTATTATTATTTATACATTATATTAGTAATGATGAACAATTACCTATAGTTCAGACACTATTACTTATAGTTCAGATACTTCTATGTCGCGATGCCCGTGCGATTTGCACTATCACGAGGAAATAGGTATAGATAGCATAGCAGTAGACGTACGTACAGTAGGCTATTTATTTGGTGTTTTGTGTTTGGCCACAACACCATTTGAACCACTTCGTGTAAATTATTAGTAGTTCGCCCTATTTTTTCGGCCAGCTTTTTTCAAACTCATAACAGAATGATTTGCGTATTGGCTCAAGTTGCACACTTTCATTAAGTTGATCACATCTTGAACCAGTATGCTGGAATCCAAATTATGGAAAACAATGCACTGAATCTACATCTGCAGATAGTATGTCGTACTTACACAATCCAGGAGACCAGATGCAAAGGTTAAACTTCAATCACTGAAACTCCTTTTCAAATACTACCATATTTTTTAAAATTCTATAGAGCAGACACAATAGTTGATTTAAAGGCATGTCCTTCTTATACTCCTGTACTCCACTCAATCGTATTTCGTTGCGAAATCACCAAATTAAACTAATTTTGTAAATCATACATGTATAATATATTATCATTTTTACAATAGACTCAATATGTGATCTACGTCATAAACTAGGATTACAGACAAATAACTGATTTTAACGCAGTTTTAAAAGGATTCACTGTAAACACAATAAGCAGTGAAGCCATTCCCTTTGTAGCAAGTCAGAAGTCAAAGTTTTTGGTGATATAAATTGGAGTTAAATGACATTAAAACGCAGTTCTTCAAAGAAATTATTTTGTGCACCTTTCTTAACACAACTGATATTCTTTTCAAATTACGCAATTTGTTTTCATTTTAAGTGTCTACAGGGCAAGGCAACTTGTGTACGCTATTATACCGCTCTCCGCGACATGTCTGGTTGTTGCAAACAGTTTGGATCCAGATAATACGTCTCTTCAGGATCAAAGCTTGTCCACAATCGAAATTGAATCAGAAGCAGTCAAAATTGTATCAGTTCCAAATTTGAAGAGACGTTATTTGTACAAGCGTGTTAAGGGTTTAATTTGATTAATTTTAAACTTAAAATAGTTCCTGACACACACGATATATTGGATTAATTTTAAACTTAAAATAGTTCCTGACACACACGATATTTTGGATTAATTTTAAACTAAAAAATAGTACCTGCCACTCACGTTTAACCCATTCCTGCATATTTACGCCTTTTGATGCATTTTGTAAACAGAGTAGACCTCATTGAGGCGCCGTCTGATCAGGTTCTGCTCTGTTTCCTTATGGAATTACAATAAATGGGACTGCACAGTGTATTCCACTACCAAACATGCCTCGTGTACATATGTCATGATACACATTCAGCTAATAAGTATTCATGATGCAATTATGTCTTACATGAATATTCAACAGGGAAAATATTTAGATACATGTGCATAATAATTATGACAAAAATGCAATTAACTTATCCGAGTTGATGTAAATCAAATTTAGCAATCAAATGACATCTGTAAAGATTTGCCGTAATTGAGTTTAGTATGCTAACGATTAACAAGCTTACAAAATTAACTCTTTCACCACCGCAGTCGCATAAATGCACCACGACAAATAGTGCAGTCCCAGATCAGACCTCGCCTTTTCAAGGCGGCGTCTGATCAGGGACTTCACTATTTGCCTCAAACTCTTCGTCTATATCTGCGCTTTATTCCTTTGAAATTTGCATTTATTTATCTCATTTCCTTATTTTACCAAATGACTTAACAAAAATTACATTGCAGACGACAGTTAGAAATTTGGCGCCGAAAGGGTTAAATCAAAATAACATTTACTTTAATAACGTTTATATTATAAGTGTGATACTACAGTTCGACAGGGAATTCCTGACTGTTACGTCATAATTAGTTTATCTAAATATATTCATATGACATGTTATTTCTTAAAAGAGAAGACTGTGAATATTTGATTATGATGACATGCTTGTGGAGTCCGTAGCCGAGTGGATAATGGCGCTCTCATCCGAATTAAAATGTACCTGGTTCGAAACCCACATAAGTAAAAAAAAATAATCTTTTTTTGTTTGCCTCGACAACACATATGTCAAAAACAGAAAAGAAAGACCAAGCAGGATTGAACAAGAACAGGAAAAAACATAAAAAGAGAATAGATCCTATAGAAAAAATATACTAACAAAGGTATTTTAACAACACAACAAACAAATACAAGTACATGTATAAACGCCGGTGAGTTTCGTACTCGGGTAGCGCGCATGCAAAACCTCATACGCATCCTTTAGGCCACGATATCGGATAGCACATGATGTGATGTTTGTCTTGTTTATTAATTATCCCATTCACATCATATCTTGAGGAAACCCTGTCTATTTTTAGTTTTGTAATTGTTTTGACGCAACTGCCAGACCTAGTTTGTTTATCTATAATTAATCATGTTACATACATGTATATGCGCGAATACAAGCACTATTAATCCTAACCATCTCATTAGTATCAAGCTGCCTGGCATTCAGGCAGTTTTATAAATAGATATAACCAATATGTCGCAGACCACGATTTGGGACTTAATCGTTTGAAATATCCAAGGGTGCTAACCCGATTTTTAGATTTTTGTGGCTTGATCAGAGTAGTTTCCCTTGCATAACCCGCACAACAGTTGGCTGAATATACAATAGATCATCGGTTATCCTAAATTACAGCAAAGAAACTTTTAAAATGTTTTGGCAGGTGACAATGCAGGGTAATCGTCGTTCGGCCTGCCTTAAGCGGTCCTCTGTATTAAAGACCAATAACAAGACTGTTTTACTATTCACATCATCGATGTTTGTTTTATCCTTCATACAGTGTGTACATGTATTGTCCTGTTTTATTAACCTGTCAAATTTAAATAATTATACGCTTGCTGAACACGCCATATATAGCTTCGGTTCATATCGATCGTTTCTGCAAATAAAATATTTCCTAAGTGGCTCATTCGAGTACTTGTACATTTATTGAGAATCTCGTGAAACACGATTGAAACACAGGTTTACCCAAGCTAAATAGAATACTTTCAGTGACGTAGGAATATTCACATTTGACAGGTCAATAAAACAGGACAATAAAATTAGATCTTATGGTACGCCTTTTGTTATCAATGTTTACAAACACTACAGGTATTGTCCTGTTTTATTAACCTGTCAAATTTAAATAATTATACGCTTGCTGAACACACCATAAATAGCTTCGGTTGATATCGATCGTTTCCGCTAGTAAAATATTTCCTAAGTGGCTTATTCGAGTACTTGTACATTTATTGTGAATCTCGTGAAACACGATTGAAACACAGGTTTACCCAAGCTAAATAGAATCCTTTCAGTGACGTAGGAATATTCACATTTGACAGGTCAATAAAACAGGACAATACAAATGTATAAACACTTTGTAATGCCCAGGTGGCCGCTGTAATAGTTTGGTTCGAATCTGGGTTTTTTATTGTTTTATTTTGGAATGGGTAGTTGTTGTTTTTTCATATATTATCGGTAAGGTTTGAACTGGCACTGCATGAATATTCCGCCTTTTTCCGTAAGCTGTTTTTATCCTTCCGAACACACACGTGAAACATGCGTCACTATCACGATTTTTCATCGACGAAAGTCGGCGGAAAGTGATGAGTGCCAGTTCAAACCTTACCGATAATACATGTATGTTGGTGTGCCATAAGATCTAATTTGGACTGTATACGATCGTTTCCTTAATATAAACACTCAAACGAAGTATACGTTTTGGGATTTTAAAACAGGTAGTAGCTTAATACAGGACTATTATGCAGAAAGATCCTATAAGAGTTTTCGGCAGTGTTTCTGTATCAAGCAACGCGATATGGTAATAATTTTAGTGGTTACATGAGCGAGATGGGAAGAGTTATGGGTTTTAATTGTGTCACCACTATAGCCGAATACATTTGCTAATAGTTTCGGTCAAGATGAGACGCCGAGAGGTCATCTGCATCTACATTGTTTGATAACTGTTTTTATATTTTGAACAGACTTGAAAAAGCTCTATTTTGGAGCTTATCTAAGTAGAACTTTATTTACGTTGACAGGGTTAATAGTGTGTTTGTTTTTACTTTCAGATACAAGGCCTAACCATAACGAAAGAGGTACGTTACGTGTTTAAAACTTGAACTTGACAAATACCAATTGATAAAGGTCTTATTTCGATCTTATAGTAAAATGATTCGAAATCAATATACATTTGCATGGTTCCTGCAGGTAAATTTGACCACAGACCTTGCAAATTGTGTAGACTTAGTTCGGAAGCAGTGTTTAGAAATTGTGTTTGATCAGGAACTAAACTGTTTATAATTCTTAATACTGTCTGAGTGCCCTTGTTTCTGAGTCATCGATTAGTATATATGTATTATTCACCGTCGTTTTAATATCGTCATTAAGATAAGTATACTATATAAGTATATAGCTTTTATCATATTACATGAATTTTCTGTTTTATATTGAAAACATAAGAAGTACAAACACAACCATATGCGTTAGTTAGAATGTGATTTCAAAGCATCTCGCGTGAATCATCGTTTCAATTAGTACATTATGACGTGTCACATATTGACACGGAACTCCAGACGACATTTTGTAAATAGTTTTGGAATGGATCTTAACCCATTTATTCCCATCTTATTTAAGGTAAACTCATTAAACTCATCCAGATCTTAAACCCGTCCAGATATACCAGATCTTAAACCCGTGCAAATCTTACTTTGGAACCCATCTATTTCCACATGGAGGGACACAGCAAACAAAACTTTTACTGAAACAAGTCATTGAGATAGTTGGGTTCAGTAAACAGTGAAGGCAATGATCAGAGGGTTCTTCCAAGATCCCTTTGAACTGTGTCTTCATTGTTTACCTGTGTCTGTTTTAAGGGACACTGGACACGAATGGGTTACAATGCAGTCTAACAGTGGATGGCGCCCATGATTTACATTGATCTGTGCATTTTCTCGAGAGGGTTTTACATGCATGTCAAGATTCTGGTTGTGTAAAGTTTGATCTTTTATTGGTGAGACAAATATAGAAATATGGGAGATCTATAAATATTACAGTTGATCTTCGATATCTCGAACTTCAAAGGACCACACAATTTCATTCGAGATAACAAAAGTTCGAGTTATCCGATTTCTGATCTGGATAAATGATCACGGCTTAATGAAGGTCTAAAGTAATTCTTAATACTCAGCATTACTTTATACCTGCATTAAGCTGTCACACATGTTTCGTATTAATACATTTTAGAGCAATTCTGTATTAAAAGTTTTGGACGGACTGAACTTTTAGTTCGAGTTATCCCGAAGTTCGAGTTATCCGAATTCGAGATATCGAAGTTCACCTGTATTAGGCAAGAAAAATACTTATATACGTCATATAAAAGTAGCAAAACATGTACACAGAGCGAGCACGCAATATTGTTTTGAACAATAATGTCACGTTAGGGGTAAACACAGGGACAGTAGTTAGCACATCGTTTCATATTATACGTTTGAAGCCTATTATCCAATTTCAAATAATGTTCATGCATGCAGGTTTGCTTGCTATTTATAACCCATTCTCTCCTACTGATGCATTTTATGTCTCTGTAGAAGACATGCTTGAAACCATTGTGATAAATAGATCATTTGCTCCATAGGAGCAAATGCTCTATTTATCACAATTGTTTCAAAACTACACAATTCTAAATTTCTATTTTTCTATAGTTAATTCTCCATTTCGGTAGATTTATTCAAATAGTCTAGGAGGGAATGATTAAATTGGTCCTTGTTTTGTTTGGCATTTATAAATGCCGCCACACGATGACGCCACTAAAATTTAATATCTTAATTATTTACCTTAAATATATTGTTATCTTGTTTTCAGATGTGGCCAGTCAGGGAGCAGGCTATTCAATGAGTGACGCAACCAGGGCATTACACATACACGTTAAAGTGCTATCGACTGTTTGCTACATACTGTTCCGCATACTGTTGCACAGCTGAATCATTAATCTGTCCAAAATGTCCATGTGTATATATTTGTTGTACATGCTCATTACCAAAGTGTACAAATGAGATAAATATGTGAGAATGATACGCAATTTTAATCGATATGTACTGCAAAATATGGGAGGGTGGAAAACGTCTGTACATAGATTACAAGCGACACATGACACACACATTTTAACCATTGTGTAATAACAATATAGTGAAATAGACATATATGTTAAACAAATGGGATGCATACATATACGGGAGCGTGTAACTATATACTGTAATAAGCACAGATCGGGAAAATGTGAAAATGATAACAAGCTCTTGATCAATTGATGACAGAGGATTGAATAATATCATGGGTATATTATCATACATGGAAGTATGTTGATGGTCAAAGCTAAATGTGTCCGCATTGTAACCAGCATGAACATATGACAAAGAGTGAACGTGTCATTCTTCTTTAACCAAAGTGTACTGTTGGCAAAATATGTGAAAACAATAGGACTGTACTCGGTGTGCACAGAATAAAACGAAACAAACAATTAAATGGTTGGAAGAATTTAGGACATTTCGCAATTTCAAATGAAATGATGATGATTGAGGTTTGTGACGTTTTACAGTAGTTGCAAGTTAAATGTTGTCAGAAATGTCATCTACACACATTTGTAGAAACATTCCGGATACGTATCGGACAGAGGTAGGAACCAGTTTTCCAATTGATTGGTACTATGATGATGCGGTACAGTCCTTCATGAAAATACTTTATATAGATGTTTGTGAGAGTGTAAAGTGTCTCTACATGTGCGAATCGTCAATATCGGTATTGTGACGATGTATGCTTCTTTGGAGAAATCTTAATGTATCTATATGCTTCAAACAGGATTGAAACAGATATGAATTGTGTTTTATACTGTTAGATAAAGTTGGATGAAATAGCACACATTACAAAGCGCAAGTCCATGTCGTGTCTTATTCTTGGAGAAGGCTTGGGACGATAACATCAAAACTGGGATTGTGGTGCAAGCCCTGTTCTCTCGTCCTATACAACTGATTCCACTTTAATATATGTGATAGATTCCTCGGCACGGGTGAAACCTGACACCACACGTACAGAACAGGGCAGATACATGCCGACCCAAGCGCCTCTACACAGTAAAGCTCTCAAAAACGGCCAGTTAAAAGAAGTAAAAATACGCATTTGTGAAACAAGCGGTAGCTTAATTCAGGACGGGCGTTTTGTTCAGTATTAATCATTTACTCCATGAAGATTAGTTTTAAAACATAATGACATCATAATTTTAATCACATGCATTTTAATATGGTTATGAACACTGTAAATTTTGGCCATGGCAGAAGCTGTAGAGGTAGATCCATATCATTTTATAAGAAAACACAGCAGGCCTTGACCAAACGATTCTCACAAGATATGCCTGATCTGAGTCTACTGTATTTGCGTAAAATGCATCTGTGGAGTAAAGGGTTAAGAGACAACATTCTTTAAAACAGTATGTCTTCCTTAAATGGTTGTTATAGAAAGGTTATACTGTATGTGTAATGATACTGTTGGTAGCATAGCTCACATTAAAACTGTTTGACCTGTGAATCAAAGACACTGTACACATATGTACAATATATACGTATGATATATTTGTGTGGCACACGTCCAAAGTAAAGGAGTACTCGGAAATTTTAAAAACAGTGTGGACCAAAATAAGCGGACACAGTTAAAGGCAATATAATACTGTGTCTAGTAAGGTTTGGACTATTTGCATCGGTCGAGGTATGTCAAACAGAGTGGATCATCATTAGATGCATGTAGCCATTACTACTTGCCAATGTGATAGTCTATAACAGATTGCAAATACGGCGGTCGATATTATTTGGCAATAAATTGGTCGACACTTTTGCAAGAACGTAGTTCAGCACTGTATCCCAATACGGTGGTCATCGCAGTTTGCCAGTACGTTGGTCAACTCTGCCAATACGGTGGTGAGCACTGCTTGCCATTGCGGTGATACACGCTGTTTGTAAATACGTTGGTCAACTCGGCCAAATACGGTGGTCAACACAGTTTGCCATTACGGTGTTCTGCAATGTTTGCCAGTATGTTGGTAAACTCTGTCAATATGTTGGTCAACTCTGCCATTACGGTGATCGACACTGTTAGCCAATACATTGTTGAACTCTGTCAATACGGTGGTCAACACTGTTTGCCAATACGGCGAAATTGTCAACTCTGCCATTCCAGTCCCATGATATACACTGCTTGCCAATGCACTGATTTACAAAGCTTCCTGTTTGGTTGCGTCACACTGTTTGCCAATATCCGAGTATACTAATTTTCTTTTTGACGCCAACCATTTATACATACGTGTTGTGATATTAGTTTTGTTATATTATGCCATTTCGTTCTATTACCTTTTGTATAATTTGCTACGAATTACATTATATAATTTTGTCTCGATGTAATGTTTTGTTACGACACTAAATGTTGATACATCAATGTATTTTGTTTTAACCTTTTACTCCAATAACACGTCTTTATACGCTTTTGCAAACAGAGTAGAACCAGATCAGACGGCTCCTATATGAGCATTCTGGTCAGGGTCCGCTCTATATGCTTATGAAATTATATAAAGTTAGTCAAAAAATGTCATAGCCATTACAAAGAGTTATTGTATGACGACATATCTTGTACGAATAGTTATGGAGTAAAGGGTTAATAGATACCGCTGAAACTATCATATATATATATAAAACATTCTGAAACAATTTACTGTTCGTATTTACACGTACCCGTATCAGTTGTTTACTTGTATTGAAGCACGAACCATTTTCTCAATGCATTAAGTTCTGTTGCTACACTGTTCATATATATGGTTAACCCCTTTAACTTGTGAATTTTCATGTAACAAAAATGACAGCGCGAATCTATATATAATGCCATTATAAAAACAGGAGCGTTTTGGGCCTTGAGTAAGATTAATACATGTCCCTAAGCAATCAGGGTCTGATCAGACGATTCGTACGGGAAATGTCTGTTGGGTCCCGTCTGTGCGTTTACCCTTTCGCTGCCAAACTCTGTCGTCTGCTAATTGTATCGTCTGCTACAAATTTTCATTATTTTGATTTTCTTCATTTTTGTTTCAAAAACATAGTAACAGTAACAAACAGTTTGGATCCTGATGAGACGCCGAGTTACTCGGCGTCTCATCTGGATCCAAACTGTTTGCATAGGTAATCACAGATCCGGCATTGGCAGCGAAAGAGTTAAAATGATCCTTTATCAGATAAACGGTTGATAAATCTATGAATAATGCTTTCTTTTTCGCTGTAAAACGCTTCTACTTGAAGTGTCTTGTGTACTGGTTTATAGCATATGATATTACTTGCGTCTTTATTAATATACCTGCAACATGTTAGTAAATGAAGAAATAAATTTCTAACGTGGCGTCTTAACGGGATACAAACCGTTGGCATATGAATTCAATTAAATTCACTTAGTAGTTCGATTAATGCTCACAAACCGCAGTGAATAAAACAGACCATAAGTTAATGATTAGTTGTCTTAATATCTTAGCAACATGTGTATATTGTTTTTGTAACATGCCGTGTTATGGTAACCTTCTCTTTTTACGTCTTTGTAAACAGAGTAGACCTAGATCAGAGGGATCCTGTAGAAGACATCTGATCAGGGTTTCCTTTGTATGCTTATGAAATTGTAACATACTAAACTGACTATAACATACTGAACTGAACATACCAAAATGTCATGTGTACATATGATATTATAAATATCCATGATGTCATTACTTCTAACATAAATATTCACCAGGGAAAGGGTTAACAAGCATTATGAACATTGTATGGACTCGTTCTTGCCTTTCAGGAAATTGTACACCAGGTACACCATGAGTAGATTCAAAACTTTTGTGATTAACAATGTTGGCCTTAACGAAAATACTTTTACAGTGTGAATCAGATACATATCGAGGGCTTGGTGCAAAACTATTCTAACTCCTTCACTTTGTGAAGGAGTTAGAATAGTTTTGCACCAAACCCTCGATATTGAAATCTGAGTTTTTGTTTTTACTGTTCTGTGTAGCAGTTTGCATTAAACATGACATGATGATTAATCACCGGTCTTTTGCTTTCCACATTGGAATAGTTTGTGTATTCTGTTATGTGTACTGAAACATGCATCAGCATAAAAGAACAAGTTGCAAAACTTGCATGACGATTAATTGTTATTACTCTGCAAACTTGAAACTGTACGAATAGTAACGTTGGATATATGTACAATGTATATACGAAATAACTGATATTTCTAATTCCATTTGTTAAATTATGTTACATTATGTGGAACCCTCAGCTTCTGGTGGGGTTATGTCCTGGGGTTTTGTTGGTGTTTTTGTGTTTGGTAATTGTGTACGAATTTTAAGTTGGGTTTTCATGCATTGTATACATTCATGCAACCACCATAATACAGCATCAATGCAATAGAGTAACCATTCACGAACACAAAGGAAACTCGCTTTCATGTTATAATAAGTGTATGCTTATTCTCTGTAGACCACGAGTCCAGATTTAAAACAGTTTGGTTCTGAAAAACTGGGAGATCTAAGAATGAATTGAGAGAATTATAGAACATTAAAGTCATCATCTATATGACCATGTCGGCAACATATATACTCTGGCATATTTTTCTAGGAGATTTTAGGAGATGTGTGCAAATTACCTTCCATTAATATTATTAGTTATACAGTTCTTTCCCAGGGTACATGACGATTTATTCCCGGCTGAGGAAAATCATGTTTCCCGAGCCGTTAGGCGAGGGTTACATGATTTTACCAGCCGGGAATAAATCGTCATGTACCCTGGGAAAGAACTGTATAACGAATTTATTATACTGCAAAGTTTTACGGTTCGGATAATTTATTTAAATCCATTTTGGCATACTGAATCACTAAACACGCTAATTCCCCTAAAAGCGCCCCAATACATTAATTCTACCCGAAGGTATCCGAAGTGGTGTGTATTGTATTTCATCGGTATTCGTGATGGCTGGACGATATAATAACTCCTCTAAAAACTGTTGTATTGGTCATTTCAAACGATGATGTTTTTAAATTCATTTCTGTATTTTTTCTTTACGTATCAATAGTTGTCTATTATGAATTTTGCTATTGTTTAGCCGAGTCGAGAAGTCGGTCTTTTGGTTTCTGACCATAATATGTGGGGCCTGCCATGGGGAATTTTCTATGTACCCTGTCAACTCACAGGGTACATGGATTCATGTACACGGCTAGTTAACCAATCAGAAGTGAGGATTTTACTTTGCAGTATAATATCTCTAATTATGTAGATCTGGACAAGAGGTTGTGTTACTCAGTGTTTCAGATTATTTTAAAAGGTTATCCCCCATTCGCGTGCTAACTATTTAACCGTTTGCATGATAAATATGCATTCTGACGCCTTGCAAAACAGGCAGATCCAGATCAGAGGGCTCATACAGGAGTCGTCTGATAGTGGTCTGCCCTGTTTGCTTGTGGAAGTATATATCTATATCTGATTATGCTGTTTCTGCCATGACCAAAGCATGTTTTTAAATATGATTATACATATTCAGATAATGAATAATCACGATGTCACTTGTGACACGAATATTCATAAGTTAAAGGATTAATAAGTATCTCTGCTTAATGTACCTTGTATCATGTCGATACAAGTAGATGTAGCCTTACATCTATATACATGCAGACATTTTAAACTGAGTTGTAGATATTATATCCCCAATATCCGTGATCAAACGTATATGATGAATACACTTTGATGAGGGATATTTTTCAGTAATCTCATTTGGATACTCTCTCGAATGCTGTTGTTCCTACTTATTGGTTCCCTGTTATTTTATCGTTGATCTCTTTGAATTGAATAGCCGAATTCTCTATAAATACCTCAACATGATATCTAAATATCTAGTGTAAGAGTAAAATTATTATGGCATTTTTAATGCATTTTTTATTTTATATTTCTATTGAACTATTTAATATTTTGTGTTAAGAAAATAGAATCTTTCCTTAAATACCAAATCAGTGAACTACAACATCTCATTGGAATACACGAGGAATAACAGAGTAGTCCACCTAAAAGGAAATACTTCTCTTTTGGTATATATTTGTGTTTGTCTGTCAAAGGAAATTATTTACATCTGGCCAATACCCCTCTGTCAGCAAGACTATTCGTATTAATAGTACTCCTACTACATTGTCAAATATTATCATCACACTTGAAATATTTAAATGCAGACAGAAGCGCTTCGCTACTTCAGCAGCGATTAGCTGAACTAGAAGCATAAATTGCTCGAGAGCGAATATTTGAATAATCAATATTTTGATTGGACATAATCGATCGTTACATATGCTAGACGCTCAAATATATAGATTCAATACATACTTATTTGTTCAATAATGTTTACGCTTACCGTGAATAGTCAGGGAAGGTTTAGAGAAAAATGTAACATGACAAATAGTTCAGATTTTGATGAGAGAGTCCCTCTAAGGGTTCTTTCATCTGAGTCTACACTGTTTGCAAAGGGCATTAGCGACTGGTTTCCCCCACTGAAAGGACTAAGACATAATGATTTGATTCCAGTGATTTATGGTGTGTCAGATCACTATTCGGAATTGACATATGGGGGGATTCTGATAACGAGGCTATCTAATTACCTATGCCTTTATATTAACGATAAAATCTCTTGAATGGGTCGTGCCATCTGGGTCTGCTCTGTTAGCTTATGGAATAATACAGACATGTTTCCACCGTTTTTGTCATTACCAACATTTCCTGTATCCATGTTGCATTATAAAACTTGAAACTACAGTAAAACCTCTCTATAATGGCCACTAAATTACATCAAGTATTTTGTGTTAAATGCAGGTGGCTGCTTAAAGCAAGATGAAAGTAAAACAGAACGCTCCTACAGGAGCGTTCTATTTTACTTTAACATTGCTTTAAGCAGCCACCTGTCCCTATATACCAACTAATTAACACAATTCAGTGGCCGTTATAGAGAGGTTTTAGTAACGCCAGTGGTTGACATTTTCATTAACTCTTTCCCTGTTGAATATTAATGTTAGAAATACCATCATGAATATTTATTATCTGAATGTTTATAATGGCTTGTGTACACATGAATGTTATGTTTTGGGACACGGGCAGTAATCTAAATCCAATGCTGCACGTGCAGTGATTTATTGCGATGTTAATCATTGCTTACGTATAAAACTAACAAGATCGGATGTCTCTATTGCAGTGACTTATTGCGATTTCGTGTATAACACACTAAACGATATTTATTGCTATGCTAATAATTGCTACTCGTGTTTATGTACGGCAGCAGACGGATCGTATATTAAGGTATATATATCTATAGCGATATTGTTGTATTCTAACACTGAGAAAATACTGCAGTTTCAGTGTACACTTACTGTAACATTACAAAGCCCATGTATCATTTTCAATCTCTAAGGCGGGTGGTAGCATAATTCTGGACGAAAGTTCTCAATAAAACAAAACCGTAATGGTTAGTTTGATTCTGAATAAATCTTTTAAAACGTCTTAAAATGGCATTCCAATGTGGTCGCTTGAGTCATTTGCATGTTGGAAAATATTGTATTGTCATTTGCAAACTATATAGACCCAGATACTTCAGATTAATTAATAGTTGATTTCAGATAATATTAAAGAAATAGTATTCGTTGTTTTATGTAGGTAATGGATCAAACCCGTACCTAATATTTACATTGACTAAAACAAGACTGATCTATAATACGCCTGACTGCCATTGTTTCACTTTTCACTGTCATGCGTTTTGAAAATCATAGGGTGATATTTGTTTCCACTCAAAATAGCCACAGGACATTGGAAATGTAGTTTCATGTAAACGTTTTCATAGTACTGCTATCTGTTTCAAATTTCAGAATTTATTTCTATTTATTTAGTTTTGTTCAATCTGTAATCAACCCGTATTATCTAACCCGTCAAAATCATATATTGGATCCCATCCTTTTTTATGTTGACGGGGTACATTAAACAACATATATGTTGGTATAGGCCATTGACATCGATGAGATCAGCAAACAGTGCACACCTTGATCACAGGGCTTCTCCAGGGGCCCTCTGATCTGAGCGTTAGTTGTTTGCATATGTCAATTTCAAAGGACACTAGACACCAATGGGTAAAGATGCGATAGAAACCTGCCACTTACTTTGCATTAGTCTGTGCTATCAACTTACAGTCGATTTCGACTACAATGGCTGAAACAAAGTCCAATTTAGCGTTTCAAGAGCAATGAAATACTTTTTCGTCAACATTAATGATCCCGTTTGCGATACTCTAATTGATCCATATTCAGCAATAGTTTGAATTACTTTACGCCCACTCTGTATCCAACATTTGATGTGTAGTCAAAAGAAGTCTAATTTCTGCATATTTAAACAGGTGATATTTTAAATTATGCATCACTTTTGTCCTGCATTAAGCAACCACCTGCCGTTACAGACTCATGTGTTAAGTTATCTGGTCACTATAGAGACCCTACTTTCTCCACAAAACTGCAATCTGACTGACAAACATTTTGGATCCTGGTGAAATCCAGACTTACTTCTTCTGGATCCGAATTGTTTACGATCAGAACCACGGAATCGCCCGTAATGTGTTTGAGGTAACCGATAATAAAATCAGTACTGACTCTTTCGCAGCCAGTGTCCAATCTGTGATCACGTTTACAAACCACCTGTATCCAGACGAGACGCCGAGTAACTCATCTGGATCCAAACAGGGTCCATGCTTATAAAGCTTTTAGTTGAGTCTGAGATCGTTCTCAAGCGTTTGATTGGTCAGATTTGAGCCTTTGGCTCAAATCTGACCAATCAAAAGCTTGAGAACTCAAATCTGACCAATCAAAAGCCTGAGAACGAAATTCAGATTCAACCAAAAGCTTTATAAGCATGGACCCTGTTTGTTTTTGTGACTGTTTGAAATACAGATGAATATTTGTTTTAAATGAATATTGTTGCAGACGACGAAATTTGCAAACGAGACCATTTGGCAGCGAAATAGTTAACTAGCGTGTATCCTGATGAGACTTGCTCGGTTTCTCCTGTATCCATTTGCAGATCACATCACAGAGAAGTAGCCATTTGAGTCTAGTGTTTAACCGTTGGCAGCCATGTTGGCCATATTACTTTTACGGTCTTTGTTTTCTTCTCTGTTTTGTCTGATAGACTCAAAAGCCTGTTTAAGTTGAGTAAAGGCGATATTCCTTCATTATAGATACGGGTTTGTGTTTCAGATTCACTGTATTTTTATTTCTAGATATTGTTATAATTCTATGAAAATAAATAAAAAACTCAAGTTTAATTCAAACATTGCTACTTATTATTTCCTACCGTATATGTTTCGTGTTGCTCTCATGCATCATTGGTGGGAGCTTAATGCATTGCAAATTAATACCTGATTCATTAACCCTTTCGCTGCCAATGCCGGATCTGTGATTACCTATACAAACAGTTTGGATCCAGATGAGACGCCGAGTAACTCGGCGTCTCACCAGGATCCAAACTGTTTGTTACTGTTACTATGTTTAAGAAACAAAAATGAAGAAAATCAAAAGAATGAAAATTTGTAGCAGACGACAAAGTTAGCAGACGACAGAGTTTGGCAGCGACAGGGTTAAGCAACCATCTTCTTTAACTTTCTCGTTTATTAATAAACAATGTGGTCGCATTAGCGAGACTTTACTATAATATATTGTGTTATCAAACACTGTTGAGGACAATATTGAATTATATCGGACGTGTACAAAATGTGCTAGCTATATTAGACGAAGCGTTAGCCGTGTACAAGCCAAATAAAATTCATTGTTGTACTCAGTAATTCAACATATTGTAGATGAAGACAGAAGCCTGGTGTAGTCCGAGTGAATCTGTAGTACATGGTCTGACATTTAAGGTGGATTTGACATAGGGGTTTGGGACTCACAAATGAAAATAATGCTAGATTTAGTTCGCATTTCAATGGGACAGCCACGTGGTACAGATGATCAAGGGCTATGTTGATTTACACATACAAGGTACATAGCACAATACCTAACAGTAGACTGGACACCTTTTATCGGATATACTGAGCATCAAGGGTTAAAGACGCATAGACACGGAACACAATTTTGACCCCCTCAGTGACTGCATTATAATTCTCTCTTCAGTGGGAAGATGACACGCAACGTTGATTTACAGGTGAAACAAAATGGGACGCTTTTAACTTTTTCGCTGCAAAATATTGTCGGTTTTCAAAAACATGACAACAGTAACAAACAGTTCGGATTTTGATGAGACGGCAGGTTACTCGGTGTCTCATCAGGATCCAAACTGTTTGTACAGGTAATAACATATGTGACATTGGCGCCGAAACAGTTAAGAAGTTGTATACGCTCGTATCTATCTACACTGTTTACCGTTTCTTCCTTTTCGTGTTTTATGTCAGAATGATGATATTTTTATTAGATTACATTAACATGAATGAACATTCACTTTTCAAGCTACATATATATAAAGCCCGTATAGAAAATGCATGTCGAGCTATGATACAAGCTACAACAATATCACATACGTTGGTTATATCTAGAGTAAATCATCGAGAGTTCTAAAGTTTAGTATAGAAGGAATTATACCATTTTAGGCAGGTGGCTGGTTAATGCAGAAGGTTCCTAGATTTTCACCT
Organism: Azorinus chamasolen; assembly: GCA_963576725.1. Taxonomy (NCBI): domain Eukaryota; kingdom Metazoa; phylum Mollusca; class Bivalvia; order Cardiida; family Solecurtidae; genus Azorinus; species Azorinus chamasolen. The sequence continues at coordinate 79,703,833 of OY755239.1, forward strand.
TGCATTAAGTTGCCACCTGTCTTAAAGATCGATACTGATACGCATTTGAGTGTTCGAACAACTGAGGTCTTACTGTATATCTGGGTTTTGATATATAGTCGTCACGAGTGATATTGTTTGGTACATGACTATAACATCTAACCTAAAGTTATATAACTATTTGTCGTTTTTGTACATGATACACAGTCAGCAATCTTTAGCAAACAAAATGCGAGTTCTTAATAGTGTTTGCAAGCAGTAAACACCTGTCTCGAATTCTCATTGGGATTCAAATTATCTGACACACTGATATAACAAAAGGGAAGACAATGCTTTTTGAACATCGTATCATTCAACGGCATGTTCTGATGTCACAGGTCCTTAGTATGCTCAAAGCACAATTGTGTGCGTATGATGCAGAACGAGATCTGCTACAGTATTGAGCGTAGCCTCTTAACCCTTTACCCCATGAATGTTTAGTAAGAAAATCTGACTGTTTGAATATTCATTATTTGTAATATTATACATGTAATAACAAATGAGCACCGAACATTTCGGATATGGCAGAAGCTGTAGAATCCGATCTATATTATTTCATGAGCAAACAGGGTAGACCCTGATCAGGGTTTTCTCTGTTTGCAAATAAAAAATGGCATCTCTATGGGGTAACGGGTTAACATGATCTAGACTGTTTGCCAATTCAATAATAAAATATTCATATTGCAAATGCTAATCAATAGCATCTAGTGTATAATCTGATCACTCTTCACGTGTCTGACGAGGCTAATGTGATGTGTCCTCACAGTAACAAACAGTACATCAAATCTAAACTGCAGTTGGCTCTTTGGCCAAAGTCGTTCGACTGTTGAGAAGCACTACTGAGTAAGTTTCCATGCTATCTTTGTTCTTTTTCCTCGACTCATGTTTACAGGGTCCGAAACACAGTCTATGGACCTCCTTCCTGAAGAACTTGCTTGTGATATAGTAGATAATCCCATAACATGCATAGTTGGAGAAGCAGATTTCTTCAACCACCCGGCGTATGTGGTAGTAGATTAGGTAACTCGTCCATGTTTGGTCTTTAGACCACCTCTGAGGCGGCGTGCCTAGGTTACCGGGGTGAATATTTAATTGAATGGTGTAGACAATTGTCGCAGGAAGAAGTGTACATATTAGATAGAAGGAGACTGATAGTAGCGTAATGGTGGATGTTTGCTGGGAACCACGGTTATTGTCACCTCGGCCGAGGTCAACGTCAAACTGACTAATGCGCTTAATTTCCTTGATAACCAATATATTGAATATCAAAACTGTCAACGGAACAGCTGCGAATACTAGCATCTCTGAAAACCATGTCCACACGAAATAAAACGATTCTGTTGGTTTCCGTATTTCACAGACGCCTGACGGATAATCATATGCCCAAACATAAGCCTGGCAAAGGCCGAATACCATGGCTAATACTACCATAGAGATTATAACAGTTGCTGCCCTTTTCACAGAACAAACCTGCTTTTTCAAGAATGGATGACATATTGCTATATAACGCTCAAACGTAAATCCAAGGATCAACAATGGAGCCAGATACTGTGGTGTAATGTATAGTACCATAAATATTTCACAAGATATTGGCCTGTTGTATGTTCTTATCCCCCAAGCTTGCAGTAGTTCCACCCAAATATGTAGAAAAATAAACATCGTGTGTACGATAGCAATAGACCCAAGGTATATTGCCGACGAATTGGAACTCCTTACTTTTCTTGCAAGCCATATCCGGGCACTTAGCGGATTCCCAACAGCACCTATTATATACCATATAGGGGTGATAACTCTGTCAACAATCAATAACTCCGGTGCAGCGATTCGATGGATTTCGTACGAATTCGGGAGTAAATCGAACGGGTTGACTTCAGTAAAATTTCCAGGAAGATCTTCTGTTGTCGTATTATTCATTCTTCTGCAATATTAATTCAAATCTTTAACAACACATGAACCGTAACTCTATAAAATGTACTGTGGATGTTTCATAAATTGTAAAGATCCAGATTTCTTACACGAATATTCATCAGGTACAATACTATAAACAAATGAAGAGAACATCTGATTTTATATCTGAACATATATTACTGATGAAAACGACATTTGTCAGAGGAAATTTACTCACAAACTAAAGCCTTACCTTTGTAATAGCGACTGCTTTTGAAGAGAAGCTAACTGTGTGAAGTCAGTGGTAACTCTGGCCTTTTATCGGTCAGTGTTCTAACCTGAAAGCAAAACGAATCACATTTATTACTAGTAGCAGCTGTCAGTCCTGTGCTTCAATTTATGATTAACCCTTCCCCTGCTGAATTTCAAAGTGGAATAGCTCATCACCTTTTAAAGGTAGAGTTCATTCAGTGTAAAACAGTATAATGTGTGAGAGACAACCAATGCAGGCCCTGGTCAGAGGGCTACTCTACTCTGGTCTGGGGTTGCACTGGTAGAAAAATGACAGCCAACTCGTTGCTTGTATTTAAAGGGCTCAGTATACATTTATTTGGCAACATATGCTGTGATAGTGGACACATAACCAGTGGGGCGGCTATATGTTATATGATAACTGTAACGTTTGTTTGATAAATATCATACAAAGTGTACTCAATAAAATTCAAACAACTCAAACACCAGCGTATTACCATTTCGTCGTCTGATCACACTATTCATTGTCTGTTCTGGGTCTACACTGTTTACAAAGGCATGTAATGGCGTTTATATGAGGGAAAGGGCTGACGTTTTCTTGCTTCAACGGTCAGTGCTCGCGTAATCCTTTACTCCATGAATATACAGTTAAACTTCGATAACTCGAACTTCAAGGGACCATACAAATTAGTTCGAGATAATAGAAGTTCGAGTCATCCGATTTCTAATATGAACAAGGTCACAACTTAATACAGGTATAAAGTAATACTGAAAACTCCTGTAGGACCTTTCAGCATTTCTTTAGACCTGTATTAAGCTGCCACGTGTGTATCTAGATATCTTTACAGATTCATTATTAGAGCAATTCTGTTTTGTAAGTTTTGGAAGGACTGAACTTTTTGTTCGAGTTATCCCGAAGTTCGAGTTATCCGAGTTCGAGATATCGAAGTTCAACTGTACATGTAAACATAATGAAATTATATATATTAGCTCATTTTTTATATTGGGATATTGAACAACATACCTTTTGGTAATGGCAGAAACTGTAGAATCAGACTTATATCATGTCATAAGCAAACAGAGTAGACTCTTATTATCCAAAACGGACATAAAAATATGTCCATTAATCTCATACGCCTCATCAATTTCTCTTTGATTATTTCAACATAAAGAGTTTGAACTTGCACTTTGTTTAAATCATATGTTAACAATTAACTTGTCGAGTACGCTTCTGTCGGCCTTTTATTTTACAAATACCCTTTATTTCAGTTTTGGCATTTGATTTTCCAGGCATTTTCAAAACCATAAGCATAGATTCAAACAATTTGGACCCTGATAATGCGTCAAAATACTCGGCGTCTCACCATTATCAAAACCATTGACAACGACTTTTACATGTATTCGCTGGTAATATGCGAAGATCAATGATCGTTTAAAACTGTCATTCATTCGATACAGTGAGCATAATGACCTACTGTCATGTCCTCATAATTCCCACATACAAGTACGAATTATGTGTATCTAATTAACGGACACTTGCGTTAAACCGTTTTATGTAATTAGAAACAGTTATAACTCGCAAGTGTGAGAACAACCATAAATATATTTAGGTAAGTTTACATGTAACATGACTCAACAAAAATGCTAAACCCTTTCTCCTGTGAATTTTCATATGAGAAGTACAGAATGTATAAGCATTAAGCAGCTGAATTTTATAAAGGCACCAGGACCAAACTAGCTTTTACTTTAGCGGAAGTCGCAGATTCAGGACTATAGTATTTCATAAGGAAACAGACGCCTTCTGGTCTGGTCTACTCTGTTTGCAAAGGCGTCAAAAAGCGTCTCCATGCTGTCGTAAAGTAACGTTTTTGGAGTTAACCAATATCTATGCATAATATTTATTTTGCAATAAACGTATCAGAACTTGTTAAAACCGTGTGTAATTCTTCATGTCGGACGCCATATTGACGTCCAAAATAATAAATACACAAAGATGTGATGATTTCCAATTTGATACAAAACCCCGCAGTGCTTGATATTCAGTTCATATACCCCAGAGCCTCGTATAATATGATCTGTTACATTCGTATTCATTACTAGCGGTACTCCCGGGATTTTTTAAGTGTAACTGAAATACAAACTCTACACTGGCTCGATAATAAAATATATACAGTAAAACCCCGATAATGCGACCACTTAAAAGAGGCGCAATTCTAGGTGCTAGATGCAGGTGGTAGCTTAATGCAGGACAAAAGTAAGGCAGAAAGCTCCTAGAGGAGCTTTCTGCATTACTTGTGTCCTGCATTAAGCAATCATCTGCTTATAAAGAGACCCATGTTTATTCATCAATTGGTCGCATTCGAGTGGCTCTACTGTATATAGTAAAACCCCTCTAAACCGGAAGTCCAAATTAGTTTCAACACTGGTCTGTAAGGCAGGTGGCAGGTTAATGCAGGGTGAAAATTATACAGAAAGCCCTCGAAGGAACTTTCTGCTTGACTTTCATCTTGCATTAAGCCGCCACCTGCCTAAAAAGATCTTAAGTTCTTCTTTATGATAATTCCGGTATGGGGAAATTTTACTGTAGTTTATGTAATATAAACGGGCAATCAAAGGGGGTATCCGTTGTCTTCTTAACCCTCATATCCTGCTATTGTCATATGATCGCTGTGTCATGTAGTAGAGTAGGTTACATTATTAAACACAAACCTTATCTTAGTTTTTATTGGCGTATCTTGACCTTATAGATATACATGTTTCTCGCGTAAATTGCGTATCTGTTTTTGCGAATTTGGTAGATATTTATTGTAAAAGTTTACAGTAACAAACTGCCGCAAACGTTTACAATAATTATAAATATCAGCATAAGATTGATTTTTGCTGAGAAAGATATAAAGCAGACGGTAACTAGGTATAGATTTGCTCATCGTACAGCGCGGTATTTTTCATGCAAATGAAAATGGTATACGTAGTAAAAGCGCGATAGCCCAGTGGATATATCATTGGCTTTCAAACTAAGGGACCCGGAGTTCCAAAACAGCTCAAACCATTGGTATGATTTTGGTTTTATTACGCTAATAAATATGAAGCTGGTGATAAGCAAAACAACCTTTGTTTTATGTCGCTTTTGTTTTATGCCAAATATTTCCTTTTTCGTAACACTGCATCTAATCAATATTGGCCATTAATTCACACATCTAAATACATCAAATATTGGCCATTAATTCACACATCTAAATGCATCAAGTTAAGAGTTCTAATATTCCTAAAATACTGACTGCTTAAGTATCTAAGAGCTAAAACTTCCAAGTCTTCCATGATGTGGTTTGATTTTATATTTGTATCCGTTGTATCTAGTTATAACGAAATTCCGCGAACTTCCATGACAGCCCGCGTACATGTATAAGTGCTATATCGACATTTATGAATAGTGTCGATCATTTCATTGTTCATAACGTCGCTTTAAGTTAAGTTGAAATATAATTATGTCACTGTTTTATATAACTGTAGTCCTCGACTACTGTCATTTTCCTAGTATACCAACATAATATTTCAATAAACAACATTTTAACTATAGTTATCTTTATTCGACCTCGGTTGAAGGCGTTTTGCCTTTGAAACAACTTTTCCTGATTTAGCTTTAAACTACGGCGCATAACAAAGATTATTTTCACTTTTATCTGAGACCCAATTAAATATCCTCGTGATGAACTTAGTTGCGTGTCAGCTACCGCTCGTTATATTACCACTCAGAGATACTCTAACGAACCAGAAAGTAATAAAGACGTAAAGTATAAAGGCTTTGTAGCCATCACAAACGCACTGTAAATCTAACCCTCTACACTCTGAGCAATTGCCGTCTGCAAATATTGGCGTTTGCTCTAATTCTAAAAATAGATGTTGTCTTGTATTGCGTGCACGAAACACAACCTGGGTCCATGCTTATAAAACTTTTAGCTGAGTCTGAGTTCGTTCTCAAGTTTTTGATTGGTCAGATTTGAGCCGCTGGCTCAAATCTGACCAATCAAAAGCTTGAGAACTCAAATCTGACCAATCAAAAGCTTGAGAACGAAACCCAGACTCAACTAAAAGTTTTATAAGCATGGACCCTGAGCATCACATACTTTGGATCCTGGTGATACTTATTCGGTGTCTCATCTGAATCCAAACTGTTTGCAAAGTTTATTCGAAATTCGCCAGTAGAGTGGTAAAGGCTAATAAAGAGTGTCATTAACTTATAATAAATTGTTCAGACAGTGTTCGAGAAATATTGCAGCCCGAACCCAGTGACTGCAATGCAAATTAGTTGCCACTTGATAATTAAAAGGACCACAATGGAAATAAGAGCATGCTCTTTATTGTGTTATCCTTGGTATAGAAAACATGCCATGGTTTTTCACTATGCATCATTTTACGTATTACTATTTTTTATGATGTGATACATGTTTGTGAACCATATTATGTTTTCTGTTTGCCGAAATAAATCTATCTAATTTATCTATCTAACTATATTGTCATTCAAACCATTTCCCTAAAAACATTTATGCGTGAATTGATCACGTCAATGCCCGAAAACTGAAAGCTCAGATACATATACCATTGAAAACAGAGTAGACCACGATCATCTACAGGAACCGTCTGGTCTGGGTCTATTCTGTTCGTAAATACATACTTTGCACGTATATAGGGGAATAGATTAACAAGCAGATGTCTGATTATTGTTAATCAAACATATACAGCATAGGCAAACCGTGCATACCCAGATTGGAAGATTCCTGAGGGAACACTCTGATCAGGGTATTTACTGTTTGGTACTTACTGTTTGGTATTTACTGCTTGGTATTTACTGTTCGGTATGTACTGTTTGGTATTTACTGCTTGGTATTTACTGCTATTTACTGTTTTGTATTCGTTGTTTGTTATGCACTATTTGGTATTTACTGTTTGGTATTTACTGTTTGGTACTTACTGATTGGTACTTACTGTTTGGTGTTTGGCATGCACTGTTTGGCATGCACTGTTTGGTATGCACTGTTTGGTATTTACTATTTGGTACTTACTGTTTGGTGTTTACTGTTTGGCATGCACTGTTTGGCATGCACTGTTTGATATTTACTGTTTGGTTCATACCGTTTGGTACTTATTGTTTGGTGTTTACTGTTTGGCATGCACTGTTTGGCATGCACTGTTTGGTATTTACTGTTTGGTACATACTGTTTGGTACTTATTGTTTGGTACTTACTGTTTGACATGCACTGTTTGGTATGCACTGTTTGGTGTTTACTGTTCGGTATGTACTATTTGGCATTCACTGTTCGGTATTTACTTTTTTGTGTTCACTGTTTGGTATTTACTGTTTGGTACTTACTGTTCGGTACTTACTGCTTCGTGTTTACTGTTTGGTTTTCAGTTTGGTATTTACTGTTTGGTAAGTACCATTTGGCATTCACTGTTTGGTATTTACTTTTTTGTATTCACTGTTTGGTATTTACTGTTTGGTATTTACTGATATTTACTGTTTTGTATTCGTTGTTTGTAATGCACTGCTTGGTATTTACTGGTTGGTACTTACTGTTTGTTACTTACTGTTCGGTACTTACTGTTTCGTGTTTACTGTTTGGTTTTCACAGTTTGGTTTTTACTGTCTGGTAAGTACTGTTTGGTATGAACTGTTTGGTATTCACTAGTTGGTATTAACTTTTGGTTTTCACTGTTTGGTATTCACTGTTTTGGTATTCACTGTTTGGTGTTCACTGTTTTGTTATTTACTGTTTGGTATTCACTGTTTTGGTATTCACTGTTTAGTATGCACTGTTTGGTATTTACTGTTCGGTATGTACTATTTGGTATTTACTGTTTGGTAATTACTGTTTGGTATTTACTGTTTGGTATTTACTGTTTGGTATTCACTCTTTTGGTATTTACTGTTTGGTATTCACTCTTTGATATTTACTGTTTTGTAATTACTGTTGGTATTTACTGCTATTTACTGTTTGGTATTTATTGTTTGGTATTTACTGTTTGCTATTTACTGTATCGTATTTACTGTTTCGTATTCAGTTTGGAGTGGTCCCCGTGCAACATTTTCGAACATGTAAAAAATAGGTTCATGTTAATTCATAGGCTCAGGCCAGACAAAAACACAAAAATGGTGAGAATAACGACTGAAGAACACAGACGAGCTGTAGGAATTACCGATGCTGGAACGCCAATAGGACGGGTATGCTCCATATTTACATTACCCAACAACTTTCTTATAAATGAATTATCACGTAAATGAAACGTTATGCGTGATAACCGTACGTTCATAAGGCGTACTCGACGAATCAAACTTTGCTGAAATTGCTTGAAATGTTTGTCATAACTGACCATCTGCTAACTACATCCAGTTTGATAACATTTACATAAGTCTGGTGCAATGTGCACCGTATCAGCTCCGGTGCAATGTGCATGGCGTTACAGCGGCGTTACATGTAGCGATTAATGACGTTGTGTCATTCATGAGCTTATTTCAATCTCACTTTTTATATTTCTCTACATACAACAATGGTATCAGTAGAGCGAGGTGACTCGGGATCTCCTCGTCATCTAAAGGTTACAGTCCTTACCCAACGACACAGACACGCTCGATCATTGGGCGAGACGACACCGTATCGGACTAGACTCTAGCGAACGTATTGTTTGTGGATGAAACGAGGATAACGTTCCGTGGACCCAACGGCCGGATTCGCATATATCACCGACGGTACAACGAGACATGTTTGCTAGGAGCTGACCCGTTAGGGGGAGGTTCGATTATGATGTAGGTCGGCGTATCAATACATTCCAAAACCCCGATTGTTTTAGTTTGAAGCTTAAATTCCATGACGCACCAGATCATCAATCCTGCATTTGTACTGCACATTAACGCCACCGTAGCATGATACTCTGTAGACACGCAAAATGAAAAACAAATTCAAACCACGTTAAAAGTTTTTTGCAATGTAACGTAATTTGATTTATTTTACAAAGTGCGTTGACCCTGTGTCTATCAAATATGCAAGTACAAATTGAAAAAAATAACGGAATAGTAGCATATAAATTAGACACAACACTAATAGAAACTACATTATACTTTATATCAGTAATAAGCTGTGGAAAGTGACTTTGACATTATCTGACATTGTAAAGTGCAACATAATATGATTACATAAAATGTTGCACTATATAAATATCCGTGATTGATTGATTGATGATTTATTACCGACTTATAGTTTAGACACCATAAATGTATAATTATCATTTTTACAACAGGCGCAATATGTGATCGACGTCATAAAATAGGATTACTGATTATTAACTGAATTTATCGCCATGTTAAAAGGATTCACTGTTTAATACAATAAGCAGTGGCGCCTTTCCTTTTGTAGAAAATCAGAAGTCAAATTATTTGATGGCATAATTTGATATAATGATATAAACACGCATTTCTTCAATAAAGAGAATTTTCTTACGTAATTTGTCCAGAAAGACTTAAAATAAGAGGGTCATGATGACCCTATATCACTCACCTGCGAATTGTGACACTAGATAGAGATAAACTAGTCACATCCATCTCTGGAAAACCACAGTATTTTTCCATTTTGTTCAACTGAATATTATTGAAAATGTTCAAAATGCATGGAAATCAAAATTAATTCTCAATGTATTTACCAGAGGACTAGTCCTACCAAATACCCTTTACACTGGACTGTTAATTTTGGAGATTCATTTAAACGTTTTCCATATAGACACATATGGAAATTTAGCCCTATCTTTGGAGGCCATGTTTTCTTGCATATCAACTTAATATTCGTAATTCTGAAAGAGGGTCCAAGGGGATTATTTCTACCAAATGCTATTCAGATTCGACCACCGGTACTGAAAAAGGCGATATTTTCCTCTATAGTTATATAAGGCAATTTAGCCCCGCCCCTGGCGACCCTTTTTTATCAGGTATCGGCATAGTTCTAGCAATGTTCATGGTTGCCAAGCGACTGTTCCTACCAAATTCCATTCAAACTGGAACACCAGTTTTGGAGAAGAAGGTTGTTAAAAGTTTTCTACATCGTTATTTAAGAAAATCTAGCACAGTCCCCTCGCTGTCATATCGACATGAGTGTAGCAATTTATGTAGAAGACTATTCATTTCACATATCGTTAATTCTGATTACTGGTTTAAGAAAAGATGATTTTTAAAGATTTATTTTGGTTTTCGTGACAACATGCCGTTTACAGCACGGACGGACTGGCAGACGGGTGGACGGACGGACACCGGACGGTGGTCGATCACAAAAATCTCACATGAGCATACTGGGTGTGCTTTAAAAACCGGAATCTACAAGGTAAGTAAATAGCTTAAATCTCCCGGCTTTAAAACAGACTCATCTACAGCTAGGCGGTCTATATCTTGTGTCCTGTGCTAGTGCAAATCGCATGTGTAGCGTAACATAGAAGTGTCTGAAATATAGGTTTAGTTCATTATTACTAATATAAAGTATAATGTATCAATAATAGTACATATAATGCAGTTTCTGTTAGTATTGTATTCAATATATAATTATGCTCCTATGTCGTTATTGTATATTATTTCTTTTCCATTTGTACTAAATGAACACAATAGGCGCAGTGTCCACTCAATTTAATTCTTTTTTCAAATTACGTTACGCCGCCCAACATTTGAAACAAATTTTCATTTCGCGTTACCGTGCCCCCTTTCATGACGCGATTTGAAAAAACAAAATCAAATTACGCTTTTTTTCATTTTACGTGTCTACAATGCTCGCTCAGGACAGTGCTTCTTGTCACGCTGCTAGAGCATCACAGACTGTGTTGACAACAAAGAACGTTAGAACACTGCCATGGTCCTCAAAAAGTCCGGACTTAATTGCTATAGAGAACGTTTAGAACCTGCTCAAGAGACGTGTCAGGTCGCAACCGCTGCAGTTCATCATGCGCGTGTCGTGAATAGAATATAAGCTACTATCCCCAAGCAGTATCTGCACTGGTACATTGTATCAACAAGGGACAGCTGTCGTGTAGTAATTCGTGCGAGAGGGGACACATGCGGTGTGGTTAAACAAATGGAACTGTGTTACTTTTATGTTTGTGGGTATCTGTCTTAACGGGTCCACAGGGGCTCCAACTGACTTGTACCTCAAATACAAACATGTCTGTAACTCTTACAATTTATATGATAATTTCGTAATTCTTTCGGCTATTGAACGCCAAAATATTTCAATATCCTTTCAGTATAATCTTGTGAGGGTATCGTATGCATTATTATAAATAAAATTATAATGATTTTCTCAAACTTCTACATGTTTATGTGGTCATTGACATACGCTCGTTCAACCTGGTCTCACCTTATCACAGCGATAACATGGCGATATGCAGGCCAGAAGATGGTATGATTAAATAAAATAACTCGACTCTATCACAAATCTCCAACTTTTAAGTCCCCGGTATCAAAGCGATGATGTAAAACTAGCGAGTTTCGCCAATTCGCTTCAAATCGTCGAGGAAGCAGCCATTGTAAGTGACGTCACAGATTTCCAAGTTTTCCCTCGCATATCCAATGAAATGGCTCTATTCACATTTGTTGCACAATGGCATCACCCGAAACAGCCACATATCGACAGACGGAAAGGCCGCTGTTGCCAGTAACTTACTTATTGAGGCCAAAACACATGGATAGTGGTGATAGAATGGAGTTGTTTTATTGAACCACGCCATCTTTAAAACTGAAATCGTCAGGTTATTGTTGTGATAGGATGAGACTGGGGTGGACGAACGTTTATCAATGACCCAAAAAACTCTTGAAAGTTTGGGAAAATCTTTATTATATTGATAATAGTGCATAAGTTAACATCGGAAGATAATATTTATTTGGTACTCAAATATATTTGCTTTCAATAGCCGAAAGAATTACGAAATCATCATTTAAATTGTAAGAGTTACGGTCATATCTGTACACGGATAATCGATAATCGCCTTGCCAGTTGGAACCCTTGTAAGTAATTTACCACTGCATTTACCATCGCGGTTGTTGTAGTTTAGTCGTAGATGGGGATACGTTTATTTAAACCGTTTGTCTTTTAAGGTGGGGATTGAATAACTGTTAGGTTGGGCGCCCCTAAACCAGTATAAACCTCTAGTGACATTTGTCATTGACCGTTCCAGGTTAACCAAAACAGTATCCATTTACGGCAATTTTGAATCAGTTCGTCTGCTTTACAATACACTTGACACGCATATAGTAAATCAGACGAATATTTTTCAACATGGTTGCACACGAATTGCTTATTATATAATAACATTTTCCTTGCGTGGCACACATGCACTGACATTTGCAAAATGTGTACGTTAATATCAGAATGTTCCTAGAGGAGCTTTCTGATCAGTGTCTGTTCTGTTTTCATTTAAAATCCTCTAGCAATGTTAAGCGTTTCATATTGAGTAGACTCTGTAGTTAAACACTTATGGGCTCTTCCGCACTGGCATTTGGCGTTGAGTGGATTACGGTCAGCTACAGGTTCCACTTGTGAAATCCCACTACGACTACATATGAGCACATTTTTATATTGTATATGAAACGCGCCATGCCAACACCAACCACAATCTGATGCTTACAGTGTATACATACATCCATTATCATCTACATATCTGATAAGTAGTGATACTGTTTGATATGCTGCATATAAAACACTGTAGATACCTGTATGTGTCTGACAGTGCAGACCTAGATAGACGCCTCGTCCGAGATGAAGCAACTAAGACTGATTCTGTCATGGCAATACTAATACATATTCGTAGACTGAGTGCATACCTATCTTGCAGACATTTGTCTTTATGGAAGATTTACAAACAAAACGTCTGTCTGAGAGCTTCATTAAGGCACGTTAGTGTTGTTAGTTCAATCATATAACAGACTGTGTCAATGTGGCATATTAACTATAAGCATGCCATGAACGAACAAGTAATAACCACACAAACTGTTTGGATCCAGATCAGGCACTTCGTTGCGTGTTCTATCACTGTATGACATCTAAGTTGTGTGTTGCTGGAAGGAATTGCACGATAATTCAACTTGAAAAGCAATGTTTTTGCAGACAATTTGATCTGTTTTGCTGCACGAAGATTACAAAATAAACAGACACCAGTCTTAGACAGAATTACCAAAATGTTTGCCTTTTTTGTTTATCAAACTTCCTACAATGTATTTGTTACCAAAGCTACATAAAAAACATATAAAGCGCGTTTCATTGCAAATTCTAGTTCATGTACAACTACTAGATTATCTATACTTTTGACTTCTTGTTTATCGAAGGTAAAGGAACATGTAAAATTCTACTGTGATAAGACTTATGAACATTCTGGAATAAATCTCTTCTGGTCTATTAAGGACTCTTCAGAAGTCTTAAACAAACTTAAGAACAAAAGGTATCTTGTATCCACTGTAAGCATGTACGATTTTTCCACTCTGTACACAACTCTTCCTCATATTTCAATTAAGGATAAGCTTACTAACTTAATCCAGAAATTATTTGCCCGGGAAAAAAACATCATTCCTGACATGCAATGCTGAAAACGCTTTCTTTACTGACGAGCAAATGAAATATTACACCAATTGGACTTGCTCAGAAGTTTGCGAATCACTAATCTTTCTTTTGGATAACATATTTGTACGTTATGGGAATGCTATATACCGTCAGGTAATTGGTATTCCTATGGGTACGAATTGTGCACCACTTGTCGCATATTTGTTTTTGTACTGCTATGAGAGAGATTTCATGTTGCGTTTAAATCCTCAATCACAAGATGTTATAAAAGCCTTCAATGAAACTTGTCGATATTTGGATGATATTTTTAACTTAGATAACCCTTTCTTTGATGCTCTGATTCCTACAATTTATCCTAAAGAACTCAAATTGAATAAAGCTAACCCGTCCGACAATTATGCATCGTTTCTTGATCTAGACCTTAAAATTGATAATGGAATGATTTCTTCTAAAATATATGACAAAAGAGATGATTTTGATTTTAATATTGTAAATTTTCCTCATCTTGACGGGGATGTTCCCCGTGCTCCATCTTACGGGGTTTATATATCTCAACTTATTCGTTTTGCTAGAGCTTGTTCATCTATTGACGATTTTAACAGTCGAAATCTCATTTTAAATGAAAAACTGCTTAAGCAAGGATATAGATACCATAAACTAAGAAAAAAATTATCTAGATTTTACTATCGAAATCTCTCGCTTATTGGCAAGTACGAATGTAATCTCAAGGCGCTTCTGCGACACGGTATTTCACATCCTGAATTTTATGGTGATGTGATTTACAAACTTCGTAAAATTATTGGACATACCCATTTTCTCACTTTGTTCATCAAATATGTTAAAACATTCATTAACAAGAGAGTCGTCACAGGTGACAAATGCCCCCAAAGTGTTTGACACCGAAATGCATTTTGGCGAAAAAACAATACAATGTAATACAGTAACATGAAATATTGATGCTGTTAAAAATGACACAGGAGTCAGTTCTTAACATTAGAAACAGAACCTTTGACGATTATGATACATGTACCTAAGAAAAGAGCCAAGGGTAAAAACTTAGTTAAAAAGGACCCTAGGTCATTCTCAACGTTAAAAAGGACCCTTGGTTGATTGTCAACGTTAAAAACAGATCCTGTGTAAATTCTTAACGTTTAAAAAAAAAGACATGGGGTCAAATTTCAATACATAAAAAACATGCTTTGTTGATTGTTACTGTTAAGTTGATTCTTAACGTTTAAGAAAGACCTTATGTCGATACTTAACGTTAAAAACATACCCTCAGTCAATTCTAAATGCATGGTCAAGGTCAAGGTTCAAGGTCAAGGTCACAGTGACCTGAAAATGGTACGCTACACTGTGTCATCCCAGGATGAACTCACATACCAAATTTTGGATCCGTAGCTGGTAAGGTATAGGAGATATGCTACGGACAATCTTTTTGTAAAATCGAGGTCAAAGGTCAAGGTCAAGGTGACCTGAAAATGGTACGCGACACTCCGCCATCTCAAGGTGATCTCGCACACCAAATTTTGAATCCGTATTTGGTAAGGTATAGGAGATATGCTCCGGACAAGCTTTTTGTAAAATCGGTCAAAGGTAAAGGTCAA
This sequence comes from Azorinus chamasolen, assembly GCA_963576725.1. NCBI lineage: Eukaryota > Metazoa > Mollusca > Bivalvia > Cardiida > Solecurtidae > Azorinus > Azorinus chamasolen. The sequence continues at coordinate 79,719,176 of OY755239.1, forward strand.
GGTCACAGTGATCTGAAAATGGTACGCAACACTCCTCCATCCCAAGATGAACTCACACAGCAAATTTGGAATCCTTAGCTGGTAAGGTATAGGAGATATACTCCGGACAAGTTTTTGTAGCTGGTAAGGTATAAGCTTTTTTTAAAATCGAGGTCAAAGGTCAAGGTCAAGGTCACAGTGACCTGGAAATGGTACGCGACACACCGCCATCCCAAGATAAACTCACACACCAAATTTGGAATCTGTAGCGGGTAAGGTAAAGGAGATATGCTCTGGACAAGCTTTTTGTAAATCGGTTAAAGGTCAAGGTCAAGGTCACAGTGATCTGAAAATGGTACTGGACACTCCTCCATCCGAATATGAACTTACACACCAAATTTGGAATCCTTAGCTGGTAAGGTATAGGAGATATACTCCGGACAAGCTTTTTGTAGCTGGTAAGTTATAAGCTTTTTTTAAAATCGAGGTCAAAGGTCAAGGTCAAGGTCACAGTGACCTGGAAATGGTACGCGACACTCCACCATCCCAAGATGAACTCATACACCAAATTTGGAATATGTAGCTGGTAAGGTAAAGGAGATATGCTCCGGACAAGCTTTTTGTAAAATCGGTCAAAAGTCAAGGTCAAGGTCACAGTGATCAGAAAATGGTACGCGACACTCCTCCATCCCAAGATGAACTCACACACCAAATATGGAATCCTTAGCTGGTAAGGTATAGGAGATATACTCCGGACAAGATTTGTGTAGCTGGTAAGGTATAAGCTTCTTTTTTTAATCGAGGTCAAAGGTCAAGGTCAAGGTCACAGTGACTTGGAAATGGTACGCGACACTCCGCCATCCCAAGATGAACTCACACACCAAATTTGGAATCTGTACCTAGTAAGGTAAAGGAGATATGCTCCAGACAAGCTTTTTGTAAAATCAAGGTCAAAGGTCAAGGTCAAGGTCACAGTGACCTGAAAATGGTACTCGACACTCCGCCATCCCAAGATGAACTCACACACCAAATTTGGTATCCGTAGCTGATGTGACAAAGGAAATATACTCCGGACAAAAGGTACACACACCCACACACCCACACACACACACACACACACACACACACACACACACACCCACACACACACACCCACGCACCCACACACGCACGGTGCGATCACTATATGCCCCAAAACCTAGCTTTGGGGGCATAAAAAGGGATGTGATTCTGTAGTACTACAACATACTGCATGTTTTGTAGTCGGAGAGTGGATACGTTTATTTACACTGTTTGTCTTTTAGGGTGGGGACTGAATAAGTGTGAGGTTGGGCGCCCATAAACCGGTTTAACCCCCCCCCCCGGTGACTTTCGTCACTGACCGTTCCAAGGCGGTACTTCCATCTTCCATCTTCCCCCTATTGTATGTTTGTTTTGTCTTTGTGCGTCTCTTGGTTTTAATTACAATAAGATTGTATCGGACCTTAATATTGTAAATAATACTCCTGTTAGTTGAAATTGTAATTCTTCTAAGTTCTGTTACGCCGAGGCTGGTCATGTTATTACAGGCAATTTTGACATTATCGAAAACAAACGTCTCCGTACTTTACTAATTAAGGGACCTAAATACAGACTACCTTCTTTGATAGATTTCAAAATCTGCCGCAGCAAAATTATAGAATCTTTGTTAGACTTCAGTGTAAAATGGTGTCGCCGAGAACATGCAGACAATAGTGCCCTTACTAAATGGATAAAACAAATTTCAAATATAATGGATACACGTATCGCGTTTTACAAATCTAACATTCACCTTCTTCCGCCTAAACCTAAGACTTCAGTTCGCTTCTTAAAAAATAGTATACAAGAATTTCACTCTAAATACGTGTTTGTCCCAGCTGATAAAGCGTCAAACAATGTAATTATCGTTTGACGACTTTATTATGTGGATGTTATAGAACAAGAACTAACTAAGACAAAGTCATATATTGTGGTCTCTAAGTCTGAAAACGACATAATATCTGAACATGTTAATAAATGTAAACAGTTCAATGCTGATATATTAATCACACACCATAAACTTCCGACGATGTACTGGATACCTAAACTCCATAAAACGCCATATAAATCACGCTTCATAGCGAATTCTGTCTCGTGCACAACAACTGCACTATCCAAACTAATTACATCGTGTCTAACAGCGGTCAAAGAACATGTCAAGCGTTACTGCGATGAAGCTTATGAGAATTCAGGAATTAACCTTTTTTGGTCTATTAAAAACTCCAATGAGGTTTTAACTAAATTAGAAATCAAGCAACACCAAGCTTACACTATAAGCACTTATGATTTTTCTACACTTTATACCACATTACCACACGATCTAATTAAGATCAAACTTACTAATCTTATAAATAAAACATTTGCCAGAGAAAAAGTATCATTTATTGCCTGTAATTCTAGACATGCGTTCTTTACCAATGATGTTACAAATAAATATACCTCATGGACATGTTTAGATCTTTGTGACGCTATTACGTTTCTGTTAGACACTATATTTGTTCGTTTTGGTAATTCTGTTTATCGTCAGGTTATTGGTATTCCAATGGGAACCAATTGTGCTCCTTTAATTGCAGACTTGTTTTTGTTTTGTTATGAACGGGATTTTATATTTAACCTTAACAGCGATTCACAGGCGGATGTCATCAATGCCTTTAACAATACAGCACGTTATTTAGACGACATTTTTAATATTGATAACCCATACTTTGATTCTATGATAACCTCAATTTACCCTAGGGAGCTCAAGCTTAATAAAGCAAATAGTTCTGACATATCTGCAGCCTTTTTAGATTTAAATTTATCTATAAACAATGGAACAATTTCTTCTGGAATTTATGACAAAAGGTATGATTTTAATTTTAAAATAGTTAACTATCCTCATTTGGATGGGAATGTTCCCCGAGCTACATGTTACGGTGTATACATTTCTCAGCTTATTCGTTTTGCTAGAGCTTGTTCCTGTTGATGATTTTAACAATCGTAACCTTATTATCACTGAAAAACTACTAAAACAGGGCTACAGATATGACAGACTTCGTAAAACATTTTCAAAATTTTACCACCGTAATATTCTACTCATCAGCAAATACAATTGTAATTTACGTACTTTTCTAAAGTTAGGTATTTCACATCCGGAGTTTTACGGTGATGTCATTTACAAACTTCGAAAACTTATTGGACACACTTATTTTGATACTTTGTTTGTCAAACGTATAAAACAATTCATTAAAAAGGGATATAACCCCTCTATATTGCAGCACACTACATGCTTGGTGGTCGACCCCTTTACAGTTGGTCATTATGCTTTCCTCTTTGCTTGTGCGACGACGGAAAAGGCTTAATACTCTATGAATATTCCCTCTGAAACCCGTTTACGGAGGGAGGAAATTAGATATTTGTATTTTGCCAGTTCTGTCGTACCCCAAATGACTACTCCACAGCTGCTCTGACCTGAATAGTCATCGAGTACATGCCTACGATGTCAAGTTTATTCTTTTTCAAACAAAACAGTTGTGTATGATTAATATCCACTGGTAATTGTATTTTCTTGCGATTGATCTTTTAAATGTCGGTGTAGAAGTGTTTCAAATAGTTTTCCCGTACTTTTAAATTATGACGTCATTTACATGATGACGTCGCTTGTTTACTTCTAATAGCGTTCATTTTCAAATCATTTTCATTTTGGCATACATAGTTACGCATGTTGTGGTGTTGTCTGGAGGGGGAATTTTATTTACATTTTGACTTTGGTGAAAGTGGGATAAGGACGAGGTTGGGTACCCGTAAACCAGGTTCAAGTCCCCCAGTGGCCCTTTTTTTATTGCTGTTGGCTGCTGGCCGTTCCAAGGCGGCACTCCTGCTTTCAGCCTACGGTCAATTTTGTTTTTTAATATGCTTAATGTTTAATGTGTTTAGTCTTGATATGCGTCCTGTTATGTTTTGTCTTGTGGCTTTACCGTTTCTCGTTAGATGGTGTTTGATGCGGTGTCATTCCGTGTGTGGCTCTCCCTGTTTGACTATTTTTCCATATTTAAAGTTATGTACATTTGCAGTTTCCTTGTGTTGCTGTTCGGGCGACTGTTTGTTCTGTATGTGGTGTTTCCTGCATGACTCATTTTGTACTCGTGCACTAAGCGACTTTTTCCGGAGTTACTCGTCCAACACTTAAACACATACTCAAACATTGGTATTTTATGAAACATGCAACTGTCACTGTGAATGTTTACTTATTTATAGTGACAAACATTGACAATTCTGCTTAAACATGTGTGTCATTTTATACATCTACACACGTTGCCATGGTATGTGAATATGGCAATATGGCAATGGATACATTCTGTTGGGATTATGTGTCGTGGTACCACGACATATACATGTCTCTGGTATATTGCCGAATAAAACTCTAATGAGTCATTTTTCTCATTATCATTAACACTTAAAATTTTCCGTTATTGCTTTTGCAAACAACATGGATCTAGCTGTGATACCGAGTAGTAGCTCTACGTCTCATCAGCATATTACCTTTCTTACAGTCGGATCGTGTTTTAAAGGAAGAAGAGGACATCATATAGTTAGAACTGATGTAGATTGCGTTGTCTAAGCATTTTTTGGCAGGCTAAGTAATAATGCCAATGACACTACTTTGAATTCACTGTACGCCCACGACGAACTGATTCAATAAAATTAAATTAGTACTACTGACGTCAAAGTGGAATAGCCGATCAGTGTTTAACAAGAGAAGTCAGACAGTATCAGAAAAAATCAGCACACACCTTATTCAGAGATATCCTGCAAGAGCCCCTTATCTAGGTCTGCACTGTTTGCAAATACCAGTGAAAGTGTCCCGTATTCGAAGAGTGCAACTATCTTGGCATTTGCTTTGGTATTTGGAATAAAATATGGAAGACTTTTAAATAGGTGAAATTAATACTTGAAGTTATACGGCTTTCAGATATTAACCCATTCGTTTAATACATTATACATAAGCAAACAGTGTATACACAGAACAGAAGACATTGGTGACATAGAAAATTAATTGTTCGGTTATTCTTGTTATCATATATTTACAAATCACCCCTGTGATGAAGGTGACTACATCCTGTTGTAAGGAAAACACCATGTAGAAAACACGAACGTAATGTATTTGCTACGGACTTAAGCAGAAACGAGTTTTCTATTACTATTACTCACAATTCAATGTGTCCGTTGTTGTTGACCTGGTTGTCCATGGGAGAATTGCGTGATATAGTAATTGGCTATATTCAAATACAGCAATTTGAGATAGTTTTACTGTATACAATATCTACTTAATGACATAATGAAAGAAAACAACCTCACAACGGTTTAACCGATTCACGACTTAACAATAATGCATGAACTGGTCACTTAAGACTTATTTTCAAAATACATTTTGTTTATGGGCCAGTTTGACAGACACAGCCTGTAGAATAAGGTAATTCCATAAGCAAACCTTGCAGAGCGTGGTCAGACAGTTCTTACAGGAGCTGTTTTTATCTGGGTTTATTGTCGGCAAAGGTGTAAAAAGACGTTTCTTTGAGACAATGGTTAAGGAAATAGACAAAACTCCCACTAACACTATAGCACATTATAGACAGCTTTTTGGGCGAGAGATGTATTAACTTGGTATAATTCTACTAAGTGCGGCCTGGCAAAACACTCGAATCCATATGAAGCGCCGGGTAATACGAAACGTGAACCAAACTGTTTGACATACGTGTGGTAGTTTGGCAACAACTTGAACGAATCTGTGATGAGTAAACAATACCCCAGATCAGAGTTTGAACAGTGTGAACATATATAGGGTTTGAAGAGTTTTAACAGCAAAGTAAGTTGCATCTATTCTACACACATACCCACATAAATAGTCTCAGAGAAAGAAGTACGCCCATCAATCATAATTTCATTTGTTATATCGAGAAGTTGTAGCAAAACTATTGTACATTGAGTAATATTTATAAGCATTTGCAAGTGTGAAACATTTTGGATCCTGGTGAGACGTCGGGTGTGTAACCAGGTGTCTTATATGGATCCATTCTGCTTACATATATTATCTGGATCCAAACTGCTTACATGTATAATCTGGATCCAAACTGCTTACATATGTCATCAATTTTCGCCTTATTGTAGCTATAACTAACTTGTCCCAACCCTTCTGTGTGTTATTTGAGATAAGAAGCTCTCAGCATCAATTAACTCACATACTTCTTTATAAACCCTCTGTATGTTGTTTGAGATGAGAGACTTTCAGCATCAATGAACTCACATACAATCCCTCGGTATGTTGTTTGAGATAAGAGACTCTCAGCATCGATGAACTCACATACTTCTTAAAAAGCCCTCGGTATGTTGTTTTAGATAAGATACTCTCGGGGCCAATGAAGTCACATACAAGCCCTCGGTATGTTGTTTGAGATAAGAGTCTCTCAGCATCAGTGAACTCACATACTTCTTTCAAAACTGCCGAAATGAGTCCCCTTTTCTAATATATATGGTGTAAAGGGGCCGTCACACCATGCCGTTCTGTCAACGTTCTCTGAACATTTCAATCGTTCAATTTTTGAGCGTTCTAGAGTGAGGATGACACATCTGACGTGTGATAAACGTGTACCTAACGCATGACTAGCGTGTGTCTTACGCATGAGAAGAGTATAACAGCGACCAAGTAAGATACCCCTGAAAATTATTAGCGTGTGCTAACGTGCTACTGGTGCACAACGAACGATTTGTGAACGTTAGACGAGCGTGTTGAGCGTGTGACTAACGTGTGAATAACGACAAAATAACGTTTTGACGTTCGTTTGACTTTAGTCACACGCTGCGTGCGTTAGGGGGCCGTTCAGCGGTCGTTGACAGGTCGCCAGTGAGTCGTTCACTGCAAAGCAAACGGTTAGTTACAACCAAGTAACGCTAGAGTAACGACTGACTAACGATAGCCGAACGCGTGCAACGCTCATCGAACGTTAGTCAAACGTTCAGTTAACGCTCTCAAACGTGCTCAGCGTTTAAAATCAAACGTTGAAGAACGCTGGTCTCCGTGAGAACTTTTGTGCATGTTCAAAACTTTTTTTTCGTTCTCCGCCGATTCCCGGCGATCACCGACGTTCACTAGCGTTCACAAGCGTTCACACAACGCTCTCCTGGCGCTATCCCAGCGACCATGGTCGACTAACAACGTTTACTCAAACGCTAGAGAACGCTGACTAGAACGTCATGGTGTGACGGGCCCATAACATTATTATTTGATTATTCGGAATGCGAGTCTGAGACCAAGGAACATTTACCCATACGTCACTTCAATATGATAGTGATGTACATAGGAATGGGAAACATGGTCTTTATCAGCACTGTTATTGGCTTTCAGAATTTTCGATTTATTTTCTGACATCAGTGTGTTAACATACGTGCAATACTCGAAGGCACAATGCGATATGCCCTACATACATTTGTAATTATATAAATAAGCATATATCAAACTATTGGCACGTGCTGAAATGAAAATCACTGTATATCTGGTTTTTGAATGCGAATCACACATGCGCTGTCATTTACAAACGGTGTAAATTCAGATCAGAGGGCTCCTAGAGGAGCCCTATTGTGAGGGCCTGCATTATTTGTCATTCAAACTCCTCCAGCAATACTGAGTAGACCCAATAGTTAAACACAGCATGTTTATTTCACGCTAAATCTTAAGTGTTGAATATGGTTAAACGAGTATCTCACAGTATTTATAAAACATCATAGTTAATAAAAGGCGTAGATGTTCAAAGACGTGCAATATGCTCGGGTATATTGTCTTCAAAACTCGTACATCAGTCCTGCAACGGCTTTAAAAACATTATAGTTATGACCAGAGGGCCATGATGGCAATGTATTGCTGATCGGACACTACTGTCCATTAGATATTTTATGCTACATACGAACATAGTTGTTTAAAATATACTTATGTAGCAAGAAGTTAACCTAGTATGCTTTGAGGAATTATACTAATTTGAGGACGTTTGACAAAAATTACCTTAAAGATTATTCCTACAACTTACATCGAAATCCGGTCAATTTTCGCGGACATTTCTCCTAAATCAATATGATGTATTTTAGCAGCATCCATGACGGATGCCTTCTTTGACGAATAATATCTACTTTGGTAAAGGACCGCATAAGAAACAGGTCTGTTATCCGTTCAGTCGTTTCAGAGAAGAATACGTTTTACATTTCCATAGCTATATAAGGAATATTAGTTCCGCACGGGAGTCCGTATAAGAAAATACTGCCTTGGACCATAGTCATGTGTTTTCATCACAAATCACAACGGTCTGTTTAGTAAAGGGTCACCAGGGCAAGATTCCTTGAACATTACAAACCAACCAGTGGTTTCAAAATATTTTCAAAACAAGCTTATGCGGAATATTGGTTCTGCCTCTGGCGGCTATGCTTCTTAAAGAATTCTACAAGCTTGAACGATTTTAGTATGGGGTCACATAAAGACAATTCCTGGAAACTATATTATGAGCTGCCCAGTCGTTTCATTGAAGATATTTGAAAGGTTCATTTACCAATTTAAGAAATATTAACCATGCCTTTGGTGACCATATCTAACAACGAAATACTATGATTTGAAAGCCGTAAACTACAAACTAAGAATTGGTAGATCGTAAACTAAGAATAATTTCTGCCAAATTATCGCAATACTGGTCATCCCGTTTTAGGCGAAAATATTATCATCATTATTTGCTTGCTGTTCGTTTTACATTTGTTTTGCCATGAAAAAAAGAGTTCCGAAAGGAATTCAATTCTTTGAAAAAAGGACAGTTCCCGTGAAGTATGGTCACAAATGGCAAAGGCACTGTAGAGGGATGTTGTTTGACGTGAATTCTTACACAAAACGTGCTGTTGTAGTCCCGCTAGACCATGTATTAACAAGGCGATTCTAGTGCTCACGCGCTGTTGTTGACCGGTTTTAATTATACCTATTCGGGGCCTAAGGTAAACAATGGACGCGAATGTTATAGCGTTATGTCATAAGCCTATGTAAACACAGAAAATTAACGATAAGTACAACTGTGGCATGTATATTAGGATAGGAAGCAGTGGTGTAGTGGTTATGCTGTTAGACCTGGATTAACCTATACAACATGTCGCAGTTTAATTTATCATTATTTTTCTGTGTTTACATACGTACTGTTTTGTAAACAACGCCATCTGATCGTTGTACTACTGTTTAGTGATAGACATATTGAATGAAATTCCTTGTAAACGGTATTTGACGTCATGAAATGACGTCAGAAAGAAAACAGTGGCCTGGAAACAGCATAAATCGAACGAAGTGTGTCAAAGAAGTGTAGATTTGGTTTGCTTGTATTTGGAAGAATTATATTGATGCAGGAAAGCAGAAAATGGGTTTTATGCAAGAATAGCGTTAATACACGTTTGTTTTCGAGCAAAAACATCTGCAGTTTCCCTCGGGAATGTTGTTGCCCTCGCCCTTCGGGCTCGGGCCAACAACAGTCCCTCGGGACACTGCAGATGTTATTGCCCGAAAAAACGTGTATTAACCCTCTATTGTTGACGGCGTACGGACCTCGGATACAATACTATTACAATAGCTCACACTGGGCCTTTATGCGCAAGTAAGGTAATATGTCATTGAGTTCAAACACATGCAATTCTCAGATGTACGATTTAACTGTTTACTTATATTCAGGGGCATATACCTGTTATTAAGGGTTATAAGCACTAACCAATCATGGTCTGAATTTAACTTGCCATTATCATGTGCCATGAACATCGTTGTGCAGAACAATCCCTCTCAAACGATCACCAATAAGGTGTCATACACATCGTTGTGCAGTACAATCCATCTCAAACGATCACCAATAAGGTGTCGTCTTTTTGCGTCTTAAAGATAGGTGGTAGCGCAATTCAAGACGGACGTTAACCACAAAGCTTGTGCTCGAGCTTCTTCATCACTTTCGTCCTGTTCTGCATAAAGCAACCACTGTCCTGTATTAAGCAACCACTTTCTTTTAAAGCACCTATGTTTAACTGGTCGCTTTAGAGGGGTTTACTATTCACCATGCTAGACCGATGTTTAATTACAGCATAACCCTTTAATGCGACCACTTAATGAACAAACATGGCTGTTTTCATAAGCAGGTGGTTGCTTAATGCAGGACGGAAGTTATGCAGAAAGCTCCTATCATAACTTTTGTCCTGCATTAAACTACCACCTGCCTTTGTCACTGTGAATTATGCCCATTTTTGCTGGTCGCATTAGAGGATTTTCTGTAGTATTAGGGAATTGCATATCATATCAAAAAGTATAAACCACTCTTTTGATTAACAACTACATTTATTGAACCGTTATAATTGCTGATAAACGCGTGCAAATAACTTGTTATAGTAGGTAAGTTATATGATTCTCATATATTTCAACTTTTGAATGACTACATAGTACACTACACGTAATACGATCTGATTCTCCGTTTATATTTATGTATGTAATAAGATCTGATTCTCCTTCTATATTTGTATATGTAATACGATCTAATTATCCGTTTATATTTGTTTATGTACTACGATCTTATTCGCCTTTAATATTTTTATGTGTAATAAGATATAATGTTTCGTTTATATTTGTATATGTAATGCGTTCTGATTCTCCGTTTATATTTATATTATGTAATGCGTTTGGATTCTCCGATTATATGTGTAGTGTAACAAAGATGTAATTTACTGTGCCTTTCAAAAGTATCTCCTTTGTATAAGTTGACTGCATTTGTTTTCGGTTCCCGAACTTTCTAAGATTTGCTTCAAAAGTTGTACAAGGTAGATATGTTAATTGTTTATCTTAAATTCTTATCCATCAAAAAGATCAATCAGTCTAGCACTAGTGTCATTTGTTTATTCATTGATTTTATAGCGACCTAGCTTAGTGATCATTATTCAGTTAGAGGGCGCTTATTCGGTATCGCACACGCACATACTGTGTGGTTATCTAGAGTAGATTCCCCTGGTTTTCAAAGAAACATGAACAAGGCGGCGCTACATGAACACTGACGTATAAACCTCCCTCGCCGCTTCACTCTGTTCTGTCTGAATGCAATTGTCAACCGACCAGGTAACATCGAAAGGAAGAAAGAGAGGAACGAGAATAGCCGATATTATAACTTGTATATATATATATATATATATAGACTGGGAGCTCGGAGACCTTGGACAAGTGCTCGAAACCTTCAGGCATTAATGCAATGCAGAAGAATGCCACAACTAGTTCCAGGTCGCCACTTATATCTAAATTGTTTCAGACCGACTTCAGTGGTTTATATTATACACCTATTAGTAGCTGGGTTCATCCATACCTGGGCAGGTGTTTCAGATCGAGTGTTGAAGTCAATAAGTTAACTCTGGGAGCAAGGTTTACACCCAGGTCATGTGTTGTGGTCTGAAGTCATAGTTTTAGGTTTGGAACCATAAACTGAGGTTCCAAGCAGTTTAGGCATATTGATTGGGGGTTTATACGTCAAGTATTATAATCGCTGTTTGATTCATTGTGAGTCTTTTTAAGGCAAGAGGTCATAAATCATTGTTTGTGATTTTAAAATTAATTCCATCAGAGGCAGACAGCCAGTTTATATAAGCATTATATCTCATTAGTTTTGGTCCTAACCCCATTTATGGTGTTTGTTTCATTGTTCTTTAATCATAGGCTAGGCTGCCCGGAGAAATATTATATGTTATGGTCCATTTTTGCATATAGATAATTATATTGAATCCGCTCGGTAGATAGCTAGGTGCACGTTACAGTAGTATTTAATACGATTTGGTTCTCCGTTTAAACTATAACTGTTTGATATTTCAAAAATACTTCTTACCGTCGGTAATTCTACAAAAGGCCTGTATTACAAGTATTCCCTTGGCTGTTGGTTAGGCGCATTCGCTCTGAAGTTTTTGCACTAGAATCTAAGATCGAAGGCAAATGATGCAAAATGAAAGCGTTTGCATAAATACTTAATATTTGAAAAGTTATTTGCAGGTTAGACATTGTCCGGTAACTGTAGTTTATAACTTGACCTCCATCCTTGTTGATATTAAAAGTACATGTCACAATAATAAATACAAATATACTAGACGTTACGGTGTTATATTTTATGACTACGATGTACACATCACTGCCATAAACTATATTGTCGTGCGAAGTATTGTTAAAATTTACACTATAAGAGTTAAAAGAAAACCACAATAATATTATATTGAAGCCGTCGGTAGTAGAGTATGATTTAACAAATTAGACCCCATTCGACGTCAGAGGCAAACGTCGCCATTTGTCATTAACACATGAAAAGGAAATCAATAGTTTCTTCCGGAACGAATGGCAATGTCTTTCATTATGATCTATGTAAGATTTAGATATTTGTACTGAACTCTACGCGTTCGAACATATATGACTTGTGTATAAAGTGGAAGTGTCATAACGTAACAAGAAACCTGCCTTTTGCCAGAAAGTGCTCTCTACATCATGCCATTTGAACAGTGTCTATAAATTTTAATCTTAAATTTTGACGATGCCGAAATAACATTGGACTACATGCAATGTCGCCAGCTGTTGGAGCCAGGAACCACGTCCCATCAAATATAATGATGATTTATATACTTCAAACATTTAAACGTGCTATTCGTGTAAATTCAAGTACATTAAGCTTATTCATAAATCACTACCGTCTAAATATTAAACATAAATCCAAGAGGAGGCTTTTATGATTCTTACGCGTCTTTTTGGCTACTGAATTGATACTTCATTCTTCAGAATAAAATAATTAAAGTCTTACCCTTGCAAATATGAACCATTCCATTATATTGGTCAATCCATTAATACACTGCTAGCATCATGTATAACATTTAGATGATATAAACGTTCGAGATGGAAAGGTTATTAAATGAATCTTATATTTCGAAAGACCATTCACTGCAAACAGTTGCATGTCTAGAGGTTATTTACATGTTTCAGGAAATTATGTATTTGGCAACTTTTTACATCAGTCTGACCCTTTAATAGTTAGTATGTTTAGTGTAATGTACCATATCCGACACTTTTTAATAAACCTAGACTCAGCTTAGAAGGATTTTTACCCCAGGGCCGTTTGTCAAACGAAGCTTGAAAACCAATGCAGAATACATATGATGAACCTAATGCAAACATTTTTCAATATTAGGATGTTACGCTCTGGTGCTGTTCATACACGTATATTCCTTATTGTGCATTTCCATACCTTGTATTTGCGTTGTGAGATATATTGAATATCCTGATATGTAGGAAATAATGAATGAATGAAGATACCGAATTGGTTTGATTACATTATTCGAAACATTACGGCAAGAGTAAGACAAAGATCTGTGACGTCATGTGTGTGGTGTACTTTGGGGATTTATTAATGAAGCCATCGGAATTTAGCTCAAGTATGTTACAGTCGCGTTGGCGGTAGCTGAAAATGTTTGAATAGAGGTTTGTTTTAATTATTTTTTTATAAAATATTTTTAAAATAACATCATAACAATTAAATTTGCATTGATCGATAGGTTACAAGACCGTAATATAAAGTTGTCATCCCAGTATTTGTTGTAATTGTGGTAATATCCTGAAAAATCCTTATTTGTAATGATAATTCTAAATTTCCATTTCTAATATTCTCTGCAGTAGAATGTTTCACACAGGACATATAATTAGAGGAAGGCCTCAAGAAAACATTGTGTTGTCGAATGAGTGTTCGCGTCCGAAACGGGGCGATCTGCAGTCGAATTAAACTGTATACAGGAAAGTACATGTATGAGTCGTGCAGGAAAAACACATACAAAACACACAGCCGCCCGAACAGCACCATGACAACAACAGTAAATGTACATGCATATAAAAATACACGAAGAGACACACAAAGACATAAACAAACACATGGGGAAGATAGACGTACCGCCTTGGAACGGTCAGTAAAAAGTCACTGGAGGGTTAAACCGGTTTAGGGGGCACCCAGTCTTATACATATTCCATCCACACCTTAGAAGACAAACAGTGTAAATAAACATATCCTCTAATTTACGACGGTAAATACGGTGGTGAATTGAAAAACATATTTAAGTGAAACAAACGGGACCCACCAATCGCTATTGAGCTGCAAACAGAGTAACTGTAGAAAATTAATAAAGGGTACGACAAAAACGCCCCACCATTTTCCGGATATGAGAGGGCGTCTTCATAGAGTACTAAGTTTTTTTCTGTCAGCGTACTGAAAAGAGGGCAGCATGATTGCCAACTCTAAAGGGTCGTGACAACCCGACATTCACTACGTTGTAGTCGAATTAAATTGTGTATGTTGTAGGATCATATCCCTCTATAATGAATTCAACTGATCTACGATAGCATCACTTCATGGCTTAAACAGCCACCTGCTGCAAACAGGCATTAACATTCATTCATTCATTACTCCCAATATACAGGTTGCATTGCGCAAAGATGCAATATAGAAGATGCTTATTATAACTACAGAATAACAAGCAAAACATGCGAAAACCGCATTAAAGCCGGAATTTCCAGTTAAAAGACCTTCATCCAAGCTATCTGCATACCAAATATAAATTGTCTAGCATATGTAGTTCAGAAGTTATAACCAAACTTTAATGACAGTCAAATTTTAAAAAAGTTACCTTGACATTGACCTGATTTCAGGTCAGGTCCTTACCAAAGCTATCTGAATACATACCAAAGGTAGCGTTATAGCAAAATGTTAAAGTTTGTTAAAAACAGTCAATACTTCAAAAACCTTGACCTTGACCAAATTTCATGTATCCTTGTATCAACTGAAAGCCCTACACCAAAGCTATCTCCACACCATATATGAATTGTCTAGCATATGTGGTTCAGAAGATAAGACAAAATGTGGAAGTTTTCAATGATGACCAATTTGTCAAAATAGTGACCTTGACCTTGACCTGATTTCAAATATCGTTATATAAACTGAAAGGACATTACCAAAGTCATCTGTATACCAAAGATAAATTGCCTAGCATTTGCAGTTCAGACGTTATAGCAAAAGTACAAAAATGAGTCATGCAGGAAATACCACATACAGAACAAACACTCGCCCGAACAGCAACACAAGGAAACAGCAAATGTACATGGGTAGAAAAAACAACAAGAGACGCACAAAGACAAAACAAACATTCAATAGGAGGAAGATGGAAGTACCGCCTTGGAACGGTCAGTGACAAAAGTCACCGGGGGTTTAAACCGGTTTATGGGCGCCCAACCTCACCCTTATTCCATCCCCATCCTAAAAGACAAACAGTGTAAATAAACGTATCCCCTCTCCGACTAATCTACAACAACCGCGACAGCAAATACAGTGGTAAAGTGCATGTATAACAAAAAACATTTAATTGAACATACTGTATCCACCTATCGCTAGTGTACTCAATGATTGAGCTGCAAACAGAGTAACTGTAGAAAAGTAATAAAGGGTACGACAAAAATGAAATAGTACAGATATCCGACGTTCTCCTTCCATTTCTGGATTTAAGAGGTCGCCTTCATAGAGTACTAAACCTTTCTTGTCGGCGTACATGCAAAGAGGCCAGCGTGATTGCCAACTGTAAAAGGGTTCACAACCAAACATGCAGTATGTTGTAATAATACAGGATCATATCCCTTTTTAATGAATTGTTTTATATATTTGATGAACAAAGTGAGAAAATGGGTATGTCCAATAATTCTACGAAGTTTGTAAATCACATCACCATAAAATTCAGGATGTGAAATACCGTGTCGCAAAAGTACCTTGAGATTACATTTGTACTTGCCAATAAGCGAGAGATTTCGATAGTAAAAGTTAGAGAAAGTTTTTCTTAGTTTATGGTATCTATATCCTTGTTTAAGCAGTTTTTCAGTTAAAATGAGATTTCGACTGTTAAAATCGTCAATAGATGAACAAGCTCTAGCAAAACGAATAAGTTGAGATATATAAACCCCGTAAGATGGAGCACGGGGAACATCCCCGTCAAGATGAGGAAAATTTACAATATTAAAATCAAAATCATCTCTTTTGTCATATATTTTAGAAGAAATCATTCCATTATTAATTTTAAGGTCTAGGTCAAGAAACGCTGCATAATTGTCGGACGGGTTAGCTTTATTCAATTTGAGTTCTTTAGGATAAATTGTAGGAATCAGAGCATTAAAGAAAGGGTTATCTAAGTTAAAAATATCATCCAAATATCGACAAGTATCATTGAAGGCTTTTATAACATCTTCTTGTGATTGAGGATTCAAACTCAACATGAAATCTCTCTCATAGCAGTACAAAAACAAATCTGCGACAAGTGGTGCACAATTCGTACCCATGGGAATACCAATTACCTGACGGTATATAGCATTCCCATAACGTACAAATATGTTGTCCAAAAGAAAGGTATTAGTGCTTCGCAAACTTCTGAGCAAGTCCAATTGGTGTAATACTTCATTTGCTCGTCAGTAAAGAAAGCTTTTTCAGCATTACATGCCAAGAATGATGTTTTTTCTCGGGCAAATACTTTCTGGATCAAGTTAGTAAGCTTATCCTTAATTAAAACATGAGGAAGAGTTGTGTACAGAGTAGAAAAATCGTACGTGCTTACAGTGGATGCAAGATACCTTTTGTTCTTAAGTTTGTTTAAGACTTCTGAAGAGTTCTTAATAGACCAGAAGAGATTTATTCCAGAATTTTCATAAGTCTTATCACAGTAAAATTTTAAATGTTCCTTTACCTTCGTTAAGCAAGAAGTCAAAAGTATAGACAATTTAGTAGTTGTACATGAACTAGAATTTGCAATGAAACGCGCTTTATATGGTTTTTTATGTAGTTTTGGTAACCAATACATAGTAGGAAGTTTATGTTGTGTAATTTTAATATCGGTTCCAAATTGTTCACACTTTTTGACATGGTCTGAAATGATGGTCTTTTCGTCAGTGGTAACTGAAATGTATGACTTGGTATTAGTAATTTCCTGCTTCAAGACATCGATATAATGTAATCGTCAAATAATAATCACATTATTTGATGCCTTATCAGCAGGAACAAAAACGTATTTTGAATGGAAATCCTGTAAACCCTTTTTAAGATGTCTAAATGAAGTTCTAGGTTTAGGTCCTGTGTTGTTGCAGCGTACTGCGTGTTTGGTTGTGGGCCCTTTTGCGGTTGGCGGTCGCGCTGGCCTCTTTGCATGTGCGCCGACGGGGGGGGTTTGGTGCTCTATGAAGGCGACCTCTTAAATCCAGAAATGGAAGGAGAACGTCGGATATCTGTACTATTTCATTTTTGTCGTACCCTTTATTACTTTTCTACAGTTACTCTGTTTGCAGCTCAATCATTGAGTACACTAGCGATAGGTGGATACAGTATGTTCAATTAAATGTTTTTTTGTTATACATGCACTTTACCACTGTATTTGCTGTCGCGGTTGTTGTAGATTAGTCGGAGAGGGGATACGTTTATTTACACTGTTTGTCTTTTAGGATGGGGATGGAATAAGGGTGAGGTTGGGCGCCCATAGACCGGTTTAAACCCCCGGTGACTTTTGTCGCTGACCGTTCCGGGGCGGTGCTTCCATCTTCCTCCTATTGTATGTTTGTTTTGTCTTTGTGCGTCTCTTGTTGTTTTTTCTACCCATGTACATTTGCTGTTTCCTTGTGTTGCTGTTCGGGCGAGTGCTTGTTCTGTATGTGGTATTTCCTGCATGACTCATTTTTGTACTTTTAGGTGGAAGAAGGTGTTTATTAGAGCTGTAAAAGGAAATGCGTTTATCAATTATATCAAAAATTAGTTTTTTCCAACAAGAAAGGGCAGTAGACTCAACATGTTCTCTTCGACACCATTTAATACTAAAATTTTGTAAAGCCACCGCAATCTGAACTCGACAAGAGTTAAAATCTATCAAGGATGGTATTCTATATTTGGGACCTTTATTCAAAAGAGATCGTAGACGTTTATCTTTAATTATCTCAAAATTACCAGTAATCACATGACCAGCCGGAGAATAGCAAAATTTTGAGGTGGCGCAATCTCAATTATCAGGAATATTATCATTAATATTAAGGTCGGCCACAATTTTATTGTAGTTGAAAATTGTATTTCTGATGGGTTTGTTATATTTGTAGCAGATGATAGGTGGTTCTGTATTTTTAAAGTATTTAGGAATAGTGTCAATTACATTTTTGTCTCTAAAAATACTTTGTAGGTCAATAAAATCAATACCTTTATTAATAAAAGGAATTTTCAAGAAGAATCTTTGGTGTTCAGATAATTTGTCGATGTGCGGTCTGAGAACATGTAGAGTAAAGCTTTGTATCAAACTAGCAGTTCCTATGAGAGGATCTGATCGAAAAATAATTTTATCGGCTTGCTCGTCAATTTCTTTTAATGAACATATAGATAAGGAGGAAAGTCTAGAAAGCATGGCATGTTTACCCGAAATTAGGCGTAAAGTATGTAGATCAAGAAGAGTCAATTTCAAACGAGATTTTCGTTTAATATTACCATTCTTGCGAATGCCATGCGATCGAGATTTGCGTTTTCTAATAGAAAAAATTGAAAAATATCTATATCTGGTTCTTTTGAAATATTTCCAGTCTGGTAAATATTATCATTCAGTCCTAAAGGAAAAGGTGTTTGCAATTTTTTTATCCAATTTAATTCAGATATAAATCTAGCTTTCGATTTAAAGCTACTAGTCGCCTCCTTATCGTATGTTATATGCTCAACAATTTGTACTAAAACATCTTTAAAAGAATGGCCAGATTTCCGAAAGTGTTGGTATAAAAAATTGTTTAGTTTACGATTTCGACACTGATATGCATGCTCACGAAATCGAGTTTTCAAAGCACGTCCTGTTTGTCCTACGTACTGTATACCGCAACTAGGCGCGTTTCAAGTTAAAACATAAATAACGTTAGTAGTAGTACAATCAACGTCTGAGTTTATCTTGACATTAAATGTTCTACCATTAACTGTAGATTTTATAGTGGAATTACAAGAAATGTTACTACAACATATGCACCTCTTAGCAAAGCACTTTTGGATAATTGGATACACTCTGTGTCGTCTGCATAAGGACCGTTTACGAATAGAAGAAACATTTTGGATAACAGATTTTAAAGGTGAAAGTACAACTCTTGGTCCATTGAAAAAACATTTATTAATAGAAAGAGATGGTATGTGAAAAGATGAAGCCGACTGAAGATTAAGTTGTTTTAAACGAACAAAAGGTTGAAGGGAAGAGAAATTAGAAATATTTCTGGGTACTTGTACAGACGACACAGATTGCATATTTAAAGCTTTTAGTTCTATTCGAGGTATTTTAACTTTATTCATATTGGAAAGTGATAGAGGGGCACCTGTATTGTGTTCAACAACACGTCAATTACATAAGTGTAGCTACCAAGTGCATCAAATTGTTGGTGAACACAACACCTACCACGAGGTGCATGACATACTTATGATGATGTAAGAGGCGAATGAGAGTTGTGTATGTTACTTGCATATCCTGCAAGAGAATGATAACAACATCGATTACGTGTACGGGGAGACTTTTTACGGCCACCACACGGCACAAGCAACACTGTTGTGATAATAAAAGTACAAAAATGAGTCATGCAGGAAATACCACATACAGAACAAACACTCGCCCGAACAGCAACACAAGGAAACAGCAAATGTACATGGGTAGAAAAAACAACAAGAGACGCACAAAGACAAAACAAACATTCAATAGGAGGAAGATGGAAGTACCGCCTTGGAACGGTCAGTGACAAAAGTCACCGGGGGTTTAAACCGGTTTATGGGCGCCCAACCTCACCCTTATTCCATCCCCATCCTAAAAGACAAACAGTGTAAATAAACGTATCCCCTCTCCGACTAATCTACAACAACCGCGACAGCAAATACAGTGGTAAAGTGCATGTATAACAAAAAAACATTTAATTGAACATACTGTATCCACCTATCGCTAGTGTACTCAATGATTGAGCTGCAAACAGAGTAACTGTAGAAAAGTAATAAAGGGTACGACAAAAATGAAATAGTACAGATATCCGGCGTTCTCCTTCCATTTCTGGATTTAAGAGGTCGCCTTCATAGAGTACTAAACCTTTCTTGTCGGCGTACATGCAAAGAGGCCAGCGTGATTGCCAACTGTAAAAGGGTTCACAACCAAACATGCAGTATGTTGTAATAATACAGGATCATATCCCTTTTTAATGAATTGTTTTATATATTTGATGAACAAAGTGAGAAAATGGGTATGTCCAATAATTCTACGAAGTTTGTAAATCACATCACCATAAAATTAGTTTGTTAAACACGGCAAAAATTTCGAAATGGTGACCTTGACCTTATTTCACGTATCCTTGTATCAAGTGAAAGGCCTTTAAACAAGCTATCTGCATACCAAATATGAATTGTCTAGCATGTGTAGTTCAGAAGTTGTAACACATTTTTAATAACAGCCATATTTTCAAAATAGTGACCTGGACCTTGATCTGATTTCAGGTATCTGTATGTCAATAGTTAGGTCCTTACCGAAGTTATCTGAATACCAAAGGTGAATTGCCTAGCGTCTGTGGATCAGCAGTTATAGCAAAATGTCAACGTTTGTTAAAAACAGTCAATACTTAAAAACAGTGACATTGACCTTGACCAAATTTTATATATCCTTGTATCAACTGAAAGGCCTTCACCGCAGCTATCTTCATACAATATATGAATTGTCTAGCATGTATGGTTCAGATGTTGAAGTTTTTCAATGATTGCCATTGTCAAAATAGTGACCTTGACCTTAACCTAATTTCAAATATATTTATATCAACTGAAAGGCGTTTACCAAAGCCATCTGTATACCAAAGATGAATTGTCTAGCATTAGTAGTTCTGACGTTATAGCAATATTAAAGTTTGTTAAAAACCGGCAACATTTGGGAAATAGTGACATTGGCCGTGACCTGATTTCATGTACGCGTGAATCACGTGAAAGGCCTCCACCCAATCTACCTGTACACCAAATATGAATGGTCTAGCTTAAGTAATTCATAAGTTATAAGCAATGTTAAAGTTTTGTTTAAGACGACAAAATTTTGAAAATAGTGACCTTGACCGTGACCTGATTACATATATCCTTATGCCAAGTACAAGCCTTCACCTAAGCTATCTGTACAGGGTGTCCCAAAAAGAACGGAACCCTTGAACAAAATTTAATATGCATTTTAACGAATATAATGGGACACTTTAAATTGTAAAATATTTAGTTTTGTAGATATGTTATTTGTGCATATTTCTGATATGATCTTAAAAATATGCATTGGTTTTAAAGATATGAGTATTTTAATGAATGCACATACAATCTGTTTTAACATGATATACGTACATTGCATAGTCCATGCCTGTATCAAGTTAAATATGGAGTTTTTGATGCTTTCGTTTAAATGCTGATATCTTAAAAACCATTGAATATATTTGGACAAAATATAGACAATATATGGCAAAATGTTGTCTCTACTAAGCTACATGTATATCCATTTAATTTAAGTTAGCAATATTGACAGAAATGGGATAACTTGCATATCTTAATTCCGGGTCCCATTTTTTATTTTGGGACACCCTGTATACCAAAGCTGAATTGCCTAGCATTTGTAGTTCAGAAGTTATAGCAATGTTAAAGCTTGTTGAAAACGGCAAAGGTAAGGAAATAATGACCTTGACCTTGATCTGATTTCATGTATCCTTGTATCAAGTGAACATTTTCACACAAGCTATCTGCATACCAAATATGAATGGTCTAGCTTAAGTAATTTTAGAAGTTATAAGCAATGTTAAAGGTTTGTTAACGACGGCAAAGTTTTAGAAATAATGACCTTGACCTTGACCTGATGTCAGGTATCCTTGTACTAAGTGAAAGGCCTTACGCAAGCTATTTGTATACCAAAGATGGATTGCCCAACATTTGTAGTTCAGAAGTTATAGCAATGTTAAAGTTTGTTAAAAAAGGCAAAATTTCGGAAATAATGATCTTGACCTTGACCTGATTTCAGGTTGCTTTGTATTAAGTGAAATGCCTTTACCCAAGCTATCTGCATACCAAATATGCGTAATTCAGAAGTTATAAGCAATGTTAAAGTTTTGTTAACGACGGCATGCCACAACAAAACATACGCATACATGTACACTTTCA
Organism: Azorinus chamasolen; assembly: GCA_963576725.1. Classification (NCBI taxonomy): domain Eukaryota; kingdom Metazoa; phylum Mollusca; class Bivalvia; order Cardiida; family Solecurtidae; genus Azorinus; species Azorinus chamasolen. Next base: position 79,741,468 of record OY755239.1, read on the forward strand.
AATAAGCCAACAATAATGTGAAAATGTAACGACCTATACTACATATACATGAGTATACAAACAGGTATGTCTACTACTAACAATTATAGTCCATCGCATCACGTTCCTCCAGTTCAACTCTGCTGCTGAATATGTTCTTTTTTCACCAATCAACTTACCAGACAAAGGTTTAAGTGTATACAAACGGATGTATCTTACGGGACGTGTGTGTGTTACATGTATGTGTATGCATATATTCTGTTTATTTGTTGTAAGAATCACACAAAATATGCTTGAGTGCGATAATCAGAACAAAGGGGAACAAGTTAATATTGTATTGCATCACGTTCCTCCAGTTCAACTCCGCTGCTGAATATGTTCTTTTTTCACCAATCAACTTACCAGACAAAGGTTTAAGTGTATACAAACGGACGTATCTTACGGGCCGTGTGTGTGTTACATGTATGTGTATGCATATATTCTGTTTATTTGTTGTAAGAATCACACAAAATATGCTTGAGTGCGATAATCAGAACAAAGGGGAACAAGTTAATATTGTATTGCTATGCAATACATGATTCCCCCTTCGGATTAAAAGAAACCTCCACTGACCCACCAACCCATGGTGTAGTTAACAATGGTATATACATGACAAACCTGAATGGTATTTGTAAAAATAATAAGAAAAACAATATGACAAAAGGGAAATAACTCCAAATACAATGATGCTAGAGTTATTACCCATGTGCATGATACTTTCTCTCATCATGCTTGTTACATATGTGAAGTTTCAAATGAATTGAACCAGTAGATAAAGAGTAATTGTCCGGACAAGAAAATATGAAAAAGGGAAATAACTCCAAATACAATGATGCTAGAGTTATTACCCATTTTGCATGACACTTCCTCTCATCATGCTTGTTCTATATGTGAAGTTTCAAATCAATTGAACCAGTAGTTAAAGAGTTATTGTCCGGACAAGAAAATATGAAAGAGGAAAATAACTCATAACATATTGATGCTAGAGTTATGGCCCTTGTGCATGACATTTCCTCTTATCATGCTTGTTCAATATATGAAGTTTCAAATCAATTGAACCAGTAGATAAAGAGTTATTGTCCGGACAAAAATATGAAAAAGGGAAATAACTCTAAAAATATTGATGCTAGAATTGTGGGCCTTGTTCCATGTGTGAAGTTTGAAATCTCTATAATGATTAGTTTAGAAATGACAGCCAAAAAAAAGAAAGTGTGACGGACAGACAGACGGATAGACGACGGACAAATTAGCCCTAAGTGACACACTGCCTCTCGGCAGGTGACACAAAAACTTGCCATTCTAAAAATGAAATACAAATGTGCGAATCAATTACTCCTACATGATACATTGAACCAAAGGGAAATATTATATGATTCATCTGTTTTAAAACAATTCGCAATTTTAAAGCAATTTACTTCCATTAGCAATTTATAATAGTGGTTGTAGTACTTAATTACAGTACTTAACTGGATTCACTGAATAGAGCTTAACGCGACACATTCAAGGTTTCACTACACATGTACTGATGCTGTCTCACTACACATGTACTGATGCTGTCGAATGTCCCTTGCAGTAAAGAATGAACGCGTTCCTAATACGGACAAACAGTCCGGCGCAATAAAAAACTGATAACTGACGTAACTGATACCAGTTAGAATTCTATAAACTAACATTTGCCATATGAAGCAAACTCATAATTTCACTGGAATGAAAAACGAAAAACCTCGTGAATGAAATATTAATCTTTAGTCTGCTGAGCAAATGCTTATTTACAGAAATTATCTACTATATTTTTAAAAATCGTTAAACTCGGCTTGTCACTGTGGAATTAGGATGTGAAACAGTTCGTATTCTGATTAGACGCCGGGTTAATCGGCGTCTCACCTGGATCTAAACTACCATAGGTAATCTCTCATCCGCTCACAGCTGCATAAAGGTTAAATATCTACCGATGGATACTACCATTTGATATCTCACCATTACCAGAACACTTATCAGGCATCTCATCACACAGTGGGCTTTTTATCATTCTATCTACAGAATTAGTATTTCTGTTGCCGACAGCACATATCTGGCAGTGAACAGAACAACAAAATGCTTTCAGCGTTGATTTGTTTTCGCAACGAATCATTAACAAGCAGGAGCTGGCATGTTAATGGTATCGTTGTAAAACGTGACATTTTGCAATAATGCAAATGTTGCACAAAATGACCTATTGTATAATAAAGGTATTTAACTGTTTTCTTTTAAATATTTGCAAAAGGTTATGACCAGACTATTAAGTTTGACACATTGTGATACATATGACAGGTCTAAGTGCGGGTTGTCGCTCCAAGGTTACCATTCTGTCTTATTTGCTTTGAAAGAACATATTGTCACAAAGAATCTGCTCCCTATGCAACAGACAGATGATGGCCTAGTACAGGACTATCCTTATAAGCCCTGTCGGGTGAATAAAAGAAAACAGACAAAAGTGACTGGTTAAATGAGTTTTCACGGTACTGCGACACAGTAATGCAACACTGATGAATGATAATTGAAATGATGTTGATCATAATTGATGATGATGATGACTATATAATGGATTTTATAGGCATCTAATTTACGCTTCAAATACTACAATGTACTATAGGGTATCAATACAGCAGGCTAGTCGACAAAATCAATCAACACCAAAGTTGTACACAAGTTATTACAGTAATGCTTACAATGCATTTTCCATTAGGCTGGTATGGTTCCGTTGGTTTCCGAGGTACTGAATGTTTTTTAATACAACAGTTCTTTCCTTACCATGTGCTTTGGGACTAAGCTAGTTTCAAATAACTTAACTTCTGCTTCAGAAGTAATTTTGTCTTTAATGGGAATTATTTTAAATTAAAAAACCCCGAATGACAATTAAGTGGCACTATGTATGTGTCAATATAAAATGTGCCCTGTTCCGTGTTTACATAGTATTTCATGAGGTAAACGCTTAAACTAATAACATGCACCCCTTTACTCTTTCTGCCGATACGATTCTTGTTTAGAAGCACTGCTACTATAACATTCGAGTGAGAGCTGATCTTTTAATTCCTAAACATAAATTCCTAACAAAGCGAAATGCTTCTTTAGAGTAATATATGCGCTGTCTACGCTGGTTTTATATATAAGCATTGTTATTAATCAACTAAAGGTGTCCTTCGTGAACACATACGTACACATTCGCTTTATATTGAGGTTGATTTTACTCGTGTTCTCGAGTGACTAAATGTACTTACTACAGGCCGACTGAAATTAAGAGAATGTATCGGGAATTCTGTTTCACCATAAGACGAATTTGCATCTAAATTACAATCGCACGTCAGAAAATGTAGTTACAAGCAACTTGATTGCATCAAATGCCAGACAAGGTCGATTCGTATACCACCTTACTTTCAATCCGCATGAGAAAAAGTCCTTTCTGGATCTCATACATGAGTCACCATGGCGCAAAACATGTTAAACTATACATGAATGTATTAGCATTCAAGCCCAGTGTGTTAATTATTTACTTTGTTTGTGTTTATTTGATTGTCGTACAAAACAAACAACAAACAAACAAAACCCAAAACAAAACAAAAGAAATCGAACAAACAAGAAAATGTAATTCGAGTTTTAGCGTTGTCTATGCATCCATGCGTCCGTGTATCCAGAGAGATTTAAAGTTGTTCTATGAAACCTTGTGTAAATGTTTAGTTACTACAAGGAACTGCGACCCTGCTCCATGAACCCTTGTGTAAATGTTTAGTTACTACAAGGAACTGCGACCCTGCTCCATGAACCCTTGTGTAAATGTTTAGTTACTACAAGGAACTGCGACCCTGCTCCATGAACCCTTGTGTAAATGTTTAGTAACTACAAGGAACTGCGACCCTGCAAGTATCACTCACATTGACTTAAATGTAGGAACACCATACTCACATTGACTTAGGAACACCACACTCACATTGACTTAGGAGCACCACACTCAAATTGACTTAGGAACACCATACTCACATTGACTTAGGAGCACCACACTCACATTGACTTAGGAACACCACACTCAAATTGACTTAGGAACACCATACTCACATTGACTTAGGAGCACCACACTCACATTGACTTAGGAACACCAGACGTATGTCTCTTCGTTTGCACGTAAACCACCTGTACGTCCGGAGACACGGATTGGAGGTTTTCTATGAAAGTTTGTATAATTATTTAATATTACAAGGAAATGCAGCCCTGCAAATATCACCGACATTGAATTTGGAACTATGTCCCTTTGTTGGTAAAAACGTATTCTATGAAAATTTGTGTGAATCTTTAGTAAATTGCCAAACTTGTATTCCAAAAAATCAGTGAATGTGCTTGTTCGAAATTAGAAATGAGTTTAAGAAATGGAGGACAGCTATATCAATAAAACGAATAGAGTTATCTCAAGAAGTATAAATTGTGTGGTCCGATTTGAAGCTAGGTGACCTTAACAGTTTGTACTCTGAATGGGTGATTACACATACATGTATACAGGATAATTAGTTATACATATGTACTGGCATTCACTAATTTATTTACATTTGAATCATTTTCGAGAACAGGTACTGAACAATCATTTAATAAAACTAATATTGTTTTTAATCTTAATGTAGGATTCATTGTTGAAGATATATACAACAATAATGTTGACCAGGTTAGTAAATATCTGTTACTCGGATCTGTTGTTAGACATTGAAAATGCATCAGTGAGGAAATTCATTTTATAGCAGTTTTCAAGAACCATTTTCTTTCTTTTCATATACAGTTAAACTTCGATATCTCGAACTTCGGGATAACTCGAACAAAAAGTTCAGTCCCTCCAAAACTTACACTACAGAATTGTTCTAAAATGTATCGCTACATATATCTAGAAACACATGTTTACAGCTTAATACAGGTCTAAAGTAATGCTGAAAGCTCCTACAGGAGCTTTCAGCATTACCTTAGACCTGTATTAAGCTGTGGCATTGAGGGATGGTTCAGGTTAGATATCGGATAACTCGAACTTCTCTTATCTCGAACTAATTAATATGGTCCCTTGAAGTTCGAGTTATCGAAGTTCAACTGTATGTGGATATATAAACATGTAAGGCAGTACCGATCTACTGTTTGTAGTCAGTTATGTGTCTATGTTGATGCCATCGTTAAAAGCATGACCATATAGAGGACATTAGCAATGTAAACAATAAGTAGAAAGAAACATGGGCATACAATATAACCAGGTGAACTCTTGAAGAAGGGACATGATCATATAGTACTACAACATACTGCATGTCTGGTGGTCAACCCTTTTACAGTTGGCAATCACGCTGCCGTCTTTGCATGTACACCACAAGGTTTAGTACTCTATGAAGGTGACCTCTTAAACCCGGAACGGAAGGAGGACGTCGGATATTTATTCCACTTAAATATGTTTTCGTCTTACATGCACTTTACCACTGTATTTGCCATCGCTGTTGCTGTAGATTGGTCGGAAAGGGTATACGTTTATTTACGCTGTTTGTCTTTTAGGGTGGGAATGGAATAAGTGTGAGGTAGGGCACCTTTAAACCGGTTTAATCCCCTAGTGACATTTGTTATGTCTTTGTGCGTCTCTTTGTGTCTTGTATATGCATTTACATTTACTGTTTTCGTTGTGGTGTTGTTCGGGCGGTTGTGTGTTCTGTATCCGTTTTTTCCTGCATGACTCATACATGTAGTTTTATTATATAGGACAATATATGTAATGAACCACGGTTTACAGGCTTATTGTTGAGTTACATTTGAAACAAAAGTCATCCTTTGTCCCCATATTATTCAAAAAGAACTCGTCCAAATCCTATTTTGAACTCATCCATGTTGCGTTTTGAGGGGCATACCAAACAAAATATTAGGTATAAGCCCTTTACAGTCACGGCACACAGTGAAGGCTCTTACCAAAGTTTTCCTTCAGGAACCCTTTGATCTGGGTCTACATTGTTTATCTGTGCCCTTGTTAAGGGTTCATATACTTTTCAAAATGTGTGTTTGGGTCACAGTAGAAATATTTCATAGTCTGAAACAAGTTTTTCTTACGAATTAGTTTAGTCGAGGAAGTGGTTTTACTAAATTAAGTATATAGGATCTGTCACAAGTTTTCATTTGGGATAAACGTTTCAGAAAAAAATGTTATTAAGCGAGGCCTTGGCGTGCTAAACAACATTTTTCTGGACGAGTTTAAGATAGTTTTTCTAAATTGAAAGCGACTGTCGGATTCGTTTTATCACGTAACTGATACACTCAACTTCGGAGTAGAAATTTGCTTCATTTGTGCGATGCTGGCTAGATCCATGCACACGCGGAATGGTTATCAAACATTTACTACTTAACTCACAGATGCAGGAAAAATAATGTGTGCACCAGTTTCTTATATTATATCTTATATTGTATATTGTATTACGCATGTTAGATATAATAAAATACGTGATGGTTAGAGTAACCCAGAGACAAGCAATTTTCTCATTTGACATTGCTACTCGAAGGATTACCCACTTTCAGAATATATGTACTTCACAACAGCAAGTGTTAAGTGTTTGTATGTCGGCCGTTAAAGTAGCTCTGTATTTCATTCTCAATGTTGTTATATTTTCTGGTCCTTCGGGATCATTAATTTTGATGGTATATGTTTTGAAAATAGAATACTGCTTAAGCCGGTGTTAGGGGACGTGAGTGGTGTTGCACTTTTAGTTACTGCTCATGAACAGACTCAAAAAACCGAGTCTGCAAATTTCTCCTTTGGCATTGCTACCTTTGCTTTCGAAGGTTCACTCACTTTCAGAATTATTGTGATAAAATTAATGTTATGAGGCAAATTATTTTCAGTCTCACCAAATCCAATTTCAAATCATTCCAAACAACGAACCTCTGATAAAGTATTTGTTTCTGTTATGTATAAATGTATGTAATTGAGACATAACAAATGGCTTCATGTTAATGAACTGTAACAACTTGATTATTAAAGTATAGCAATACAATATTTGCCAAACACATCCTTTACTCCATAAAAACGCATTTAACGCTTCTGCAAACAGACTAAACCCAGCTCTTACGGCTCCTAAATGACCCATTTGATCAGGGTCAGCTCTGTTTGCTTATGGAAAGTATTGGTTCTACAGTTTTTACTATGGCCAAACGTATCTGTATTAATATGCACATATAACATGTAATATAATTACTATTTAGGATTAATTTATTAGTGAGTATGATTACTCAAGTTAGGTTAGCCTAATATTGTCATTATTAACAGACATAGCTATACTACTAAAATGTACTCGATTTTGTGTCGGGTTTGTGGTCAATATCATAAATAAACATAGGTTTCCTCAGGCTGGTCTGTGGCATTGGTGAAGATATTTGTAATCTGTGTATTATTTATTGTTTTATGCTTAAATAACAGATACTTATGTAATGTGCATGCGTGCATATCAATAGCAAGGTATCTCTGAATAAGTCTTTGGCAGAGAGTGCGTAATAAACGAGCTCGCGAAATGACATAGTTGTTCCATAAATAGATGCTCATGACAGAAGTTTGTTCAGGCACAGGGCTGCTAGAAATACCACATGAAGATAGAAATTTATCCATTTCGATCGTTTACAAAAAAGGAAAAGTAAAAGAAAATAGGCGATAATGGGTACAAAAGTAATCTAGCGTTGAGAATCAGTTCAGGACACTTTCCAAGAAATGTGTGGAATACGTAGGATATGCGTGTTTGCAGCTTGTTAGCTGCTTGGTTGTATTGATTAACGTCCATTTATGCCAACTATGGGCTAATTGGACGCCCCCATAGAGAGGGGTCGGACACAGAGACTCCTTCTCTTAGGATGATTGTAATAACGGTATATATAAAACACACTATAACTAAGACTTTCTAAGGTATGGAAATGATAACAAGACGAAACTGCAGGTATTATATTATGGAAGTATATATAATATGCGTATATGTATAGTAATGTTGTTGGAACGAACTACAATAATTAGTCTCATGAGGATTATGAAGAAAGATCGTATACGCGAATCATTAGAATGCAAGTCTGCAATGCTTGCCCCCTTCAGAAATTATCTTAATCAGATTGTGTCAAAAATTCATCAAAGTACGTATTATCCAGATGCGAAAGTCATATACCGGTAATTACTTTGTCGACTACTAATACTAATAAGTGTTTTAAGAATATTTTGCTCCTGGTTATCGCAGTTAGCAAAGTAAGTAGGATATAAAAAGACAAAACAACGTTCCCCGAGTTTGCCAAATTGATCCATGCAGTAGACGAAAGGAGCAGTGTTATCATAAACAATTGGTCGGATTAAAACAGTTTTGCATCAGACTTCGCTGCATCATTGTTATATCTGTGAAAATCAAATCGGTTTTACATTCAATTTGCTAATTCTCGTATTTGTGAAATAAAAATTAAACTTAGTTTTAATTTTTTGATTGCTATGTTCTTTAATCTAAGAAATGTTCTATAATATTATGATATCAACAGATAACCACATTTTCGTACAGCCTTATATTTGTATAATTCATATCAGATCACCCTATAATTGCTTTCACCCCACAAAGGTGGCCTTTGCAAGAAGTATTATTTAGGATGGTGCATCAATTAGGAACCCGATTGCATCATTCATCATATCGGTCTGCTGTATGAAACAATGTGAAAAGCTCATCAAATATTCCATTTTTTGCAGTCTTTGCATAAATATACTTTACAAACCTGACCTACTTAAAGTTGCGTATGACTTACTGTGATAATAGGTATGAGGTGTTTCCATGGTAACAACATCTTTCATGGTATTAAACTGTGGACACGGGTTTCAACGGTTGTTTCTATGTAATAGGTAAATCAGTTAAATCTGCCAATGTTTAGCTGTTTAATCCAGTTCGTTAAATTAAAAAATGCCATTTCTTTATTTCCGAATACTGTGTACCCTTTGTCACTTATCATTTGGTATTAAACGTCATGTGGTCTGTCCAGCATGTCACAGAGTGGTGTACTGTCAGATTCAAAAATGGTTGTTATGTCCGTAATTTACAATATTCTCCAATTTCTGGACTGGCCCCATGTCTTCAGAATGTGTGTAAGAAGATTTGATTTCCCATGGCGTTTCAACCAACAGGCCATCGACCATATTTCAGATTGCATTTTTTGGTTGAATAGACAGCATTTTTAATTTTTCATTATATTTAGTCATTCGATTTCGACGATTGGTAATATACCTTCAGAATGCATATGAGTATTACAAACAACGACAGCAAAGTTGGCCATGATTTTAATTGAGTTAACAGATCAGTTTTATACCGAATATGTAATGGAATAATGTATATTAGTGTGTTATTACGTATCAGTCACATAATAACACAATAAAGATGGATACAGCTTCCATGATTATAATATTCAATAATTGACCCCGCGTTTGCGTGGGTCTTTTAGTAGTGTTTAAATAAGGCGATAATTCAGCAATGGCATAACCCAGTACAAACTATGTCATTTTCCATTGTGATTGTCACGTACATTAAATATTAACTTAAATACTTGCTAAGCTCTTAGCTAAGTTGTTCAGCAGACATACAAACAAGCTACATTGATAAACCATTGATGTTATATAATCACTTAATAATTTCACAATGTTTTGCCTGCTAACAATCTGATAGAAAATTGATTTAGTGAAAAACACGTCACAAGTCTTAGCTCGCTTAGCTACATTTGTTGGTAGAAAATGTCACCGACTTCAATTGTCACAGTTGATTTTTCTTGCATTTGTTATCAACAAAGCCCACAGCCGAACTACCAAACAGTCAAAAGTGCCCACAGTCAGACTACCAAATAGTCAAAAAAGCCCACAGCCAGACTACATCAAATAGTAAAAACAATCCCACAGCCAGACTACCAAACAGTAAAAAAACCCACAGCCAGACTACCAAACAGTCAACAAAGCCCACAGCCAGAGTACCAAACAGTCAAACATCCCACAGCAAGACTACCAAACAATCCAAAAAGCCCAAAACCAGACTACCAAACAGTAAAAGAAACCACAGCCATATTACCAAACAGTCAACAAAGTCCACAGCCAGACCACTAAAACAGTCAGAAATGCCCACAGCCAGACTACCAAAGTGTCAAAAAGCCCACAACCAGACTACCAAACAGTCTATAAAGTCCACAGCCACACTATCAAACACTCAAAAAGCCCACAGCCACACTACCAAACAGTCTACAAAGCCCAAAGCCAGACTACGAAACAGTCAACAAAGCCCACTGCCAGACTACCAAATAGTCAAACAAGCACACAGCCAGACTACCTAACAGTTTGAATCCTGGTGAGACGCCCAGCTACTCGACGTCTCATCTTGTTCCAAATTGTTTACATATGTAATCATTCATCATCCAACAGCAGGCTAGCACATGTGATCTACATTTAAAGTCTCAAATAAGGTCCTATCGATAAGATGAGGTTTGACCTTTAGCCTGCTGATGAAGCTTTTGTTGATAGGACGTCTCATCATCAGACCAACTGCTAGCATAGATAAGCACCTATCCACCCTCTGCAGGGCGGATATTTTGTCTGAGTGTAATTTAAATTAAAAATGCATGGGCTTTAATTATACCAGTACCTTTGCGCCTTTAAATGTTCACAAGTAAACTTAATTTCTTAACTTAAAATTGACAACGGTTACGAAAAGTGAAGTATTGTGTATTATCAATTTATTCAAATTAAACATTTGAAAACAGAACATGGATGTACTGATATTTGCAAACAGCGTAGCCCAAGGTCAGATCACCCCTAGAGGAGCCCTCTGATCACAGATATGCAATGCTATTCAATCGTTCTGAACGGATGTTGTCGTCAAACTGTGATGGACTATTAAACGTTGAAAAATCATCATTCAACGTTTAAGTTTTGTTTGTGAGATGTGCTCTGTGGTATAATTATATTGATAAACCGAAAGAGATAACAAAAATAAATAACTAACATTGACCGTCGACAAAAATATCTAAATAGTTTTGGTAGTTGCCACTGTATATCATACTGGTCCAAACATGAGGACTTGAATACTGTCATCATCACCCTCTTCATAGAATCAATCGGCGTTTGTATTCTATTTAGAGTATAACTCACTCCCGCTTTAGACAACTGTCGCCAGCGCTTTTATTCGTCACTTACAAGTAAACAGAAATGACTATGAAGGGCAATCTATGCTTGAGGCATCAGATCCTATGACGGTTAATATTCTTATACATGTGATGCGAAAACTTGAAATACACGCTCCGCTTCTATTCATTGAAATATTGGTTTAAATAGCTTCAATATTAACCAGGAATGGTCATAAATTCTCAAGTACCCCGTCGTTTGAGAGAAAATTGATTATATTCATTGTCAAACTCACACCATTCTCATAAGAAGTGTATCATAAATGCAAAGGATATCGATGACACGAAAATAGTATACGGTGAGTTTGGATACCTATGGTACAAGCTAGCTATGGTAAAATTGTTTTGTTTTTTTCTTTGAGAAGAGTAGCTATACAAAACTATTTAATTCACTAAAAAGGTACTAAATGCGTTCGCATGTTTGGTTTTACCGAATTATTGGAAACAGTATCTTGAGACAGCTGTACAACGTACTTCTGAAAGTGAGAGATCCTTCGAAATCAAAAGTAGCAATGCGAAAAGAGAAAATTGCCGACTTTGAGTTTGTTCATGAGTAGTAATTAAAAGTGCATCACTACTCAAGTCCCCTATACGGAAGCCCATTAGGGATATTTGTCTTATTTTTTATGTATTCCGACTTCTGTATATTATATTATGCCTTAGGCCTCTTTTGTTAGCTCTTGACCTTAAAGGACGGAGCGGGAAATGTTAAGCTTAAAATTGCAGACGTGATGGAGATGTGGACGATAATGATGTAAGTATCTAGGCTTTATAGTGGTTTGACTTTTCGTTAGCATTTAGCATTGCACAATAACGTTTCCTGCCGCATTGGCCCTTCCTGTTAGTTTGTCTTGATTAACTCCTTATAACTAGCTATAGTAGGGTAGTATTGGCCATATATCGGTTGAAAGAATAATAGTTATAGATACAGTTTTGCGTTGTTTATACCTACAACACCTGAAACTTAGGATACCTTAATTTCTTTAAGACAAGCCTCTTAAATATGAAAGTATGCTATGTGTAGTGATATAGTCTCAATGATTAATAATTGATTTTAAAAGTATGTGCACAGGCTTGGATGGGAATTCAAGTATAGAAATGAGCTAGGGGTGTCAATTTATTTTGCAAAACTGCTGCGTTATATTCATAAGTTAACACAGTTGTATGGTCGTTAATAGAAATAAATGATTCTGAATTAAAAAAAAATACTGAATACAGACATATGAGCTTAGAGGTAAGATATATTACACAAGAGCTAATAAAGAAAGAGACAAGACCTAAGAGTTAATATGTAATACACAAGACATAAAGGCTAATAAGGAAGAGGTAAGACCTAAGAGCTAATATGTAATACACAAAACATAAGAGCTTAATATATAATACACAAGACCTAAGAGCTAGTAAGCAAGTGGTAAGACAAAATAACTAATATGCAATACACAATGCTTAAAAGCTAAGAGGTAAGGCATAATAAACTCATAATTAGGGCCCAACATCTTGTATGGGTGTTCTACAGTAATCACCCTGCCTGTCTGTCTGTGTCTGTCTGTCTGTTTGTCTGTCTGTCTGTCTGTCTGTGTCTGTCTGTCCGTCTGTTTGTCTGTCTGTCTGTCTGTATGTTTGTTTGTTTGTCTGTCTGTCTGTCTGTCTGCCCGCCTGTCTGTCTTTCACTTTTTTGGTCTGCCCTCTATTTGTAGGTATAAATTCTTTGTCAAATTTGACAGCCAGCCGTATCGCCTGAGACACGTCAGAGTTATGGCCCATGAATTAGTCAAAATTGGCATAGCTTCAAAATCAAAGTGGTGTTACGAGGCACTCTTTTCAGAGAACAAGATGCCATGGTAGTTATCCAGAGTACAAAATTCAAGTTGGTTGGCTACATTACCAAAATGATACGTTCAGAAAAGTTAAAACAGGAAAGGCAAGGAAAGGTGGGGAGACAAGGACGTACCAGTACATAAAGGATGTAGATCAGACTGTGGACATGTTGAAAGAATATGCAAAACGGGTATTCTTTCAATCAGGAAAATCCCCATGGGATTATTGTTAGCAATGGAAGTCCACTTATCAACGTATAATGGTGATGTATTGCTAAGACTTCAGAGACCACCAAGGGAGAATACTGCTCCCTACAGGAGCATTTGAAAGCTGTAGGAATATAGTCCTCACACTTTGTGTCTATTTGCAAACAAACCGATTTTCCAAAAGTAAACATGAAGGAAAAGAGAGTGCGCATTGCAAAAGAACCCGAGACAACAAGGACAAGTGTAGGGAAAACAATCAAAGTGAATGATCAAGATCCAGGGATAACTGAACTTAGATTCACAAAAGTGATAGAATCTGTCTACTACTGTCACCTGCCCGCAATGTTCTCAGTGCAAGCATAGAAGGTACAGAACGAAAAGAGTACCACTCATTGGACTGTGACCTAATTTTTAAATCTCTAAAAAAACAGACGAGAGGTGGCACTCGCATGCGGTGCTCTTGTTTTATAAATCTGTAGAGGACTTTTGTATTACAAGGCAATACTGCATCTACTTGTTATAATTAGTCATATTTTATGTTAGTCTGGAATATTGTGTTATATATGGATTGTCCTGGTGCATAACTGGGGTAGATCATGATTCATTTCATATAAAGCTAATTTTGTATGGAATTGACTGTTTGTTTATTTACTACTATAATACAATTCGCTGGTATTTACGAGTCAACCGTTGCACCGTATCACAAAAATATTCAGAAATGGTGTAGATCCTGCAACAATAACAAAAACTGGAAACAGTGTTGACCCAGTAAGTTTTCATGTCGCTTTGAAATTACCCGCAAAATGAGCGCCTGTTGCCGATCAAAATGGACGCTAGTTATGTTCCCTCTTCTTTTATATATTACGCAAGACATAATACATAACACGTAAAACGTAAGTCATTATACGCAAGACGTAATACATAAGACATAATACGTAAGTCATTATACGCAAGATGTAATATATAAAAAATAAGACAAATGTCCCTAATGGGCTTCCGTACCCCTAGCACCGGCTTAAGCATTATTCAATTTTCAAAACTAATAACATCAAAACTAATGATCCCGAATGACCAGAGAATACATTCCGAGCTCGATTATGAAACTGTTTATTCTTTGATATCGAATGTACACATCTTAGCATGCAACAAGAGTGTCTCTCTATCCATATATATGTTCTTTCAAACCGTATGAAGTTTATTTAGTTTTGCATCGACGGTTAAACGTTCGCCTAAAATCGTCTCAGTGATTCATATTACGGCATATATGATGATCCCACTTGTTGCAAATGGAATACAATAATAAAACGTCACGTTTTCATTAGCAACTTGTGTGTTTCAGATAATCTAATCTCAATAGTTGTCTAAATACCATAAACTGTCTCTGTTAATGTAAATGTCATAGCATTAAATAAACAGAAACATTTCGTGCTATGTTTAAACCCTTAACTCTACACGCCTTTTACACCTTTGCAAATAGAGTAGACACGGTTCTTCTATGAACTGTCTGATCAGGGTATGCTCTGTTTGCTTATGAAACACGGTTTCTGTCATGATGAAATTACTTATTCATAGTGTCATTATAAAAAATCAGTTGTTGTCATTATTTTTACATGAATCTCTATAACGCATTGGTTAAGTTAATATAATATATCCTGAAAGTGGAAAATCCTTCGAAAGCAAAGGTAGCAGTGCGAAAAGAGAAAATTGCAGACTCGGTTTTATTGAGTCTGTTCATGAATAGTAATTAAAAGTGCAACACTATTCACGCCCCCTAGTACGCCCCTTTAAATGTGTTAATGTGTCACCATATTAATTATTTTATCGGCCACTATAATCAAAATCCCATTTACTATACACAGAGACCCATTTATTTGTGTAGGCTGTGCTATTATCCTTTCCGACAAGGTACAACAGATTTGAATGCACTGTTACGAGTGGGAGGGACTGTTATAAATATGTTTGATTAACACGATTTCAAATACTCGTTGGTATGCTTTTAGCAGGTAATTCGTTACATGTCATTTGATTCAAATAATACCACAGAGAAACAATACATTTCAATAATGCACATTCTGTCAGACATCTTCGGATATCAAAGCTTTACCGGAACGCACGTATCAGACATGTCATCACATATATGCTTCCTACAACAGTATCATATCTATTTATCAGTCTGCTTGAATTGAAATCGACGCCTAAAGCAACATCATGTGTTTCGCTTCAATACATTTGTAAACAACATACAAAAATGATTTCAGTAATTATTTCAAACAGTCAATCGAATAAATAAATCAAGAGCTGTACAGTAAACCCTCTAAAAAGAACACCATAGGAATATAATCATGCCCATAAAAACACATGACTGCTTAACCGATTCCTTCACATGCTATTGTTAGACCCAACCTTTTTGAATAAATCTATTGAAAATAAGCATTTACTAGAGACAAAAGAAATTAGAATTGTGTACTTTTGAATCCATTGCGATAAATGGAGCATTTGCTCACATTGAGCATATGCTCTATTTATCACAATTGTTTCAAAACGTGGTGTCAAATGGCGGCAATATGAGGTCATAGGTTTGTGCATGACGAAAGTAATGCAACAGGCTTTCTGCATAAATGTCATCGTACATTGAGCTATCATCTTTAGTCTTCAAGACCAATAATTAGACCCCCTTATTTCGGTGGTCTTATTGGACGGGGTTTACTGTATTTTATCTACCATTATTCAAAATTAAAAAAAAACAAGCATGCAGACATGGAATCGTTTTCAGCATCACTGTGTATACTTGATTTGCATGTAATTTCACTTTATCTAAACGAAATTCTAGAATTACAAGCTGTATAAAGAAATATGCGTCTATATTGTAATATACGTGTATGTGGAACGTTTAAAGCACATAGCTCTACTAGTTCCAATAGCTATAAACAGCGAACGCATCAAGGACACCAAAGAGTGTTTCCGATTCAATATTAACAAATCGATGAAAACTTTGAATGATTCCAATATTACGGAATGCATAAAGAATCGGTGAATGGAACATTGATTTCTCAATGAACGTAATTTGTGCTATAATGGCTCATGCAATATGAAATTGTTTTGTTTTGGTCCCAGCCAACCACAAATCCATATACCGAAATACAGAATAAAGCCTTGATCTACCAAAAAAAGGTATTTCAAATCATGTTACATTTAGAAATGTCAAATACCCCGCCAAATGGTTTAAATTCAAATGTATTGGAGAATACGTTGGTGCGGCAATATTGGAGAGATAGCAATCGAAAGAGAAGATTTTATTTGAAGTGCAGAGAAGGACTTACTATATCGTGTGTAGCATACGTTTATTTTGCTTATTAAACCGCCCCAGATTTGAAAACGTAGTAACAGACGTACTTAAAGGGGTAACTCAAATAGCATATGTTAATAGTATTAGCTCTCAAGCAGACGACATAAAATTGGGGCTGGTGTATTCATATATCAACCCCACGTGTTAATGAAAAAGTTGTAAAGTCAAGCAGGAAAAGCCACACACAAAACGCCACCATCACCAAAACACCTACAGAAAGCATAGCAATTTATACTCATACACACATACAGTAGAAAGTCACATACAAGACGCAATCACCACCAACACATCAATAGACAGCATACCACACACACACAACCAAACACACGAGAAGAACACATAAAACACCAACAAATACACGAGCACCAGAGACAAGCATGAACAAAACACAAGCACAAAGACACAAGACAAACAAAAGTAAGGGTGACAGAGCGAGAACCGCCTTGGCACGGTCAGTAGCAAAATCACCACTGGGGGTTTAAACCGGTTTACGGACGTCCTAACCTCACACTTATCTCAAAGTCACCCTAGCTAAACAAACATTGTAAATAAAAGTATCCCCGACGGACTTCCCCACAACATAGAAGACAGTAATCACAGTACAAAATGTAAAACATGGCATAACAACTGCGAAAGTCCGTCAAATATGTACTCAATGACTTTGCTGAAGACAGAGCAACTGCAGGGAAGCCGTTAAGGGCACGACAGAGAAAAGGTAATACATGAGTCTGGTAATCTCATCCCATTTCTGGGTTTAAGAGTATACCATCATAGAGTACTACCCTCGGCCTGTCATCGTGCAAGCAAAGAGGAAAGCGTAGCGACCGACTGTAAAGGGGTCGATAACCAAACATGCAGTGTGTTGCAATATAATAGGGTCATAACCTTTCTTCCTAAAACTTTTAATGCGTTTAATAAACAAATCGTGAAAATGGATATGACCATGAATTTTCCTAAGTGTGTAGATAATCTGGATGATAAATACCTTGTTGCATTAAAAACCTAGCAACGCTTACAATTCTCTCTCTCATCTCTCTAGCTCTCTCTTCTCTCTCTCTCTCTCTCTCTCTCTCTCTCTCTCTGTCGCTCTCTCTCTATCTCTCTAAGCATCATTCCTTTTTATAAATAACTACGAAAGTGTCCTTATTGTTTTGTAAACACGCAGCATTTTGATTGGTTGTTGTAAAAATGAAAATAACTAGGTGACTTTTTTAAATGAAACGTTTTCTGCTTGTTCTGATTATTTGAGTGGCAGATTTCAAAGAGTCAACATGTCTGCAGTAAAGTGTCCAGACTGCCTTCAATACTTTTCGAGGAGAGATGTGATGTTGAGACACCAAATAAGCAAACATATCAAAATCATTAATGGAAAAGTAGTAAAGTCAAGCAGGCGAAGCCACATACAAGACGCAACCACCACCAATGATGAACACAGAAAACACCAACAAACACACAAGAACTAGAGAAAAACATTCCACACAGGAACAAAATCACAAGCACAAAGACGCACGACAAACAAAAGCAAGGGTGACAAAGAGAGTATCGCATTGGCTTCCTGCGCAGTGAATCATATCCACCGCAAACACCACCGCCGCAGCCGCCGCCACAGGAAACTCCAGGGGATCAGGTTATTATCATACATCATCTGTTTGTGCTCGTGGTGTTGTTTGGGCGGTTGTGTGTTTCGTATGCGGTGTTTCCTGCATGACTCATACATATACTTATATTAGGATTACGAGTCAGTACTATTACATAAACTTGACCATGATCGCTCGCTGACTGTGACTAGACTGTAATGCGGTTTTCAGAAAACACTTGGTTGCATAATGCCGCCATTTGTTTTGAAAGGGAATATTTTATCCTGTCTGAAAAATGAATCTAAAGTCTTTGTATGTTTTTAGATGCTAATTAAGCTTTTGACAAAGTTGGCACAATAGCATTTGTAGCAAATTGTATGACGCTAACATTGATTTAACCGTATACACATCATTTGTTAGTATTTATACCGGGTTGCAAAGCCACGTTAAAGTCAAATGTTGTTTGCCTGACTGGTTTCCTGTTTTACAGGGGACTAGACAGTGTTGTGTCAGAGTCCTAAACTTTAACTCTTATACATAGATGGGTTAATACTAGAGCTTGGGGGTCAGGACTGGGTTTATGCATCTTTGGCAACTGTTTTGTCGTTTGTTTTCTGAAAATAGGTTTAACACATTATATTGCATATCAAAAATGTATTCAGAGCAGCATGGTTAAGAAATTGACACTTTGTTTGCAATTTCATTTATATGTATTCATGTCTGTCTATCTGGATTGGGTGCGCATCTACCCTTAATGATAAATAGCACTGCATGGGTGCGTGTTATCGTTTGATTTGTACGTAAACTTTCTTGGCACCGATTGAAGGTGTGCAGCTTTCCGTACAGTTCGCCCGTTTGTTTGTTCGTCCGTAATAGAGGACCGATGGGAGGTGTGTGGTTTACGTTACCCCCCGTTGCTCTTAACGGACTGGCGTACTGTCCCTTACAGTAACTACAGAAACATATCTTATTTAAATATCCGCTTCGTATTGTCACCAATATACCTCCCTTTGTGTTTCGTTTCGTCCGAGTGTTAGTGATGATGTATATTCATGATTATTGCTTAGCTATGCCCATCTTTTATTGTATGCATAGCGTGTTTAATTGTTTTACATGTAAGGTTTCTTGTTATCAATATGGAGAACATAATAGTGTGCACTGTTCATCAATATGATCTTAATCAGGGAAAGGTGTGTGGTGTACGTAACATACTTGTCCATCACATTTACCAGACAGTCTTACGTCTATTGAATTGCTCTGTTACAGTGTCATTTGATAAATATACCTACGTTTTTCTTCTGTATTACGTTTCGTCAGGTCAGAGGGATTGTGGCTAGTTATAGTCATGGTTAGGGCAGTGAGATGCCTCCATATTAATTCCATACGAATTGTGTATTAATTACACATGAATAAATATGTATAAACGTGCTTAATCCTTTACGTCATGTATATTCATGTAAGGAATTTATGAATTGTAATTTGGTAGTTTTTATTATGATACAAACACACTTGAATGTTTGGTCATGGCAGAGGTTGTGAGATTATATCTATATCATAAACATAGGAGAGCCTGATCAGATGGTCCCTACTGGAGCCGTCTGATAAGGATCTGCTCTCTTTGCAAAGGCATATTTATGGAGTAAAGGGTTAAATTATGTTACATGTATTTTGATTATAACATCTATCATTTCGTGCTTCTGTAATTTTCTATGTATCGTAATGTAAGTTGCATTTCATTTGTTTCTCCTGTGATACAGGCGGTTTCTAATTAATAGCATTTATATCAGTATTTACATATTATAGCTTTGTGTATTCTCTAGAATATAATAAATGTATACCTCTTCATGTATGGAGGTAAATAAATAATCAATCAATTTCACAAAAATCAAATATAATACATTCTATTTTTCTTTATAGCTTGTGGCAAAACCGTTTTCACTAAGAACCTACTACCACTAAAGCCGAACAAAGCCCGGCATTCAGAGAATAATTTGGGTGTATCTACGAACGTAGCCTTTGTATACAGAAATACAAAAGACAGTTAATCCCAAAATAGAATTTTATCAGGGCACCCAATCTAATATAGAGGACCATGATTATTTTGATTAAAATGTAAACATATTACTTATTCTGAATGACCTCATAAATTCTGAAAGTAGGAGATCCTTTGAAAGCAAAAATAGCAATGCGCACAGAGAAAATTCCAGACTCAGTTTTATTGAGTATGTTCATGAGAAGTAATTAAAAGTTCAACACTACTCATGCCCCTAGCACAGGCTCAAGTGGTGTTCAATTTTCAAACCAAATAACATCGAAACTAATTGTTGAAATTACAATAGGATTACGGACCTCTTTACACAAGGGTCTCACCATAGATCTCTATCAGTCATCGCCATTAATCAGAACGAACTCATAAAGATCCTACTCAATGACGAACTTTGTCATTACCTGGTGTTGATTATCAATCCTATAGACAAATGGTCCAGACTCTAGCTAGACAGATATATCCAGGAAACACAGATGATTTTAAAGTTTGAAAAGGCAACCGTATGGATGTTTGTTTGTGGATCTCAAACCTTTCACATCTGAAAATCAAAGGTTTAAAAAATGGAATCTAAGATTAAAGGACGTCACCGCGGACGATAAACTATTGTCCAATCAGAAACCAAAATCCCAATTAGAAATTATAAAAAGCGAATATCATAAAGCTGAAAAGCATTCTTGTACTGAGCGTCAGCCTGGTGGGATGAGAGCATACAGAGAATTACTAGGATAATTATTTAATAGCCCAGGAGATATTTATTCCAGAATTTTTCATAAGTCTTATCAAAAAACATTTTAAGTACATGTTCTTTTATCTTAGTAAAACAAGAAGTCAGTAGTATACAAGAGCTATAATTAGCAATGAAACGCGCTTTATATGTTTTTATGTAGTTTAGGTACCCAATGCATTGTAGGACGTTTATGTTGTGTAATTTTAATATCTGATCAAAGTTGTTCACACTTTTTGACATGGTCTGCAAGGACGGTATTTTCGTCTGAAGAGAGACATTATTCTCTTAGATTTCCTATTTATTCGGATTCGTCTTCATCTCCATAGTCGTATTCATGGTTACTTTGTCATCACGGTCTTAGTCTTCACTGTATTCTATATCAAATAAACGTTGAAACTGTTTGATTTTCTTTTTCAGCACTATCGGCAGACAACCCTTTGACATTCAAGTTTTGTAGTTAATCCGCCACCCTGTTAAATATGTTTTCGTTTTACAGGACATTTACCAGTGTATTTGTCATTGCAGTGTTGTAGATTAGTCTATTTCACTGACCGTTCCAATGCGGTACTTCCATCTCCACCATTGCGGTGTTGTAGATTAGTCTATTTCACTGACCGTTCCAAGGCGGTACTTCCATCTCCACCCTGTTGTCTGTTTGGTATGTCTTTGTGTGTCTCTTTTGATATGTATGTACATTTGCTGTTTTTGCCGTGGTACTGTTCGGGCGGTTGTGTCTAAATGTATATAGATCTATATTGGTGAGAAATAACCCCTGTTGCGTTTATTGTACAATCTGCTTGTAATAAGCTTACCTATTACCGCATCTATACTCGTTTTCCGATCTACCTGCATATCAAGGACATGTTATTTCTAAATGCCGATTTTATTTGAAACTATTCTTTAACTGTCATACCTACGCTCAGATTCTTAAATTCCACATTTATTGAAGGTGATCCAAAACAACTGAACGTAGAAGACAACTTGTCCTGTATAATAAGGCTGTTCAAATGGAAACACGAAAGTTTCCGGTCGACATATTTACACGTATCGATATCAAACTGCCAATGATAATAGTTTGTATGATATGTATCTTGCAACAATGTATGTTGTAAAAAAAACTTCTACATAAGTATGCTGTCTTTGTGATAGTTCCTATTCCGAATGTGTTATTACTATATTTCTTAGCGATATGTTAATAAATACAAACGGCGCGTGTCAAGACAAACTTTAGTGTTTATAAATAACCCTACTTTCAAGCTTGTCACAGGTAAGGTATGTAAGGTATTAACTGTTTAAATGTGCCTGTACATAACCTCCCTACAATATATCGGTTGCATAATGGATCCAGATATTCTGCTTTGTATTCAAATCAGCACGTGTGTTACCCTAGGGTGGTTTGATAAGCGAAATAAACTTCTGCTACATAAAACATTGTTTATCGTCTGCTATGTACGATATAGTAAAAGTACAAAAATGAGTCATGCAGGAAATACCACATACAGAACAAACACTCGCCCGAACAGCAACACAAGGAAACAGCAAATGTACATGGGTAGAAAAAACAACAAGAGACGCACAAAGACAAAACAAACATTCAATAGGAGGAAGATGGAAGTACCGCCTTGGAACGGTCAGTGACAAAAGTCACCGGGGGTTTAAACCGGTTTATGGGCGCCCAACCTCACCCTTATTCCATCCCCATCCTAAAAGACAAACAGTGTAAATAAACGTATCCCCTCTCCGACTAATCTACAACAACCGCGACAGCAAATACAGTGGTAAAGTGCATGTATAACAAAAAAACATTTAATTGAACATACTGTATCCACCTATCGCTAGTGTACTCAATGATTGAGCTGCAAACAGAGTAACTGTAGAAAAGTAATAAAGGGTACGACAAAAATGAAATAGTACAGATAAAGTCGCTCTCTGCATTTCAAATAAAATCTACTCTTTCGGCTGCTATCATTCCAATATGGCCGCGCCCACGTATTCTCCAATACATTTGTATTTAAACCATTTGGTGGGATATTTGAAAAAAGACGCGTGGTCTGCTCGGGGATTCAGATCTATCTGGTCACGCCCGACTGATTCTGAATATTTACTCAAAATGTTTACCTATACTCCTAGTCTTTGACTACTTATGGGTGTTGGTAGACATTTGATTAAACATGAGTTTAAATATCCAGGTGAAATATTAAGAGACTGGTTCGTTTGTTTATAACAATTTACTCCATGAATATTCATGTACGACGTTATGACATCATGCATATTAAGTAGGTAAAACATCTATATTGTCTCATAAGCAAACCGAGCAGACTCTGAACAGACGGCTCCTGCATGAACCGACTGGTTTGGTATACTGTGTTACAGCAGCGTACTCATGGAGTAAAGCGGATTGCAGACTTCTTTTTGATGACCGCTTAAGACAGGTTCTACTGTAAGTATTCGTGTTATTTTAAGCGATGTATTTAATAATACATCTGCTCAGTAACAATACACATGCTTTAAAATGTGTATCACAAAAACGAAAATACAAAATAATCTCATTAAATAACTGGTGTGAATACAACGTGGCACCAACACGTATCTAATGTAATAAAGCAGAACTGTAATGATCGGCAAAGCCAAAAACTGACGTTCGAACTTCACAGTCGATTATTGGCGATAATACTATTTATCGAGACCTATACAAAATATTATCAAACGGGAAACGCCGATTTGTCCACAGCAAGCCGAGATCAGGGTCCATGCTTATAAAACTTTTAGTTGAGTCTGAGTTCGTTCTCAAGTTTTTGATTGGTCAGATTTGAGCCTTTGGCTCAAATCTGACCAATCAAAAGCTTGAGAACCCAAATCTGACCAATCAAAAGCTTGAGAACAAACTCAGACTCAACTAAAAAGCTTTATAAGCATGGGCCCAGATCCTATAGGCGCCGTCGGATAAGGGTTTGCTATATGTTTGCATATGAAATGAATAGATCTGACACTGCAGTTTCTATCAATACCAAACTCCTCGTATATACAATTATGAAAAACATTCAGTTAATAAAATGTTTGATGCCATTCTATTCAACACGGAAAGGGATAATAGAATTAACTCTTATGGACCATTTATTTAATAAATCGAATTTAATAGACACTTTCAACATAAAAGATAAACTCAGTTATGAATACTTATATTACAGATGAATACACAGGATTCGTTTGTTTGTCAACAACAAGCAAAATACAGACAAAAACAATGTGTTGAGTTTTTAACTGACATTCTATGAGCGTTATTCTCTCAGAATAGTTATTTAATCCTCCAGTTACAACAATGATAAGTGTTTTAATAAGTTTACATAATTGTATATTAAATATGTATATTGAATCCTAGCGATTATCTAGTAAATAGTAAGCCGATGACATTATATAAATATCACATTCCTTAGAGAGCGTATTGCCTATATGAGATTGTCTGACGCCTCGTAGACATTACCATATCGAAGTGTTGACAGTATTTGCCGTCGCCCTCCATGGGATGTGATATTTATTTTATACCGAACATCACACTCAATCATTTTTCATCAGCAAAAAAGATTATTGACAATATCCTGGAGCAGTCCCCTTACCACGGAATTGTTTCTATTTATATTTAAATATGCACTCATTCCGGGATATTGCGATAATAGCAGAGGGGTCTATTCCAGGATATTGCCAGATTATTAGCAAAAAACAATCTGTCAAAATGTCGTGTGGCGATCAAATTGCAAGCGATTGATGAGGCACATGGTTTAATAAGCGCTTACTGACTTCGACGAGTAGTAGCCCGTACTTAACTCCCTTGCATTCTAATGGTGCCCTCACGAGATAATGTTGCATGGAACATAAACAGTGTTTTATGGCAGGTATATGGAACATTTGTATTCAATTTGGTAAGTGAAGTGACGTATTACAGATAACTTACTAATATTACATAGTAATACATGATAAGGTACCGTACTGGAGTACTACATATATAATGTCTATATGGTTTGAAACACAAAACAAGAGCCTTTGGCTCAAATCTGACCAATCAAAAGCTTGAGAACCCAAATCTGACCAATCAAAAGCTTGAGAACAAACTCAGACTCAACTAAAAAGCTTTATAAGCATGGACCCAGATCCTACAGGAGCGGTCGGATAAGGGTTTGCTATATGTTTGCATATGAAATGAATAGATCTGACACTGCAGTTTCTATCAATACCAAACTCCTCGTATATACAATTATGAAAAACATTCAGTTAATAAAATGTTTGATGCCATTCTATTCAACACGGAAAGGGATAATAGAATTAACTCTTATGGACCATTTATTTAATAAATCGAATTTAATAGACACTTTCAACATAAAAGATAAACTCAGTTATGAATACTTATATTACAGATGAATACACAGAATTCGTTTGTTTGTCAACAACAAGCAAAATACAGACAAAAACAATGTGTTGAGTTTTTAACTGACATTCTATGAGCGTTATTCTCTCAGAATAGTTATTTAATCCTCCAGTTACAACAATGATAAGTGTTTTAATAAGTTTACATAATTGTATATTAAATATGTATATTGAATCCTGGCGATTATCTAGTAAATAGTAAGCCGATGACATTATATAAATATCACATTCCTTAGAGAGCGTATTGCCTATATGAGATTGTCTGACGCCTCGTAGACATTACCATTTCGAAGTGTTGACAGTATTTGCCGTCGCCCTCCATGGGATGTGATATTTATTTTATACCGAACATCACACTCAATCATTTTTCATCAGCAAAAAAGATTATTGACAATATCCTGGAGCAGTCCCCTTACCACGGAATTGTTTCTATTTATATTTAAATATGCACTCATTCCGGGATATTGCGATAATAGCAGAGGGGTCTATTCCAGGATATTGCCAGATTATTAGCAAAAAACAATCTGTCAAAATGTCGTGTGGCGATCAAATTGCAAGCGATTGATGAGGCACATGGTTTAATAAGCGCTTACTGACTTCGACGAGTAGTAGCCCGTACTTAACTACCTTGCATTCTAATGGTGCCCTTACGAGATAATGTTGCATGGAACATAAACAGTGTTTTATGGCAGGTATATGGAACATTTGTATTCAATTTGGTAAGTGAAGTGACGTATTACAGATAACTTACTAATATTACATAGTAATACATGATATGGTACCGTACTGGAGTACTACATATATAATGTCTATATGGTTTGAAACACAAAACAAGATGTTTCGAAACAGAACTAATGTACAATATACGTTAGTACTGTGTCCTATTGTTATCAACCCTGTTTAATAAAACTATAAGTTCATAACACTATTTATATGCGAGAAATATTGATGAATATCTTAAACAGGGTACACGTTTTATACCGAGCAAAGGTCTTACGCAAACAGAGATATGTTTCATTTAATCCATTACGTCATTAGCTATTTTTAGATACAACCTCTTTGAATAAATCTACCGAAAAGGAGCATTAACTAGAGAAAAGGAACATTTTAGACTTGTGTAGCTTGAAACCATTGTAATAAATAGAGCATTTGCTCCTATAGGAGCAAATGCTCTATTTATCACAATGGTTTCACAAAGTGACTTTTACAGAGTCGTCAAAAGTCGTCAATATGAGGGAATGGGTTAAGAGTGCGATTTGCTTTTGATAATTAATGACTATAAATGGTGGTTGCGTGAGCTGTCGGTCAGCTGAATTACAATACTCTAAAAATCAATCAACACACGCTATAACCCTAGGGATATAAGATTAGCAATGGACATTGATAATTGCTGTGCGGTACGATAAAGAGGAAACTGTAAGCGTATTAGTTACAATAAAAACTCAAACTTTACACTAGAATCTGTCTTAAACGATAAATACAACACATCTAGACCCGTGTCTTTAAGACATGTGGCAGCTTAATGCAATTCGAAAGTGATACAGTACGCTCATATTAGGGCTTTCTGCATTACCTTTGCACTGCATTAAGCGATCACCTGTTTTTAAGAGGTTTTGTTCAACCAATTTATAGTCGCATTCGTCCGGTTCTACTGCATTTCATTTGTAATGAAATATTGACAGAGAGCAAGAAATATACTATATATAAAGGAGTATCAGATGTATCAGACATATATCTATATTTAAGGAAATTACAGTTAATCCATTTTAATAATTGGGACTCTTAACAAATTTATCTTTGTGAGTTTTAAATTTATACCCTTTCATAGAATATAGCATTGACTATGAAAAATGCGATTAACGTATTTACTTGCAATGAAGATCGCCTCAGACACAGCGTCTGGTCAGTGTCTGCATTGTGTGTCACTCACCAAAACCTGTCAATAGAGCGGCTCAAAGTCTACATAGTTTTATACTCGGGTGCCCTAAATTTGAAGACTTTGGTCGCCTGTTAATTCATTTTCAGCGAAGTAAGCACAAACACAATGCACTAACCTTTAAAAACATGTTTCATCTCCACGCATCACATATTTTTGGTATCAGTAAGTTAAGTATGGTAAAATATGTCAGTTAATATCAACCATCTACAACAGTCAAATATGTCCGACATTTTGGAAAAGACTTTAAGTCGGTGTTGTCAGAACAAGGTTATAAATAGGCCACAATAACGTAATCCGTGGGTGTACAGAACCAATGTTGAATATTCAGGTGAACGTTTTATTAAGAGAGTGGTCGTTTGTATTAATATTAGTAACAAATCACTCCATGAATATTCATGTACGACGTTATTGCATCATGCATATTAAGTAGGTAAAACATCTATATTGTCTCATAAGCAAACCGAGCAGACCCTGAACAGACGGCTCCTGCATGAACCAACTGGTCCTGGTATACTGTGTTACAGCAGCGTACTCATGGAGTAAAGCGGATTGCAGACTTCTTTTTGATGACATGTATATTTTTCTTTACAAAAATCCGGGAAAATCATGATAAGCCTGACCTGTTGTAAAATTTGAGTAGTCGATTTGAAAACTCAGAGTTGAAATGGTAAATATAACTCATTATCTGTGTAACAGCGTTATGCACTGACTGGTGTTTTATCGTAAGCTACGGATAACATACGGTAACAGTGTGACATACGTACTAGACTACGACTTTCCCGCACTTTTAACCCTTTATTTAAGGTTATGAATATTCCATATAACCATTAGTGAGCTTGATTTTATAATAGCATATGGGCAAAAAATGTAGCCCTTTGCAAACTCCACAATTCCATAAACAAACAGAGCAGATCATCATCAAACAGCTCCACATGAACCGAGTGATCTGGGACAACTTTATTTAACAAAGGCGCTAAAAGGCGAAATGTGTCATTCATTAAATAGCGATTAAAGGTTATGGCTATGTTATATTGATTTCTCTCTTTTTTCCATTTAAATCAGAATGGTATGACTGACAAATATAGCTATGTTATATGTAAAACGAAAAGATGTAGTATTAACAAGAATAATAAAGATCATGAAACCAAATGTAACCGAGTTGGTAAAACCGGTCAAGGATGTATTTAATGATGTACTTAATGATGTACTTAATGAGGATTATTTGGGCGACGTGCTGACACGTGATGAACTTGTTCGTGACAGTGTTAAAAGTGACGGGAGATAAATCAATTCACTATTTGTCCTGGTTTTTGATTTTGACTGTGATAACTATCACAAAGTTGGTCTTGGATATATCCCCTGATAGAGATGTCTCTTGAATAAGATGGTGGGTGCTAAATGCCGTTCGAAACCTCTGTTTTGCACGCCTATGCTAATAGCGTAGACCAAGATCAGAGGACTCCTGTGGGATCATGGTCTGCTTTAGTTGCTTATGAAATAATAATACACATGACTCATTTATATATATCTTTACATAAAATTTATAATAAATATTCACGATGTCATTATTTCTTACACGAATATTCAACAGGAAAAAGTTTTATAAAAACTGACACTATAAATATTAAGTAAGTTTTTTATAATGAAATATGTACACATAGAAAATTGGTCATGTAATAAACTGTGGAATCTTATTTATAGTATCCTTTTAGCAAACAGAGTATACCCTAATCACATATATAGCAGCCCTCTGATCTGAGTCTACTCTGTTGGCAAAGGCTTTAAAGGCGTATCTGCGGTGTGCTGTGGTTTAGTGGTAACGCGCTTGACTACCAATCCGGAGGTCCGGGGTTCAAAGACGCTTTTCAGTGTCTCCGACTCACACCTCCTCTCCACCCAGGAGCTAATATGGGTACATGTGAGGGTCGCTAGCCGGTACTGCGATTGCATGATTGCGCAATATGTTGACGGTGCTCAATATTGTACGCGAATGACTCAATGACCAAGGGAGTAAATGTACAGTCGGCTGAGCGGTCCTTCGGACTGAAAGTTAACTATAACAAGGTACTTTTTTAAGTAAAAAAACAAAAATAAAAATCCCAAAAGAACAATAGCTGAAAAAAAATACATCTGAAATAAAAATTATACAACTCATGGATGGATTTAAGTTACTAGTAACTCTCTACATTAAAAATGTAGGATACATTAGTCCGAAATTATTGTTTGATTAACCATATTTTATTTTAATAATGTTGTAAGTGTGGTGTATTGCACGGTATATATGCCCGTGCGCGATAGAGTCCGTCCATGACCGTGCGATATCAAACTTGTTGCCAACTGGCATTACTGATAGTTTAATCCTTAAAACGCTTCACCATTTAGATGCAGTTTGAGTTTTAACTCAATTGCAAAACAAACAGGTGGTCAATTTAAGAAAAACCTCTCTATTCCCCACAAACATCACTTTAAACTTGACCATGGTTGAATGGTTTAGGTTTGTGACTCCTAGAAATCTTGAAGAAGGAATAATAGCATGGATACCCAAATAACACATGCCGTATATTAGCGACAATATTATGAGGAGCACTACATATGACACCATCGTACTCTATATTTAGGTGAATATTATCTCCTCTCATCACATGGTAACAGTTATCTGGTGTAGCCTTAAGGATAAATGATATGAACCAATTGTTTTGATAGATGTCGATTGAAACATTAGCAATAGGGGAAATGACTTAGCCTTCCAGCTACAATGATAACCTCTCATGTTTTATTGAGAAAATAAGTACGATCAAATCTGGGTCATGTCTACCGTTTTATGAAAGGCTTAGTATTGGCATCGCAAATCAATATCAGGAAACCATTTCTCTTTGATCAGTAGAGAATTATAGAAAGATCCGAAGAAATCGAAAGATTGTTTTTGTTAGTACGGCTTTGTACATTATTCAAATAGATATATGTTCATACTGAGCACGTTAATCAACACAGAAAAAACAAACAAATATTTCATGACCAAAGATTTGTCGATATGTAAGTACCAAAGAAGCTAACTAAATTCATCCGAAGGTAATTGATATGGTCGCAATATCTTATTGATTCTTCAATTAGAGAAATGTTAAAGAAATGAAGTGACCACTGAATCTGTTCAGGAAAACTACTATTTCACGCCCATCTATGGCAAAATTAATGTCTTGAATCGAATTGGAAACCATCATGTCACGCTCTGCATCTTAACCTTACTTTTTTTTTAAATTTCAAGAAAATGCAGAAATAGTGTAAAACAAGTTAAATCTACAAGGTAATTTTAAAAACTAAAATGGTCATCTTGAATGCGATGAGACGAAATGGTGGGTCATTTTTATGAATGTACAAGAAAAATCTATAGAACTAGTTCACCTAAAAGTACATGTGCGAGCCATGCAGGGAACACCACATACAAAATACACAACCTTCCGAACAG
Organism: Azorinus chamasolen; assembly: GCA_963576725.1. Classification (NCBI taxonomy): domain Eukaryota; kingdom Metazoa; phylum Mollusca; class Bivalvia; order Cardiida; family Solecurtidae; genus Azorinus; species Azorinus chamasolen. The sequence goes on from OY755239.1 coordinate 79,772,224, forward strand.
CCCCACGACAACAATGTAAATGTACATGCAAACCCAAAGACACAAAGAGACGCACAAAGACATAACAAACAAACAAACAAACAATAGGGGGAAGATGGAAGTGCCGCCTTGGAACGGTCAGTGACAATAGTCACTGTGGGCTTAAACCGGTTTAGGGGCGTCCACACGCACAATTGTTCCGTGCCCACCCTAAAAGACAAACAGTGTAATAAACATATCCTCTCTAATCTACAACCACGATGGCAAATGCATTGGTAAATTGTATGTAAAACGAAAACATATTTAAGAAAGCCAGTGTAAATACATTTGACAGTTTGTATGAATATGAAGAGTTCGCTCTGGTCAGCTGGAATATAAAGTTCCCTAACTAAAGACTTTTAAGTCATGCCAATCACTTAAACAATGTGCAAACCAGTCTCATGGACAATTACTAATACCTCGTATAATATGTAACTGACAACTCGGAGACTTTGCATGTGCGGATAATTGGCGTTTTGAAGGGAAGTACGAAGTATGAAAGAGAAACATCATGGGAAATCAAAGCGTTATCAAAAAATGAGGGATCTGTTTTAATCAGTCTGATTAAGGACCACATTTGTGTGAGTGAAAATGAGAAGGTGAGACGCTAAAAGACATCATAGTGCGAAATGTGCGAGGGTAACTAGAAGCAAATAAGAAAGGCAGGTAGGAAGGAAAGGACGGGTACATGTAACTAGTTCATGTTACAAACGTATAGAATCCCATTACGAAGGGCTAGGACTATTGTTTATAACCTATAGGGCCATAATGGGTCGAGTGTAGAACAGACGCTGCGAACGGCTATGAAGGTTACGAGTCTGATCCTCGTCGAGGTAGAAACGGGTTAAGCCTCATCAAAGGGCGGAACATACATGCTGACAACAACAGAGAAAATCTTTAATTTAGATCGTATCACAATATGTTAAACTGTATACATAGATGCTGTATTTATTTAGAGCATGTAAATTAAAACTCTCTGCAGTATGCATGGTTTGCATAGCTCCCATATATTTAAGCATTCTGTCCCGACAGCATTGTGACAAATACAATTATGTAAAACTCTAACCGAAGAATAAATTTGCTCCTCAAGGTAATTGCAAAATCATAACATGGCCGCTAATCAATTATATTGAATATGATCAGAAGAAAATTTATGTCACGCATTGTACCTCACCATTGTTTGGATGTCCAGGAAAACGCAGTGAAAACTAGTTCCACAATGTTATTGTCAAATAGCCACTAGTTGGTCGTTCTGAATCATAAATCACACTCATTATATTGATAATCATAAAATTGCAGCGATATCTGTATTTCGCACCCCAGTATGGACAGACTGACGACAACCACAACCACGCGACCAACATGTATATCCTCTTCAAACTACCTTCCCGTGGTAATAATCACCGAATCTAAAATAATTTTCTTTGTTAATATGTCGTAATTGGATACGAGTTTGCGTTTGGCTTGGATTTCGAATAACACCATGAATAACGAGTAAATCGAACCTGCATTGTGAAATATTATTTCACCGTGATAAAAATTGATTAATGTTTGTGCACGTTGTCGTAGTAAGCTACTATATAGATGTTTACTTCGACTTGTTCTGTAAACGAAAACATAGGAGACAGGTTTGGTTTGGCGGCCTCAATATGTCATATGCACGTCTTTTATTGGCCAATATGTTTTACGGATCGTAAGTGGATTGGTGGCTAACATTCAAATGAGCATCCAACAATCAATACCGTTAAAACCAAACGTAAAACAATACAATATCTTGAAATTATGAAAGACGAACATTTTATTCAATCCAAACTGATCCAACCTAACACGGTTTCCGTTTTAGGTTCCACAGTAGTCAAGAAACTTAAAAAAATCAGCGGCAGCTGTCTATTTTCATGCTTGACCCAGATTTGTCACCAATCAGGAAATATGTTACATTGTAATTTGCATATGGCCAGTTAGCATTTAGTAGTAAACTGTGTTTTCATTAGTTCAAACATAAACTGGCATACAGCCGTATTACAATGCCTCTACAAATGGCTAAAATATATGTCAATTCAGAGATAAAGACTGCATACCATTCCATAACAAACAAAATTGCGGGTGTTTTGAAAGTTCACTTCACTTTAATGTGAAACAAATGAATTTTCGATTTGAACTGAAAAGGGAACAAAAAGAAGCTTGACGTATTGTTTACTTATTCCCTGCCGGATTCGTGAAAAGTGTACGTGAGTTTCAAGCTCCTGCCATGCCTCATGCAGAGAAGGTTTTCCGTCGACAGTGTTGAGGGGGTAACGAGTGTTATTTGTGATAGCCTTGCATGCCATTATGGAACAGGGAAGAACTTGGGATATGTCACCATAGACGAAACGAAGGATGGAACGTTCCAAGAAAATGTCCACACTCTAGCTATTCACAAGCTGTTGAGATAAAGACAATAGGAACACAGAGCCTGTGCCATCGTCGTTGATAAAGAATGTGTACGTATGGTTTGTTAAATAGTTAAATCAAAAGAAGGGTTATGTCTACAAACGTTTTTTGCACTGTTAATTGTCATCCTGGTAGAAAACTCACTGAGAAAGTTAGAAATTAAGACCAGTCAGGTGCATTAATGATCTCTTACTCAGGCTAAAATATTGTTCGTGGAAATAGACGCATAGTGTGTACAATCTTAAATGTAAAATGTTTTATAACTATTTACTCCATCAATAAGTCGTTTTAATGCAGTTGCAAACAAAATAGATAAAAATCAAACAGTGCCTGTAAGAAATATTCGATAGGTCTACCCTGTTTTCTTATGCAATAATAAAGATAAGCAAGGATATAGATATCATAAACTAAGAAAAACATTCTCTAAATTGTATTATCGAAATATGTCACTTATTCGCAAGTACACATGTAATCAATCTTAAGGTGTTCCTGAGACACGGTATTTCACATCCTGAATTTTATGGTGATGTGATTTACAAACTTCGCAAAGTTATCGGACATACCCATGTTTTACTGTTAACTAAATAGATTAACACATTCATTAAAAAATGAATATGATCCTACGGTACTATAACATACTGCATTGTCTGATTGTCAACCCTTTTACAGCTGGCAATCACGCTGCCCTCTTTGCATGCCGACAAGAAAGGTTTAGTTAAAGTCACCCCGTACTTCATTCTCAGTGTTGTTATATTTTCTAGTCATTCGGGATCATTAGTTTTGATGTTATTACAGTGTTCCCTCCCTACAACGACCCTCTCAATAACGAGTCCCTCCTTACAACGCATGTCACTGTTTCCGAAAAAACAAGGCTCCAGAAACAACTTTTTAAATCGTATTTTCTTTATGCCTCCATCAAACCCTATGGTGTGACCACTCTTTAGAATCGTCACTTTGTGACGATTCTAAAGAGTGGTCACAACATAGGGTTTGATTGAGGCATGACGGTTTTAGTTCTCGAAATACATCTTATCTAGGTATCTGCAAACAAGCTAATTATGTCTCCCCCATTTATGGAGAGACATATTGTTTTTGCCAGAGTTGTCTGTCTGTCCGTCCGTCCGTCTGTCTGTCCGTCACAAACTTGTGTCGCGCATATCTCTGAAACCAGTTGGGCTAGAGTCACCAAACTTGACAGGAATGTTAACCAGCATGAGTTGTTGTGCACCTGGGGTTTTTGAATTGTCTCCCCTGATAACTTTGGAGTTATTGCCCCTGATGACTTAAAATTAGAAAAACTTTGTGTCGCACGTATCTCCAAAACCGCTAGTACTAGAGTCACCAAACTTCACAGGAATGTTTACCAGTATAAGTTGTTGTGCAGCTATGTTTTTTTAATTGTCTCCCCCTGATAATTCTTGAGTTATTGCCCCTGATATGAACACTTAAATTTATACAAACTTTGTGTCGCGTGTATCTCTGAAACCAGTAGGGCTAGAGTCACCAAACTTCACAGGATTGTTCACTAGCATGAGTTGTTGTGCACCTGGAATTTTGAATTGTCTTCCCTTGATAACTTTGGAGTTATTGCCCCTGATATGATTACTTAAAATTAGAGAAACTTTGTGTCATGCATATCTTTAAAACCACTAGGGCTAGAGTCACCAAACTTCACAGGAACGTTCACCAGCATGAGGTGTTGTGCACCTGGGTTTTTGAATTGTCTCTCCCTGATAATTCTTGAGTTATTGCCCCTGATATGATAACTTAAAATTAGAGAAACTTTGTGCTGCACGTATCTCTGAAACCAGTAGGGCTAGAGTCACCAAACTTCACAGGAATGTTCACCAGCATGAGTTGTTGTGCATCTGGGCTTTTTAATTGTCTCCCCCTGATAATTTTGGAGTTACCGCCCCATATGTCTTAAAATAAGATAATCTTTACTTTGTGTCGTGTGTATCTCTGAAACCACTCTTACTAGAGTCACCAAACTTCACAGCAATGTTGACCAGCATGTGTTGTTGTGTACCCGGGGTTTTTGAATTGTCTCCCCCTGATAATGTTGGAGTTATGTCCCCTGATGACTTAAAATTAGACCATGATAAGTTTGGAGTTACAGACATTACACTTGTATATTGGAAAGAGGATGGGAGGGGGTGACATCTGTTTTTGTGACAAAAACAAACCTCTAGTTATGTTTGATTTCCCCTCCCTATAACAACTCCCTCTGAACAACACATACAATCATCGTATCTCAAAGGGTGCCGTTGTAGATAGGGAGCACTGTAGTTTTGAAAATTGAATCATGCTTAAATCGGTGCTAGGGGCGTGTTGCACTTTTAATTACTACTCATGAACAGACTCAATAAAACCGAGTTTGCAATTGTCTTTTTTCGCATAGCTACGTTTGATTTCGAAGGATCTCCCACTTTCAGGATATACAAGTACTCAATGATGGCCACATCTGAATTCCGGAAACGGAAGAAGTGTCCCGGATATTTGTCGTACCCTTTATTACCTTTCTACAATCATTGCGTGATAGGTGGATACAGTTTGTTTCACTTAAATATATTTTCGTTTTACATGCACTTTACCACTGTATTTGCCATCGCGGTTGTTGTAGATTAGTCGGAGATGGGATACGTTTATTTAAACTGTTTTATCCTTTAGGGTGGGGATGGAATAAACGTCAGGTTGGACGCCCCTTAACCGATTTAAACCCCCAGTAACATTTATCACTGACCGTTCCAAAGCAGTACTTCCATCTTCCCCCTATTGTGTGTTTGTTAATATGTCTTTGTGGGTCTCTTTGTGTCTTTTGATATGCGTGTACATTTTTTTTATTTGTCATGGTCCTGTTCGGGCAGTTGTATGTTTTGTATGCGGTGTTTCATGCATGACACATGCATGTACTATGATTTTACAGTCTTCCATATCTAAAATTGAAAATTATTTAAGACCGTCCTTGAACTTGAAATGGTTTAACATTGTGACGAATACCATGTGTGTGATGGTATATTACTATACTGCTGACGTTTTGTCTCACAAGGGTAATCAATTTGATTTGTTACTTGATTTGTTACTTAATGCATGTGTTAACTTAATATTGCAATAGTTTTCTACAACAACTACAACGTAATTACATGTTTCCGAAATACATTTTAAAATAGTGTTTTGAAATATGCCAGGGAAGTATGCAGGGAAGTATAAAACAGTACCGTCCAAGGACTGTGTCCGGCGATGTGTGCATAACGAAAGGGTAATTGTTGATTGGGTCATAGCTGTTATTCACATAGTGTTCAGTCGTCGAAAGAAAAGACGGCAGTATTGAATGAAAGGTCAATGTCATTTAGATATGAAATAATATAATTGTATACATGTACTAACTAACAGATAAATACGTAAAACACCATGTAATATGAAACCTTCTGTGACCTTGTCCTGACACAGATAATGGAAATCATGACACAAGCTTCACAAAAGCACAATAAATTCAACGCAATAAATCCCCACATCTGCGGCATGGTATCAAAGAGAATGGGAAAGTAACACAAATCATAATATTGTTGATCAATGCAAGGTTATTATTTTTCCTTTGACTAGTTCTTTAATAATAATATTTGTTTTGTCAGCCAGCAAATTATATTTCCTCCAAGAGATACCCCAAGGCATAAATATCAGTGCATGGTTGAAAAATAATTTTCTCCGCTTAAACTAATGATCGAGAAAATATGGTAACAAAACATGAGTTTTTACTTATTATATACATGTACAAGATATATTGAGAGATCATGTCGGTATTTTATTCTACACATTTGCTACATCGACCGTGTGGTGCTATGATTTCTACGGCCAATAGCATGTCTAATGAGGTTAAACCAGTAGTACAATATTTAAAACAAAATTCACGTTGACAATTACCTGTACTACACATACCGGTGTTTCCTCAGGAGACATAATCGGAAATCGACCCATTTAGGCAATTTACAGGGGCACAATTGAACAATATGACGTAAATCAGCTGACATTTCCTTACATTTTGTTGTTGTCTGGTGTTGCAAGCATAACATCATTGCGCCATTAAACTAAATAGCTATGTTGCAACTGGAATTGTAAGATCAAAGGCCTGAACAGCCATAATTGCTTTCGAGTTTGATAAGGATGTTAAGTGTAAGGGAAGAAGTTGCTGTACATGTTAATCACCATTTTTGACGTCTTGGAATTGTTTAATGTAATACTAAAAATATGACAGACTGTAGCAACAGTCAAACCATAAGCAAAGTGGTTATTAGTAACACTCAGACAGTCCTTGACCTCAACAAGTCAGAAATGCAATGCTGAGTGACAGTGTCCATCTTTCAATTCATATCAAAGCAATATCAAATGCTATTGTGTATTTCAAAGCACTACCCTCCTTATTAATTACGAATCCTAGAATTTTAACTACTGTTTAGACAATGTAGTATGAAATTTTAGTTAAATTTTGTTCGGGTTTATATACATGTATGCAAACACACACACATTAATCCAAAATCTTGGTTGATTCATAATGATATCAAATGTACAGTAAATTCCTAATAATCCATATGATGTTTTATCCTATCAAAACTCCACCATGAATTCCACTGATCATAAACTTATATGAATCCCAACTTTTATATTCCAATTTATTCTTGAAATTTGGACTGACAGCATTTTGTTATTAACACTCAAGATTACAGATAAATCATTTTCAAATGAATTCTATAATTGTTCTATCATTACTGGGTATATTCAAAATAGCCAAACGGAGAATAACCCCTGTAAATATACATGATCAGAGTAGACACTGTTTTACACCTTTTTAAAATATAACTTAATTTCCATCAGATCAGGATATTGATGGCCAAGAATGATATCATCTCTGGCTATTTCATATCAAATTTGTTGTCAAATGTTCTTTGCTATGACATCTCCCAGGGTTTTTTCTTTGATTTTAGGGAAAGGGCATGGCCTTACCGGAGGGGAAAAATAAGCGTGAAATGAATGCTTATGGGGAAAAGGTCAGAAAATATCAACATAACATTTAACATGTTCATATTTTCTCTATCAAGTGACAGTACAATTCAATTAAAAGCATTTCATGCAGTTCTGATAATTTAATGGGTTTTTTCTTGTGTGTTTTGTCTGCAACTGCATAACTCTTGGCTATTACTAAAATTGTAAACACGTCATCAATGAGTTTTCATAAAACCCCATTATAAATCAGAAAGCACAGTAAATCTCAACTATTCCATTAACCAAGACAAATATGATCGGACTTTTGGTAGATAAAGATATCATCGGCATTTTTTGTAAATGAAGAAGCCTACATGTATGTCTCGCATTTTTGCGATGACAATGGCATGAATGGAAAGTTCCATCTCGGTTTGTGGAGAAACTAATTAAATCCATTGTAGAGAGTAATACGCATACTAGCCTGTTAACACTGCAAGAGAAGTTGGCATTTCTATCGTGTTTCATCAGTAAAATTACGGTAATAGAAAGAAATTGTTGTGGTACTGCTGGTATGAAAGCGAAAGTACAGACACTGCGATTCATAAACGCTATACGGATTACTCGGATCTCTAGGTTAGACGGATGTATAGAAATGCGGTTAGCGTTTTATCACGTACACGGTGTCGATATAAAAAAAATCCCTCTCCCTCCCTATCGGCGGAGAGGTAATTAATCAATGAAAAACACAACAGGTTTTCTAGTTGGGAAGTCTTTGCTATCGGCGGAGAAGAAATTTATAATTTACAGACAAGCTATTGGTGCTGTAGAAACGCCAATGTTTTGCGAAAACAATGTTTAACTAAACACCAGGAATGAGGTTCATATACGCGTATATTCAATAATTCAAGCTTTTAAAAGGTTGATCTTGTGTAGACTAGAAGTTATCTGACAAAGCGAAGTGTTATTAAATGCATGAAAAGTAAATAAATTAATGAACAATTTACAACAAAACTAGTTTAGAATTGAAGAGAACTATTTTCTCTTGCGCATGTTCACAAGAAATAGTGAACTCTTTGCCGTAAAAACGACCGATCGCTATATTGCATTCTTCGAAAGCAATAAAAAACCAGAATTGTAATATTTATAACATTATATGAATATCACATGCTATGGGGGTGACAGCACGTATTGCCAACCCGAGGTTCGTAATGTTCATTACCATACCAAGGGTTGACAATACGTGCTGTCACCCTCCATCGGATGTGATGTTTATTTTATTATACCGAATATCATAATCAATTTCATCAGCAAAAATATGTTTTCAATGACAACAATAACCAGCTTGAAACAAATGTTATACTTGGTGCTTAAAAATCATGGAACAGCTTCACACTTCTATTCATTACATGTTTGGTACTAGCGAAGTCCTTTTCGCTGTCAAATCTTGATATATCCTCCTCCGAAATAGTCGCAAAACGCGACATTTCTCAAATTATGAAAGGAAAAACAAAACTAACTGTCAAAATGACGTTTGGTGACCAAATTACAAGCATCGTATAACGTTAATCTGATTCGTCAATCGGAGGACGTCACGCACACAATTTAATATGCGCTCACTGATCTAGACGTAATGTTGCCCGAACGAGATGATATGGCATGGACCATTGCAAATTATTTCACGGCATGTATTTCGACAATTTGTATAGGAAAGTCACGTGAGATATGATAAATCCGGTTATTATTACAGTTCCGGTTGTCATGCTCGACCGGAAATGTAATAAAATTCAAAATGTAATAACATCTCGACGAGTGGTATTAGTATTATGTGTAGTACAGGTAATTGATACCTGCTCTGACTGCTCTCTATGGGTCCCAGGTTTGATACTTGCTCAGACTACTCTCTGGTGGACTCCGGTTGTTACCTGCTCAGACTACTCTCTGGTGGACTCCGGTTGTTACCTGCTCAGACTACTCTCTGGTGGACTCCGGTTGATACCTGCTCAGACTACTCTCTAGGTTCTGTGGTTTGATATCTGCTGAGACCACACTCTAGAGATCCCTGATTTGATACCTGCTCATACTACATGTAGTCACACGGGGTCCCCTGATTTGATACCTGCTCATACTACATGTAGTCACACGGGGTCCCCGGTTTGATACCTGCTGAGATTACTCTCTATGGTCCCGGGTTTGATACCTTCTCGGACTGCTCTCTGCAGATCCCTGTTTTGACACCTGCTCATACTACTCTCTATGGGTCCTTGGTTTTATACCTGCTGAGACTACGCTCTAATTTCTAGAGATTACCCTGAGCAGGTATCAAACCGGGGATCTCAAGAGAGTAGTCTGAGCAGGTATCAACCCGACGATCCCTAGACAGTAGTTTGAGCAGGTATGAAATCGGGCAACCCTATAGAGGAGTCTCAGCAAATATCAAACAGTGGCCCCTTGATAGTAGTCTGATCAGGTATCATACCGGGGACCCCAGGGAATGGTCTGAGCAGGTATCAAACCAGATACCCAGAGAGTACTCTGAGCAGGTATCTATAGCTGGTATCAAACCAGGGACCCCTAGACAGTAGTCTGAGCAGGTAACAAACCATGGACCCTAGATAGTAGTCTCAGCAAGTATCAAGTCGGGGATTCCCAGAGAGTAGTCTGAGCAGGTTTCATCCCGGGCACCCCTAGAAAGTAGCCTCACCAGGTATCAAACCGGGGACCCATAGAGAGTAGTCTGATCAGGTATCAAACCGGGGACCCCTAGAGAGTAGTCTGAGCAAGTATGAAACCGGAACGCCTAGAGTAGACTAGGTATTTGAGTAGTCATCTTATCTATTCAATCATAGCACATTTCGCCCAAGAAGTAAAAAGTTTAATACTATAGTTGATTTCATATCATGTTTCTGAATCGTTTTCGTAAATCGCCCTGAATTGATTATTGAATGATTTGAAATACGAGCTCTTTCCAATTAATTTCATTAATGCGTGTGCAATCTTTGTTCAATCCACCCGTCAATATTTTCTATTTGATGAAAATCATCTTATCTATTCAATCATAACGTATTTGGGCCATGAAGTGAAATTTGAACATTCAATGTTTATTGCCATGAAGTGATTCTTGCATGATTTAAAATGTTACTTTCATGTATTTTCATTATTTTTCATTGTACGGCATGTCTGAACTTGTGCCACCTCTTTGCAATCCAATCGTCAGGGTATTATTACATTTTGAATTTTATTACATTTCCGGTTTAGCAAGACAACCGGAATTCTTATAATAACCGAAAATGTTATAATTATTACGGTTCCGGTTTTTATTGCAATTCCGGTTGCTACATAGCTATTTTAGGTTACAGACGACATATGCCACACATCGCCTTTCAACACTCTGCACTAATAATTGAACTAATTAATATTCAAAATGGCATTATTTGTTACATGAAGTTTATCAGATAGTGTGTTCAGGATGTGCACATTAGACTATACTCGCAACCAGTGTGTGTATTACAAATCTAACAAAGCAGGCTGCATATTATACGTGTGGAAACGACGAACTCATTATCTTGTTATAAATGCATCCTATCATCAGCCACTCATTCATCACTGTAATTAGTACCTAGTTAGTGCCGCAGCTAAATCCAACTCGCATTAATTTTCCATATTACTTGTTTCACAAGATTAACACATAAGTTTGTCTTATTTGTTAACGTGTGGTGTTACATTAAAATAGTGTATTTAATCATATATTTGAAAAAAAACATAATACCAATAATAGTTTGTATTTGAAGTCGGTGATATAACAACTTACAGTGGTAAATACGCTATTCCTACCCACCTAACGCGTTTCTTACGCTTTTCCTATCCGTTTCTTATCCGTTTCTTACCCGTTTCGTTCAATGGGCTTCTAACCGTTTATTTACACGTTTCTTGACGCGTTTCCTAATCGTTTAAGAGCCCGGGTGAAAGGGGAGTAATCATGGACGAAAGGGGAGTAATCCTCGATATGGCATTTCTTTGAAATGGGCGACATTCTCATTTACCTGTTGGGCACGCCTGATATGTAAAATTAAGATCAACAATATTTAAAATTTTAATTCTCGTTTCATTTCCATAGGATCTAGCTAGACCTAGATCTATATTGAAATATAGACCTACAATCTCATGGCGTATATCTATGTGCTGTAAAATGTCTTTTTTCGCTACTATACGTACAGTACCGTAGCAGATATAGTAGAAGTACTTTAGAATATATCTAGATTATATCAATCTTAACTATCTTTAAAACTAGACTTCATAATAATCTAAATTTTAAATTGGTCTAAAACGTTTGGATTTAACTTTGTGCTAAGCCATAGATCTATAATTAGTCAAAACATAGTTTTCTTCTATTTTTGCAGAAGCTAACATATCATATTTTTAGATAATTGGGCACATTATTTAGAAGTACACCTGTTACGTAATAATGTGTAACTTTGTTGATAAGGAAGTGTGTGATAGTGTCAGATATCAACACTGCTGAGAAAATACGTAGGGGATTTACTGACCATCTGGCAACTTTGATCGTACATTTAGGCTGGGTAACTAAGACAATTTATTTTCTTGCATTCAACACAAAAGTACTGAAATTCAAAGCAGTGTAAACACTGACAATATAGCTCCAAAATCAGGATTTCGATCAGGGTCTTCACTAATAGTTGTATAGGCCTGATTAAAAATCATCAAGCAAATTTAAGCCTGATAATAATGAATTGAATATACAGTTAAACAACAATGAGCCATTCAACTTTTAAATTTCGGCATACAAAGGTTTAATCTTCACAAAGTAACAAAACAATAAGAACGTTTTCATAGTTATATGTATGAATAAAATATGCTTACTTGATTAAAACGCTTTAGATCTACCTCATTTTGTTGAAAACACCTTTGAAAACGGATCGAATAGATTCAGATCAGCTTGCTCACGTGGAAGCCGTTTTGGGGTCTGCACTATTTGCTTATCCCATTACATACACATGGATATAACACTTTAACGCCTTTGCAAACAGAGTAACCCTAGATCTGAAGGCTCTTGTAGGAGCCGTCGAATCAGGGCCTTATGAAATTATAAATTAATAGACCTGACTATATTTTCACCCAATACCAAACAGTCGTGTACACTTATACCATCGTTAAAATCAGCAAGATCTAATAAATATTCATGATGTCATTTTTTCTAACAGAAATATTCAAATGGGAAAGGGTTAAGAAATAGAATAGATCTGAATTCTTTAGTAGGTTTCTTCATTCCAGATCCAAAATTTAGTGGTTTACTTTGTGACAGTTTTTGATCTGAAATACAGAAACCTCCTCAAAAAGAACTAACTCTTCAATCCACTTGTTTGATATACAGTGGATATCTGATATTATAGCTTTGTACAAAATAGTTTTAAGAACACGTCGTTCCCTAAATGAGCAAATCGTCGACACTAGCCGGGATTGAACCGCTAAATTTGCGTTGAGTGATGAATCAGTTCTTCTTTTTGGTTAACCCGTTTCATTCGGACATATTTGAAAAAGGCTATCATCGATACGATCCGAAATCTCGGCATGAAACGGAAAACTGACGCACCAACCGCAACTTCACTGGTATAATCGTTTCTTTACGCGTTTAACGCGTGTAAACGGTTTATCGCGCAACCGTTCGTTAAGCGTTCGTTGACCGTTCACTACTCGTTTCTTACGCGTAAAAACGCGTAAATGGGTAGGAATAACGTATTAACCACTGTAAATTTATACGATATTTGTGCGTTTATGTATGCTTAACCACTTTACCGAAACAATTGCGAAAGGAAATGAAGAATTATCTCAAAATGTGTTACATAATATTGGCCTCTAAATGCAATATTAGTTATTTGTACTAAATCGATTTTTAAAACAACAAACTTATCAGATGTCCTTCACGATTACATTCGATGTTTGTAGACTTCAGTATAATAATCAGGTGCATCGTTAGTGCTGCACATAGAGAATATACATGGGGTGTATTGACATAAAATGGTTTGAATCAAAACAAAGTTATTTGCTGCATGTATGATAAAATCTCGTTTAATGATCTGTCGCATGTATTATTTTCCTTTATATTGATTGTGCAAAATAAGTTTATAACATACATGCTTAACATTTATTGTATTGTTCGTCCCCGTTCTTCCACTGATACTATAGCCATTCATGGTGATCTGTATTAGAAAACATCTGCATTTAACGAAACTGACACATTTTTCTAAACAATAAGTTACAGGAATATTATATTATAAGAAATGATATGAATTCTTTGCTATTTCTTTGCTTCGAATTCCCATTGCTCGTTATTTCTTGTGGCAAGTAACGACGATTTAAATGACAAAGGGAATTAACTATTCGTTTGATCAATACTGGTTCATGAATGCATTACAGTGTGTTCATTTGGTGGTTATTCTGCAATATAAAAGATAATCAGTATTGCTCTGAGGCAAATAGTGGAACAGGCGGCGTTTTAAGAATTGAAAATGCATGGTGCATCATGTCCTATTTGTTCAAAGTAATAATAATGAAAACTTAATTAGGAAAACTCTCATGGAATAGAAATGCGCCATGGTTTGATACAACGACATGATGCAACATGTTCAAAATGTAAACGATGTATTTAAAAAACTGAAAACTAATGGTTGTGTTGAGTTGTCTTAATACAATCAGATACATGCTGTTTTATATTTTTACAATAACATTTCCTCGCATGAAGAATGTAAAAGTAAATGCCAAAAGAACTTCGATTCAAAAGCAACTTATACATAATTGTCATCAAATTTAGCATTCAAAATATGTGCTTCTTTCCTGTTTCTTTTCCAATACAGTCAAACAGTTTGATTCTGATCAGACTCAATACTACTACAAATCTGCAGAACTATTTCTAACACTGCTGTTCCAGGTGCTGTTCATTTTGATGATTCGATTGTGTGATATGCATTCGCATGTATACAATTACGCGGTTCGCATAACGCCGGTACAAACGTTTAATTAGTTGCAGGTTGAAACGTGTTCCTATTTTTGCTAACATTATAATAGATATATACAGTAGACTCCTTTTAAACTGGACGTTCAAGTTAGCATCATTGCAGGTCTTTAAGACAGGTGTCAACTTAACGCAAGGTGAAGGTCATACAGAAATCTTCAAATAAATGGAGCTTTCTGTATGACGTTCATCCTGCGTTAAGCAGCAGCATGCATAAAATAACTAAATTCTTCTGTATAAGTATTCGAGTTAAGAGTGGTTTTACCGTAATTACATACTTTACATGCTCTTTGGTTGTGAAATGCATGTTTCCTATGGATAAACGAATATATCGCATAGTTATGATAAATATATTTAGCAAGTAAGTGCTTATTTGTTTGCCTGAAATTCAGTTCTGGCGAACAGTCGTATTATATTCTCCTGCTAAGTAAGATAGATTCATAAAATTCTCATTTATTGATAGATGTAAATCCTTATACCTACAGATATTTTATATAATATTATTGGTTCACGAGACAGAAATGAGGGATATTACCATTTCTCCTGCTGGTACCCCGAGGCATTATTGCTACTTTAGGATGAAAATGACCTTAATCTGAAATGTCCTCTCCTTATTTGAATAATTACCAGAGGCGAATAAAAATGTAACACAATGATAGGCTTATTAATAGAATGTTTAAGTTATGTAAGACCCCATGTTTCTATGTAGATCGCACTGGATGCTTGATTAAAATGACACTTTGGCAAAAATAAAATTTGATTATCACCTCCCTTCAGAATTTAAAACGCATTTATAATATGTGTTACATTTTTGTACAAAATAATGGCAATTTACCGTGCTGCTTATCTTAACACAACCTTTTCAACATCTGGTAATATGATATGAGACATATCTATAATTCATTAATATAAGTTTAATAAGTCAGAATAATAATATAACTGTTACAGATTCAAAAAGCCTCCGAATCAATACGAGATGCACACTAAATCAAAGCGGTACCAGTTACTGGCAAATCTAGTTGCTGCTACCTTTGCTATTATACCAATAGTAAACATCATTATCCGAATATATAAGAATGTAATAAAGTTCTGATAGTAGGAGATCCTTCAAAAGCTAAACAACAATGCAAAACATAAAATTGAAGAACCCCACTAGCACCGGCTTAAGCGGTATTCAGTTTTCAAAACTAATAGCATTGAAACTAATGATCCCGGAAAACCAAAACATATGGCAACACTGAGAATGAAGTACGGGGTGACTTTTTACGGTCGCCACAGCTGCTGTTGTGAGGTACATAAGTTATGTTAAATTTTTTTAGAACAGTGGCATATTCAATTTAAAGAAATATTTCAGGAACAATAGATGAATTTAAAGAAATCCTCAACAGTGTTACTGACATTTGAGGATAACTATAATTCAACCTCGAGGATAAATTGTCAAACAAATCTGTAGGCGTTTCTCATTACAAAATAATGTTGGATTTAGGGGAGCAAAACGTATACTCATTTGAACTAGTCATATGAATTTCAAATAACACGTAGCAAATGGTTCAAATTAACCGCTTTAACCTGAATGATGAAATCCATAATGCCAAAATGTTAAACTAGTCTAACTGAGGTTGTAACATATCTAATGCTTTATACACACTATTTAAATCATTACCCTACATTTTACATGTATCACATGTTCGTTAGTCTATATCGAAATTGTGTTTTAAAATACCATAGTGAATCTCTGATTGGACACTAAATATTATAAGCTTAGAGATGTTGAATCAGCGATAATAACATAACCTTCATTGACATTAAACATTTTATAATGCCTGTATAAGGCAGTAATGATAGCATGAACATATTTACAGAGAGGTCATATACATAATTATGAGCACTGTAACATAATTTACAATTATTCTTGTAAAGAATATTTATCTAAATTGTCATTTGAACATGTACTGTGCAAAAAATCGTTTCTACGTTATGTGTATACAAAATTCTGATTTTGAATTAGTGTCTACATTTTGAAGCAAAGTCATAATGTCTTCTTATTGGTAGATGCAAGTAATGTATCGAAACATTTTTTATAATATAGGAAGACTGTATATAGTTTTTTACCCGATGAAAAGAGTTTTGATATAATAGCTTGGAATATGGATGATGTACAACCAACCCTGCTTTCATGTTTCTCAAAACCAAACTGGCACTTTCATATTTCTCTATCCATTGATTGAGTATGTTCAGTAGTTACAGCATTAACCGTGTATAATGTTTTGCTTATACATTATTTAACGTTATGCCTCGATAGTTACTTGGATCTGTTTTCTCAGCGCCTTTGAATATCGGTGATATAATGTATTAACTCCAGTTTTCTGGGTACTCTGCTTTTTTCAAATATCCTATTGTAAAATTTTAGTAAGAAAGGAGAAATTATTTCATACGAGCTTTTGATAAATAGAAAAATAGTAAAGTCAAGCAGGCAAAGCCACACACAAGACGCAACCACTACAAAAACACCTATAGACAGCATGACGCACACAAACACACACACACACACACACACAACTACACACCCAAACACACACACACACACACACACACACACGATATGAACACAGAACACACCAACACACACACAAGAACTAGAGACAAACAATCCACACATGAACAAAATCACAAGCACAAAGACGCAAGACAAACGAAAGGAAGGATGACTAAGAGAGTACCGCCTTGGCACGGTCAGTAGCAAAAACACCACTGGGGTTTAAACCGATTTACGGACGTCCGAACCTCATACTTCTCTCAAAGTGAGAGATTAGCTTTATCAGCTTTACAAATAGTGTAAATAAAGGTATCCCCGCCGGACTTACTCACAATATAGAAGACGGTAAACACATGACAATATGTAAAACATAGCATAATAACTGTGACAATCCGTCAAATATGTACTCAATGACTTTGCTGAAGTCAGAGCACCTGCAGGAAAGCCGTTAAGGGCAGGACAGGGAAAAAGTAATACATGAGTCTGGTAAGCCCATCCCGTATCCGAGTTTAAGAGTATACCATCATAGAATACTACCCTCGGCCTGTCATCGCGCAAAGAGGGAAGCGTAGCTACCGACTTTAAAAGGGTCGATAACCAAACATGCAGTGCGTTGCAATATAATGGGATCATAACCTTTCTTCTTAAAGGTTTTAATGCGTTTTATAAACAAATCATGAAAATGGATATGACCCCGAATTTTCCTAAGTTTTTAGATAACATCCCCATAAAAGTCTGGTTGAGAAATGCCTTGTTACGGTAACGTCCATAGATTGCAATTATATTTACTAATTAGTGGTAAATTTCGATAATAAAATTTAGAAAACGTTTTCCGAAGTTTGTGATATCTGTAACTTTGCTTAAGAACTTAAATTACGACTGTTAAATTCTTCTAGCAAAGAAAAGGCTCTGGCAAACCGAATAAGTTGAGAAATATAAACTCCATAAGATGTAGAACGGGGCACATCTCCATCTTGAAAAGGATAATTAACAATTTTAAAATTAAAATCTTCCCTTTTATTGTATATTTTGGACGAAACTTTATCATTTGTAATTGAAAGATTCAAGTCTAAAAATGAAGCTATAATGTCAGATTGATTCGCTTTGTTTATAGACAGTTCTTTTTGGTAAATTGAAGAAATCATAGTTTCAAAATAAGGATTATCCAAATTCAAAATATCGTCTAAATACCTATTTTTTTTATCAAAAGCATTAACAATATTGGCTTGTGTATCAGGTTTTAAGCGAAGCGTAAACTCCCTCTCATAGCAATACAAAGACAAATCTGCAACAAGAGGGGCACAGTTTGTACCCATGGGTATACCAACAACTTGAGGATATATGGTATCCCCATAACGCACAAATATATTATCTAAAAGAAAGGTAAGACATCTACAAACATCAAGGTAAGTCCACATTGTGTAATGTTCAACTTCTGAATTCGAAAAGAATGAACGTTGAATATTACAAGCAAGGGACATTTTGTTTTCTCTGGCAAAGGTTTTTTTCTATTAATTTAATCAGTTTATCCTTTATAAGATGGTGAGGTAGCGCAGTAGAGAAATCATAAAAGCTCAGTGAAGTTCATTTTCAAGTTTGAATTTTTTATGGACCAAACTCATTAATACCAGAATTTTCATATATTTTATCACAGTAACGTTTTACATGTTCTTTGATCGTAGTAAGAAAGCACGTCCAAAATTTAAATATTTTAGTAGTGGTACAACAGCTAGAGTTGGCAATAAAACGCGCCTTATAAGGGTTTTTATGTAGTTTCGGAATCCAGTACAAAATAGAAAGTTTATGTTGTTTTAAGTTAGGACCGGACTTAAAAGTATTGCACATTTGTACATGTTCCGAGACTATATCTTTTTCAGGTGTTTGAACTGTTATATAAGTTTGTGAATCAGCTAGCTCCTTCTTTAAAACATCAACATAATACAATCTTCAAATAATTATTACATTATTTGATGCCTTGTGAGCAGGAGCAAGAACATAATTTGAACGAAAATTAGAAATGTTTTTCTTCAAATAGCGAAATGTAACTCTAGGTCGAGGTGGCAAAAGCTGGTATAATTTGGTTTGTAAAAAGCAATACGCGTATCAATAATATCAAAAATACATTTCTTCCAATCCGAAAGGGCATTAACATCAGCATGTTCTCGTCGACACCATTTGATGCCGAATTCTTGAATAGCTTCCGCAATATGAGTTCGACAAGCGTCAAAATCAATAGGGAAGGTAATCTATATTTAGGTCCTTTAGTTAGGAGGGTCCTGAGACGTTTATCTTTAATGATGTCAAAATTACCAGTAATGACATGACCAACTATATCTTTTGTTCAAATAATGTGAATTTAGATGGGCTTTACTATAACGAAGGATAGATTGCTTTAAAGGAGACAGAACGATTTCTGGCCCATTATGAAAAATGTTATTAATAGCAGAAGAAGGAACATGAAAAGATGAAGCAGAAGACAATTTTAGAGGTTTAATACAAACTGACGGCTGTAGTGATTGGAAATAAGCCAGATTATGAGGAATCTGAACAGAAGACACAGAGTGTAAGTTTAAGTTTGTAAGTTTAAGTATAGGGAGAATATTCATAATTGATGTAGTAATTGTAGCACCCTTCCGTAAAAAGCGACATATAGGTAGACTACAAATAGGTATACATATGTATCTAAAAGAAAAGTTATGTAAAGAATAAAAACATACCAGAGGTACACGACACAAAATAAAGAAGACTAAGAATATGAAGGAAAACATTGAATGGGTAAAAAGTAAGAAGTAATAAAAACGAGTAAGGTAAAGTCACACTAGAGAAAACGCAAAGGGCATAAATCTTAAAAGGGAAATTAAAATAATCACACAATATGTCGGTGAGTACTGAAGCCACCATGAAGTGCAAAGTACGGTGTTAAGGTATCAGGAAACACATTGAATGTAGAACAATTCCTGCAAGAGGAAGAAAACAATATTGATTGCATCAACACATATTTCATCTGGACCTGTTGCTTTGTGATTTTTCTGATGGAAAACCGCATTTTTAATTCATTTTTATTAAAATTATGATCTAATTCAAGATTGAAATACATCCTTATTTATATTTTGGTTTTGTTCGTTATCAATAGTCGGCACTTCATCTCTTTTGTCAAACTCGTGCAATGCTGGTAAATGTCATCTGCGCATAGGTTATTTGAATTATTATTATTTTTTATATTGCAATATTTCCTTATTGAAATCCAAAATTTACGCGGTTGTCGTTTTGCTAAATTGCTTAATTTCATCCCTTGGTTGATTTTGTGCTTTCGTTTTGCTTTTGTTTTGGTGCGAATATACTTGGTTCTAGATTTCACAAATATCGATCTATTTTCTTCTGTTTTACACCTTGAGAATATATTTCTTATTTCTTGATTTCTTTAATTTTTGTTTAGCTAGGTTAATCTTGATCAAACCAGTTGTTGGTTTTATTGCCCGTACCATCATTTTGTTTCTATATCTTTTTTGAAAATACAACGTTTGCTTGTTGTGTAATTATGTCCGTAAGTCTATTTATTTGCGTATCAATATCAAGCAGATTAACATTCAACGTTAAATCATTAAATGCCTGTTTTTGGTTGTAATATACTTATAATTTCCGTTGTTTTGTTTACATCAAACACTATCTTTGTCTCATAGTTTGGTCTTGTCTTTGAAAATGTGCTTAAACTGATATCAAAACAAATGACGGGCGCAGCGTGGTCGGAAAACTCGGTAAATTCCGCTATTCTGAAGTTGCAAAGCGTGTCGCAGTCAGTCTTATGCAGCATTAGATAGTCTACAAAACAACCCCCTATGTGAACAACACGTATATTGACCACAGTGTTTATCTCTGTGCAATCTACCATTAGCTAAATATAGTCACTCTTTTTACATAAAGACAGAAGTTTACGTCTGTGTGAGTACTCTATCTTGATTAACTCGTAAATGTAAACATTCGAAGTCAAATATATCTGTGGCATCATAAAAACTCATCATATTCTATAAAGTCAGGTTCAGTGGATGTTCACCTGTTATATATTTTTTCTTGCAGAACTGTATTTTTCTATCAATAACTCTATTTGCTCAAAAAGGTCATTATAATTTTCTCTTAACCCTTTAGACCTGCTGGGTTGTATGTAAGTCAATATCAGATAAACACCTTCTTTAAAAGGAAATAACGATTCTGATAATTTTAAACGAATTATTCAACTTTGATTTTTTTCAACGATTGTTAAATAAGGTTTTAAGAAATGTTTGTAATAGATGAACAGTCCTCCACTGTATCGGCCTTTTTTAGTATTTTGTGACTTATTGTCATTTATATGCATTACGTTCAAGATTAACAGGTTTCTAGATAATACACTTCTTTGGTAAACATGAAATACTCGTATTATTGTAAAAACTGGAAAAGATAGAACTGCTATTTCCATCTAGGAAAACAAAAAGTGTTTGTTCTTACATGTTTATGCCATAACTGTAGTAAAAGTATGAATTTCTTAACCACTATATATGCATGGTATGTGTATAAGAATGCACGGTTAGCCGCTTCCGTCTATACGGTTATGTTGGGTGATTATTAGAAATAAATGAAAAAAATTGTTTTGAGCTTCGCCATGAACCGAAATCCCAAATAGACCGAAACTACATATCTTGTTGTTGTTTTATCACATAATTGATAGATTAAACGCCAAAAATCTGTGTCGCTTTAAATAACACTTTGAACAAATACTTTGCGGATCAATGCATTGCTCGTGCTTGGACATGAATGCATTTATTTATTTATCGCGGCTATATGCCTATGCACTCCACCTCTGTTCAATCCAACACGTCTTTGGTAGGGTCAAGACGAAAACCTGTCTCAACAGTTGAATCATCGGCGTGGATTGACTAACCTAAAACAAACAGGAAGTGAAAACCAGCATCTTCTTCTAACCCCCAGAACCTTTGAATGTATTTGCTTAGCAGGAAATGCTCACTTGATCACAGAAGTTGCATGATAAATATAATTATTCTATGGTTGTCTTTCAAATGGTGTGTTATGTTTCCAGGTATTCATATGTGTGTTCTATATAGATTTATACATACACAAATCATTGACCATTTACTGGTCAGGGCAGAAATTAAGAATCAGCTATTTCAATAAACAAACACTGCAGATACTGATCCTGCTTGCAAATGCGTCTTTATGAAGTAATGTGTTAGACAAATGTAAACGAGTGTATTAATATGAAACGAGTATTTATATATTTAAACATAACTTACTCGATTTCGTCGTGTAATGTCCAGCAAAC
Source organism: Azorinus chamasolen (assembly GCA_963576725.1). Classification (NCBI taxonomy): domain Eukaryota; kingdom Metazoa; phylum Mollusca; class Bivalvia; order Cardiida; family Solecurtidae; genus Azorinus; species Azorinus chamasolen. The sequence goes on from OY755239.1 coordinate 79,794,526, forward strand.
TGCAAACAATAGTATATGCATATATCCGTATGGCCTATCTGTAAGTAACCTCAAGATAATTCAGTTGATGTCCCTGTTTTCAGTGTCCTGGTTTCTTCTTTAATTTGTTCTGAAATTCTTTCCATGAATGAATGCACACTATACACAATCGACGCTTGCTTCAGACCTCTTCAACAGCCAGTTCATTGAGAAACACTGCTACCATCCTAAGTTATTGGAAACCCAATGTCTGCTAACTAATGGTAACTCTCTGAAATACTCTGGAATTCATCTCACATATGATATCTCCAATACATCTGGGCTTAACATGCTGTCTCGCATTATCTTAGTTGATAAATAGGTATTTAAACATATTGTTGTTGGTTCTTACCACATAGCATATTCTCCTGACGTCTTGACAATCTTCAAACATCACTTACTAATATGATCACGAGTCGTTTAGCTCATAATTAGATATGCACATTAAGCTGTACCTAGTCAACAGCTCATACAGTAGCCGTCTAGTCTGGTATATTCTGTAAAGTGCGCTTAGATGTTGATATTCTTAAAAAATATCACCTTTCTTGAATAAATTTAAAGCGACAGCAGCTACTACATACATGTACATGTAGTTCATACTAGAAAAACAAGAAAATAAATTAAGGTCACATTCATCTTCATCAATATGGACATGGATAAAGTTGTAAATGTTATAAGATTATGCTGATTTGCCCTGTTATCTTACATTATTTTATATATTATGAACACGGTTTACGTTTCGACGTTTCAAGAGTATACTCACAATCACTACATAACCATTGTCATGGTGATTGTGAACAAATCTGAAAGAAATAATTTGTTATTTAAATGGCTTGCATATACCGGTGTACACCATTAATTACAAACATTCAAACGTTTGACCAGCAATAGTATTCAAAACATTTGATACATAAGTTTACTGTCACTGTGGATGGAAGTGGTCGGTTTATGTGTTGTGAGATACAGAACTAGTATTCACTACAGCGTGTCGGAGTTTGTAAGGTAAAAAGTAACCCGATTTCCTTTGTCATAGTAACGCAAAAGCGAAAATGTAATTTGCAAATATCAATAACATTTACAGTCAAATATTTTAAACAATTGTGTTTTACTCAATGGAACACCTTCTCAATGCGTTGGTATGTTCACTGAATAATTCCATAGTGACAATAAGTTGCAAAATACGGGAGGTGCTCATCATGCATTGCATTAATGCTCATAAAAGAATTAAATACACCCTCTCCTTGTTAGCATAACAAGTCTAAAACGTCGTCATCCCATAGATATGATAGTATCCAGTTACTAATAAACTAACTTTTTTCTAGGTGGTCCAGACTAAATTTAACAAACATGCAGATGCCATGGCTCTTGGGCGTTTGAATGTTAAACACTCGTATGGAGTTATATATAAAATGGCATTTCATGGATAATATTATTATAATAATTGTTATAAAAAGAGATATAAAACGGTATGACCTCAGTGCCGGAGAAATGGCAGCAACATTCGACAAATGGCTAAATGAGTGCCCACCAGCAACTATTGAGTGTATCTGTTAAAAGAAGATAAAATTGGCACATGCGATTTTGTAATGTATCCTAAAACGGAAAGGACTCTGTACATCTGTCAAACTAGTTACAACTTGAATTCTTTACTTTGAATATATTTACACATCAATGTTTTCCAAATAAAGTCTTTAAAAAAAGTACCAAGTTAAAGTCTACTTTCAGTCCGAATGACCGCTCAGCCGACTGTACATTTACTCCCATGGTTATTGAGTCATTGGCCTACAATATTGAGCACTGCTAACATATGGCACAATCATGCAATTATTACCCTCACAGGTACCCATTTTAACCCCTGGGTGGAGAGGATGTGCGGGTGGCAGACACGGAAAAGCGTCTCTGAAATTTCCTGGAGGGACCGGGATTTGAACCCCGGACCTCCGGACTGATAGTCAAGCGTGTTACCACTAGACCACCGCCACCTACAAATTAAATGGCTATAATTCTTAACAAAATCACCGGATCTGTACTGGATCTGAACATCAGAGTCGACAATCTGTGATAGTTGAAACAAATACGATAAAATTGGACAAAGGAGTTTTGACAAAGATATATTGGTGGCATACATACATACAGACACACAGACGTAAAGACAAGTAAAATATTGCATTCCCGCAAAACATATGGGACATACACATTGATTAAGCGTACGTGTATACATACTGAATCGATTCTGGTCGACTCGGTACCAAACCAATTCGGCACCTAGACGATTCGGTACCTAGACGAATCGGTACCTCGGACGATTCGGTACCATATAAAAGTTTACCCTGGTCGATTCGGCACAACCTTTAAAATATTATTTATTTCATAATAATTTATTATCTATATATATTTTAAATAGTAGTAGTAGTAGAAGTAAACGTAGTAATAGTAGTTATATGTCACATGTTCACAAATTCAGTTGTGTTTTTCTATTTTTTCTTAATTCTGTCATAGTGTTAGTTACATTGTATATCAAAGTTAAAGTAGCATGCAGGTATACTACTCTTTTGTTTATTTGATGGAAGCCAAATTTGATCACACCGCCGAGATTAGGTGGGTAATTAAATCGGTGTTAATAAAACCCACAAATAATTAGTATGAACGGATAGTGCTAATTACATTGTTATATCAATATTAATGTATCATGCAGTTGTCATTTGACATAATTTTTTCTCAACCCTTTCACCGCCAATGTTGCATAAATGCACCATGGCAAATAGTGCAGTCCCAGATCAGACGCCGTTTTTCAAGGCGGCATCTGATCAGGGACTTCATTTTTTGTCTCAACCTCTGTGTTTTACTCCTTTGAAATTTGAATTTATTTATCTCATTTCCTTATTTTTCCGAATGATTTAACAAACTTGGATTGCAGACGACAAATAGAAAGTTGGCACCGAAAGGGTTAAACGACTCCAGATAATAATTTATTAAACGTGCCTTTGGCGAGCTTAATAACTTTTTTCCGGACGAGTTTCAGAAAAGTTTATGTCAAATGACAGATTATTTTTGTCACATAACTGATTCACTCAACTTCGATATTTGGACGAAGGGAATGCTGGCTTGGCGATGCTGACTAGATTCAATATTTAGTAAAAAGATGGGTCCATGCCAATGTGGAATGGTTATCGAAATTGTACTACAGTACACACAGACACAAGAAAATAGCTTATGTACCAGTCTACACCTGTGCTCTTTAAGATACGACAACACGCTATGTTATTGTGTGACGTTACACCTTATATTACACATGTTAGATTTAAAAAAAAAAACATACGGGAGACAAGCACAGTTATGTGATAATGAAATTTAGCTATATGACTGTACACATAAAATATACGCAACATATCATACAAGTATCTGATGCTAACATTTCAACCTTTATCCTCCTGAACAAATTATTGTGACCCAATTTTTCACGCACAACATTTTTAAAATTCAAGCTATAATTAGTCTGTCTACCAAAATACAATCAGGGTCTCGACTATTTTGGATCCTGATGAGACGCCGAGTTACTCGACGTTTTGTCTGGAGCCAACCTGTTTTCAAAAGTAAGTATGGATCCACCAGCAGCATGCTAAAGATTGAAGTAGACCAGTACAAAATATCGACGTTTTCAAGCTAGATATCTGCTTTTACAAGCAACACGAAGAATGGAGCCTCATGCTGCACATAGTAACTCACAAATTAGATATAAACACTGCCCACAACATTAAAAGGTAAACTGACATCACGGCTTGCTTGTAAATCATTTCTTATATTATTAACGTACCTGCACTAAACAATTGTAAAAATAATGGAATAGACATATATGATGTATTTATTTTCTGATTTGATAGAATAGAGCAAACAAACACGTGTAATATTTCACTGATTGATGAGTTATTAATTAGATTAGTATTAGAATCATGACAGCAAACGCTGTTTTGGGTAAGTCTTTCAAGTCTAACAAATACTGCGAAGCAGAATCAATACAAAGAAAAGGATCAAATGATACAGCGCGTATCCGCTTATTAATATATGGCAGTCTGCTACAAAGAAAGCAAATGAAATGAAATTGAACACAATAACAACAAAAAACTCACAGATATACATTTTTGTTCGCATGGAAAGACTGATACTACCCTGATACATAATGTTCATGCCTTTTTCTTAATGTTACAGCTTGAAAAAGCAAAAACTGACCATACTATGTAAATGTCACATAACCATGTGTGTGATGTTCATAGTCTTAACCCTAAAAACAGAATGTCACATATGTGTAGCCGTTATATTCCGGTCAAAATCGATAGCAATGTTTAGTCGTTTAGGAGTTAAAATATTTTTCCGGACCCTTTTTGGAACGTGTTTATCCAATACACACCAAACTTTACACACATGTGGGTGGCAATTACATCGGGTCAAGTACGATAGCCATGTAAATCGCTATAGTTGTTTAAGGGTTGCGGTCCTTTATTTGCAAAAGAGACTTTAGAAATATCTTGTCCGGACACTTTCTTGGAATGTGTTTGTCCAATCCTGACCAAACTTTACACACATGTTTCTGGCCATTATATCTTGGTCAAATTAGATAGCCATGTACATTGCTTCAGACGATTAGGAGTTGCAGCCCTTTATTTGCAAAGATGGGTTTCAGTCGTTGCATACATGATTATGGCCCTTACTTTCTGTGACAGAAAATTTGAGGTGGGCATCAGTGTCCTATGGGCACATTTCGTGGTTTGATACCGTCTTACCGTACTTCTTCCTCAGTGTTGTATTTTCTGGTCCTTCAGGATCATTAGTTTTGATGTTATAAGCTTTGCAATTTGAATATTGCTTAAGCCAGTGCTAGGGGGCGTGAGTAGTTTTGCACTTTTAATTACTACTCATGAACAGACTCAATAAAACCGAGTCTGCAATTTTCTCTTTTTGCATTTCTACTTTTGTTTTCGTAGGATCACTCATTTTCAGAATATTTATAATACTCCTGTTTTGCGTCAACTTCATTGCGTAGTTTCTTAAATTTATACCATTGTCTATTGTCAATTGATGTTTTTTATATGCCTTTTTCCTCGACCTTATTTTACGTTTAATGAGTGGTGTTATCCAAGGAGGTTCCCATGGTTTTGTTATATGTTCTGGTCTTTTGAGATACTCAATTCTGAAGGGAGGTGATCCCCAGAGAGCAAAAAATGCAACACAAAAAGAGAAAATTGCAGACTCGGTTTTATTGAGTCTGTTCATGAACAGTAATTGAAAGTGCAACACTACTCACGCCCCCTAGCACCGGCTTAAGCGGTATTCAATTTTCAGAACAAGAAGTACTGAAATTCATGACCTCGAAGGATCAGAAGGTATAACAACACTGAGAATGAAGTACGGGGCGACGTTTTGTTTTTTATAGCGTTCGGAACGCCATATAGCAGTCGGTCTCTTTACGGCAACGTGTTCACTATTCTAGTGAACATGCGCAAGACAAAAACAATCAATTCTGCACTAGTTTTGTTGTAAAATGTTCATGTATTTGTTTACTCTTCGTGTATTTAATAATGATGCGCTATGTAAGATAATTAATACTAATATACACAAAGATAAACTAATTTTTCAATAAAATCCAAAGAAGACGCAAACGAATATTTTTACCGTAGTTTTCGCAACATCTTGGCGTTCTAAAGTAGAAGGAATATCGCCGAGGTTTCCGATTGCATTTTTTATACACATTCGTAACTGATTAGCATAAAGACCTACATTTTCAGCCAATCAAACTGCCTTTTGCATCGTTTCGGTTATTTCCGTTTGACCCGTACTCAAATTAGAAAATAGGAAGTTTCATAAAGGACAAGGTCAAGGAAATCTAAAATTATCAACCAATGAAATTCGGAATTCCAATATACAGTAAAACCCCGCTAATGCGACCACCAAAACGGGGCATAATTCTGGGTGGCAGAGGCAGGTGGTAGCTTAATGCAGGACGAAAGTTATGCAGAAAGCTCCTATAGGAGCTTTCTGCATAACTTTCGTCCTGCATTAAGCAACCACCTGCTTTAGACGACATCAATGGCTGTTTATTAAGTGGTCGCATTAGCGGGGTTTTACTGTACACATGTATCACGCAACGAACAGCGTGTTTTGACAATAACACCCAACGTCAAGAGAAGTCTAATTCTTAAAAGAAGTAAAACCGTAAAAACACAGGGTTCTATCGGCTTATCATAGTAGGTATTATCCATAGAAGGTTTTCGACACATATGCAATCAAATTATATTCCAGTGTCAATAATAACTGTGAAAATATAGCCTCTGATATTTATCGTGTAACCGCCGACACTGTCATTTTGCTCAAGGCGTTTGTGTCGTGTAAAAGCGAAAGTGGGTAGCAATTTGTTGAAATGTCTTTCCCAGATTACAACTCTACTTCAGACTGTAGTTCTGAATTTGAGTTTCAACAGGTTCCAAACAACTACCGTAATTGTAAGTATGGATCTACTTAGTAATTGAAAATAAAACCAGTCTACCTTCAATGTGTAAGCAGACTACAGTTATTCAAAATAAATGAGTGCTGAACATGGAAAAATAAATGTAATGTGTAAGAATTAGTTGAACAAAAAATGTAGGATTATAGATTATAGGTAGCCTTTGTATATCTTTGATGTTGTGCTTCAGTTTTTGCACCAGCTTTGGATATGAAAGCATTAATTGACCCTTTACTCCATGAATATTCATATAAGAAATAATGACATCATGAATATAAATAAGATACTTCTTTTGGCCATAGTGGAAACTAGAAGCATGTCTATATATGTAAACAACAGACCATCAGATGGCCCCTTTGGTTTCAGTCCGTCATATTTGTATGCCCCAGTCAATGAGGAGGGGGTGATTTTGCCCTGTTTGTTGGTTTGCCTGTGCAACTTACGGAGGTGAACTATTATTATTTTTTTTCGGGGGGGGGGGGGGCTTATTAAAATCAAGGTCATATAACAGTTAAATGTCAAATTAAATTACGGGTCAAATTTATATTGGTGACAATCAGTGGCATAGTGTTTCACAAACACGTGCTGTTAATTAATATTTTTATCAATTCCAAGACGTCAGGCATTGTTATTAACGTGTACAGCAAGTTCTCCCCTTACACTTAACATCCATATATAACCCGAACGCCATTATGGCCATTCAGGCCTTTGATCTTGAATTTATCAATTTCATAGATGTATGAATGGTATCTAGTTTGGTGGTTAAGAAAAGGATCGGAGGTACCTGTGGAGATGTGTGTATTATTTACAAGCATTATAACAATTAGAGATGATGAATTTGCAGTGAAGTGGTTCTTCTATTAACTGTAAGTAACCAAGTCATTTGCACGAGAGTCTACAGCTAAATATATCGATTCTTCAATTTGGATTAAATAATGGATTCTATAATTTGGCTTAAATAATGGAATTTAGGGGTCTATTGAGCACGCCTATTACTATTCGCAATTGTCTTAAAGTTATTTCAACCCAAATGCATCCTATATCAGAAAGTTTAATTCAGTGTTTCTTTTGTATATTATAGCATTCTGTATGTAGACACAAATTCTCCCACAGACGACGTTTCCGTCTTTCCTTTCAGGCTTAAAATAACTTGGCATATTTAGGTCATCAGAATTAATAGAGTCGTTTAGCCAAGTTTCCGTTAATGACAGAATATCAAAATATTTTAGTTCCGTATATAACTTGTCTATCTTAAGACATAATTAAGATGAATTTTTGTGTTAGCTATATAAGTGTATAAATTGTCTATCTTAGGACATAATTAAGATGGGTTTCTGTGTTAGCATATAAGTGTTATTTCCGTTTTGGTGATAAATAAAATCTCAGAGCGGATCCTTTTGTTATATTTTTGTTTACGTACGTGTTTACATTGATACATGATGATTATTCATGTAAAATAATGACGCCATCATTGTCAGTTACATTAAAATGCACAACGGAATACGAAATTGTACAAACTGTACAATTACATACGTAATCAGAGTATACCCTGATTATACGGCTCGTATGGAGACGTTTGATCTGGGTCTACTATGTTTGCAAAGAGGTGGAAAGAACAGGAAGGCATGGAGGAAAGGGCTACTACAAGAGTAACGGATTGATACTGGGCATGGATCCTTATTTACCACACTGTGTATCTTCTGTTACCACATTTAATAACCATGTGTTTCGTTTCGACAATGTCTTATATGCCTCTTATGTACGCAGGTCGTTTCATTTTGGGATGCCAGTGGTGACTTTTATACTTCGGAAGATGTTTTCACTGGTATCAAGAAGACTCTGATCTAAGTTTGTATATGACTTAGCACTTTTAGTTATTCTTGTATTTTGTTCCAGCAAGGCCCTCATCGGACTAGATTCTGTGATGGACATGCGTGTTTAACTGTGTAAAATGTTGACCAAATTGTTTTAATGGTCATATTACTTTATAATATCGGTAACTTATTTTATAGAAGTTCGGTGTACCGTGTTTATCGTGTGTATAGCAAATAAGTCCGCCTGTAATAATAGTCTGATCATAGCTCCTTGGTCACACGTACACGTCGAATGTATACATATTCCTTACCCCTTTACTTCATAATGAAGCGCCGTGTCGTTTTAAAGCTAAGCTTTCTGGGTCAATTTACTCCCAATATAAAACAATCTCTGACCAGTATTCAAGAAATATTTTCTTGATGTGTTTTTCAAGGAACTACACCTTCATAACTATACATTGTTTGTGAGATGGTTTGGGTTTGGAAGAGAAGAAGACTTACTCGACGTTCCATCTGAAACAAAACTGTTTCATTACATTAATGTACTGTCCATATCATTCACTATTTGCAGTATGTTCTTTTCCGAATCCCTCCAATTGAACGCTTATTCTTATTGTATATAACTTAATATTTTGAATTTATAATCTTCACAGCAGGTGCTAAGTGCTTGTGTGGCGGCCGTAAAACGTCGCCCCGTACTTCATTCTCAGTGTTGTTATATGAATTTCAGTACTTCTTGTTCTGAAAATTGAATACCACTTAAGCCGGTGCTAGGGGGCGTGAGTAGTGTTGCACTTTCAATTACTGTTCATGAACAGACTCAATAAAACCGAGTCTGCAATTTTCTCTTTTTGTGTTACAATTTTTGCTCTCGGGGGATCACCTCCCTTCAGAATTTATTTACAATTCCTCATCTATCTCCCTTCTTTTACATTTCTCCTTTGATCTCAGGTAGTTTGGAAAAAGAGTGTGGTCTGTGGCGGTGTACTGAGTAAAACGTGCTTCACATTACTCTGTTGTACGACTGGCTGATGGCATTATACGATATTTTCTGTCGTTCACATGAGACTCGCTGGTGACAAAATTTCCACCGTCATGTCATACAGATGCAGATCTTCGTTATCTTAACATTACATATAATGTACCTAATGTCGTTACTACTATATTATGTCAGCATGTTTTCTATGTATATAAATGTTGTGTCGATAGGAAATCTTGCAAATCGTATAAAGTTTGTATATCGTTGCTACAAACCAGATGAAAAATATAGTTCGAATGTACGATTCACTAAACACATATTACTTGCATTATCCCTATTGAAAATGTTTACCCTTACAATGTGCCTCATAACACATCACGGTTGTCTAGTATGGTTTTAAGTTCTTCAGGTTTCGCTCAGGTGATGTACAGTATTGTTTTAGTTTTAGTCTGAGACTATTCTCAAGCATCCGTCTGGTTAGATAGTGACTAATCATCTTGAGAATTACTTCAGGCTCAGACTCAGAAATCTTATAATATCGGTCCTTAATCTGCTTTGAAATATTGAAGTCAAATTGTTCCTTGTCGAGCCAGCTTTCTTCTTCTCGTTTCAAGTCGAAATGTCAACAACCGGAGTACAACATTCGTCGGCACTGGAGTGATATATCATTACACTTCAGTATAATTATCTAGAAATATTATGTTCTTGTAGTGACAAGAAGCGACAATAAAATTATTTTTCCTATAGACGTTGTTTATGGAATACAAAAACGATATTGCCATCTTCTTGTTACATAATGGACTATTCATTAAAATGCTAGAAATAGAAACCACTATTTCATCTACACTTTGCGCTGAACGCTTTAAGCTATGCATCGTATATAGAGGTTTGTGAACATTGTTGCGAATTATATGCGAATGCATTGAAGTCTTGAAGCATGCCCTACCCACATGCATGCGCTCCCTTTTGATTATATATTTGAAACATGTTACTCTTCAACTGACATTGTAATGTTGAAATCAGTAAATAGCGATAATACATAACATTGTATTTGGTGTGTTATTTACTATTTGAAACCTGACAGATGCTAATTTTTATAAAACAGTTGATAAAGTTCATATGGTTTGGAACGGAAATATATATGTTTTATACTTCAAATTTATTTTGCTGTGGTAATATAGTTTAGTAAACAGAATGTAAAATATATTCACTAAAACCTATTTTACATTTGCTCTACGGCGACTGTACGGCGACCGTAGATCACTGAAATCGATAGTTCTGCGGCGGCCGTAGTAAATATGCGGCCTCGGCACAGCCGCCGTATGGCAAATCCCTATTATTTACAGACCGCATGGTCGCCGTAATTTTTTTAGCACGAAGGTATAATTGCTATGGGCGCCGTAGCTTTTTACAAGCCGTAGCCAGGTCGTAGAATAAAAATGTTCAGCAAATATCAAACAATATCTAAATGGTCTAAATTTTGACCAGTCAGAGTCACCAATCAGTTATCATGACAACCAATACTTTCGAAACACCTCCCTATCTATTTCGACTACTAAAATATCCCACGATACCAATTGTCAGCAAACTCGAATGATAAGTAACTTCGCCAAACAAATATCTAAATTTCGACCAATCAGAGCCCACCATTTGGTTGCTATTGCGATTTAAAAAAAAAACAAAAGTGGGATGCACATCTGAATGTAACCAGCAGTGTTCATGTGAACTTTCATTAGGATCGAACCATTTCGCTTATTCTCATATAATTATATATATGATCCCATAGGTTTGTCCTATTTGTAGCAATAAAAAGCGAGATGATAACTTTGTATCAACATCGTACCAATTGTTCTCTTACGAAGTTATACTACTATTCTATTGGGAAAAACTATGGCTGTCGCACAGCCGCCGCATGGCCGCGGTAAGGTGACCGTGGGCCATTACTCCAAAGGCAGCCGTAGGTGTTTTGTCTCCACAAATTCAAAATACATCGTACGGCGGTCGAAGCATATGTGACCACTGGAGTATACGGCCGTAGGAGTTCTGCCGCACCCGTAGAAATGCCATTGGCCGTAGAAATTTAAAGACCGTACGGCCGGTGTGGCAAATGTACCTGAGGTATTACAGGCGAAACAAAATTACAACTCAGTTATTGTATTTCTGATCGATGCTTCTGGCAATAAATGCATTCAGAAGACCTTTATAAACTGCTGGGACCAGATATGTTGGAAGTTAACACCCCATTAAATACTAATTTCAAGCCAGTAGTTTGCAATTAATGGATCTCATATTTTATTGAAATGATGTTTGTCTTACTAATGAATTTGAAAATAAATACTGCCTGAGATAGCTTGTTTGATTTGTTTGCCAATTACGTGCTATGGTATCACATTATCTGATAATATTTATTAATGTTAGTTCTTTTAAAATATTTGCATAATCCTGGGATCTGGTCGGCCTCTGGTGTAAAATATCGCAAGTAGAGAAAACAAACCCAAATTATCAACTTACAGCAGGTGTTAAGTGCCTGAGTGCCGGTCGTAAAAGGTCGCCCCGTTCTTCATTCGCAGTTGTGTTATAATTTCTGGTCCTTCGGGATCATTAGTTTTGATAGTATATGTTTTGAAAATTGAAAACCGCTTAAGCCGATGCTAGGGGGCGTGAGTGGTGTTGCACTTTTAATTACTACCCATGAACAGACTCAATAAAACCGAGTCTGCAATTTTCTCTTTTGGCATTGCTGCTTGTGTTCGAAGGATCTCCCACTTTCAGAATATTAACCCTATCGTGATGACAAAATTATGTCTGCTAAATCTCTGATATGTTGCATGTTTTACTCACTGATGACTCGTGCAATAGTTGGAGAAACTTTTGACCTAAGTGTTATACAGGTTCGATGCTGAGAAAATCTCATCTCACACCAGTCAGAGAGCTCGAGTACCAGTCACATTATACAAAACTGTTATTTAATGACTTGTAAAAGTTTCTATAAATCTGAATCAGATCCAAAGCCTAGTTAAAACGCAGGAGAATCTTTATAGATATCAGCAGTGACTGAAGTTACATAACATGCCAAAGCTAACCAACATGAGTCATGCTCATGTACAGTTTTAACAGCATACTCAACAGTTATACATTTTATCTCTTCACACGTTAGAACACGAGTTTCTGATATTTTCAGGCAGATTTAATAGTGTTTTATTTTGTTGTTATAATCTAAAAAAGAAATTGTTGCAAGGCCATTCTTGACGTCGGACTTTCTGTCAAAGATGAATCGAGCTTCATACAGTAATTGATACCATTCTGTCAGCTGGTATTTGTTTGTTTATTGTTATTATTTATTTATTTTTTAGATTCGTGTTTATTTCATAGGGTTCGTCATATAATGTTCAGGTCTATGAGGTTCTTAGATTTATTTGTTTATGATCTGATACAATGCGAAATATTGTAAGCAAAAGGCAAACATATAATAAATAAAAGCTACAAATAGTAAAATATATCTGATCGCCCGAGGCGATATGTAAACAAACTTGCATGTACAAAACAACGGTAGCATAGTTACCAAACCTTTACATGTCATTCTACAATTTAACCAAATAATTAACGTTCAAGAAAATAAACTGTTAAACAAGAATCATTATAGATGAAGTGAAGAAATATTTATATTTTGGTAAAATATATAATTCACCCAGAAATATAACAAAATCATGTCAGAATTAAAAAATGGCTGTCAACTAAATATGCCGAAAATACAAATGACCCGTGATTCTCGTGATAGTTAGTTGTTATTTCCTTTTACCAAAATACAATGTTAATTAAAGGTAACTACAGAATTTTATTGGGGAAACTGAAAAGAACACGAGAAACAAGTATATGTCTAAATTATTCATTCTTTGATCCATATATAACCAATTTTACTCTATGACATTTACATTAGTGAAACAGATTAACACATCACAAATCAGAAGGGTGTGTCATATTACATGTACAGTAAAACCTCTCTATAACGACCACTAAATTACAGCAATTGTTTTGTGTTAAAGGCAGGTGGCTGCTCAAAGCAAGGTGAAAGTAAAACAGAACGCTCCTATAGGAGCGTTCTGTTTTACTTCCACCTTGGTTTAAGCAACCACCTGCCCTAAATACCAACTAATTAACACAATTTAGTGACCGTTATAGAGAGGTTTTACTATAGTATAGAAACACAATTTAGTGACCGTTATAGAGAGGTTTTACTGTAGTATAGAAACATTTATGTAACAAGTGTACCGCTGATTCAAGAGCCTATCTATATATAGTTATATGATCTCCAAATACTCTAATACTGTTTTAAATTTTAAAGTTGAGAAACAAACATTCAAGCTGTGGACAATTCTCTTGTGGTGCGGAATGTATTGCGGGCGACCCTGTATACTGACATAGCAACGTATATTGTCAGACTTCGGCACATCTGGTCAACTCTTGCACAACACCATCATCGACTTATCTTTTAACAAAATCAAACTCTGTGTGTGTGCGTGCGTGCGTGTGTGACATTTACAACTTATAGTTTCTGTGTATTTGAATTGTTACATAACACTATACGATTAAATACAAACGATTGTTTCAAAACTGCGAATAGTTCTTTGTTCAATATTTTAGCTGCATGTACATCACAAAGAATGACGATTTAAAATATACATAATTCATATTTCAAAGTACGTCACGGTGCTACAGCTTTTGACAGGTTTTAGTTTCAACTAGAGTTATTACGATATTAAACATAGCAGGGAGATACTTTCAGATAATTCCGTGATTGTCAGAGGAGCCAAAGCTGTTATTTTCCCATTTACTGCCTTTAAAAATATTTGTTTTGTCTGCCTGAACAAGTAGAAATTACAGCCCCATACTGATATATCCAGACATCGATGATATTGCAGAGATGAAATATCACTTCTTTTAGAGAGTTTCTCTATGCTGAAATCTGGAGTAAATCAACAACAAACACGTTTTTATTTTACTGCACACATGTTTCGATGTACATCTTCGTCAGTGCATTACAACTATAAATTACGTTACGTTACGTTTTATCTATGCTATATCTGACATTATCGCGTTGTATCTAAATTTGTGCACGAAACGACTGCTCAGTGTAGCTTGACATTTAAAAATTCATATAGTCTATTTTGTCTAAAGTGTCGTCCTTACAAGGGTCTCATTTGCTAAGATTAGTTCTGTTGTTTGTATTAATAGTATAAACATACACTATAGATTTTCAGCAATGTGTGTTTGAAAAAGTACCTTTAAGTTTATGCCTGTACGGATTTCCCCCTTGATTGCGTTATGATACCAGAAAGGGAAAATGATTCAGATTTAAGATGAATAGTATGGTTGATTTATTCATGGCAAAGTGGTAACATTTACAACTTAAATATTATTTAATTAATGTGTCTAATTGCTGCTGTTACGGCATATAATGGCGCCGATGAACATTTTTCCGTCGGTGCAAATACTACTGACGTACAGAATAAATATCCTACTAATATATCTCAAATAATAGGCACCAGCATATATTGTCGATTTTATGCCAAGTAATTCATATATATCGTCGTGATAACAACAATGTAATGTTGATGATTATGATATTGTTATTGCCGGCATATATAATAACTGACACATGACCTATCCGGTGACAAACTATGTGTCGCCCTGATAAACACAGTGACAAGGGTTGTTGTGGTGATCAAATGATGACAATGGTGAGAATAATGTTATCAATATTACTTTACGCTTAAACAAGTAAGGGGTCAAAATATCAAATGCGATTATGCCCACCTTTCATTGAGATTCAGTAGTAAAAATAAGCTGTGCTAATCCAACATCGTCGACTCTGTTTGTAAACTTTTCAGTATCAAAAAAGTGAAAGTGGGTTATTATACTGTCTAAATAGCATCACCACTGACGCACGTGCAAAAACATTACGCTAGACATTTCATTTTTCCAAAACAATATTAACGTAACTGACACAATCTAAAAAAAACGTTCACGTCGACAATAGCTTTACATTATCACTCATTTATTGTAACTTGAATCAACAAACTTTTCAGAATTTATAATCTTCACAACAGCAGGTGTTAAGTGCTTGTGTGGCGGTCGTAAAACGTCGCCCCCTACTTCATTCTCAGTGTTGTTATACCTTCTGATCCTTCGAGATCATGAATTTCAGTACTTCTTGTTCTGAAAATTGAATACCGCTTAAGCCGGTGCTAGGGGGCGTGAACAGTGTTGCACTTTCAATTACTGTTCATGAACAGACTCAATAAAACCGAGTCTGCAATTTTCTCTTTTTGTGTTGCAATTTTTGCTCTCGGGGGATCACCTCCTTTCAGAATTTTAAACTGAGACCATGTGATTCTAATTATTCCGCCTCCTTTGTTGTGTGTTAAGCTCCAAAAGACGAACAATAATAATTCAACAATATTAAAAAAGGATTTACAAACAAATATTTTTATTACATTCTCACTTAGTTATTTGAAGCGATATTGTCATATATCGACATAGCGTAACATTCTACAAACGTCCCTGTTTTAAAATGATATCCATAACAATTGAAATAACAATTTCTAAGCTGAACATTCAAGCAAACCACACACATGCGGATTATTCAACATTTATGAAAATATAATTCAAAGCATGCTCACAAATCATGAATTCTCTGCAGCAGACTTTGGATCAGTGATCACAAATATTACAAACTAAGCCATGACTTTGGTTTGTGAGTTTGTGGGTATCCCATCTCACATTCAAGTAACCTTCAGCCAAGTCAAACATTGCCCCCTATATGGGAAACAAATAGTCCTACGGGAGGGGGGGGGGGGGCACGGCACCCACACATCATCAAACAAGAACTATACAATTACATGTACAAGACAATTCTTGGCAAAAAGCACAAACAGACATTTTACGTCTTTTTGTGCGTTTTACCACGATTTGTCTTGACCATATAAAAACGAAGTAGACCATAGACTGACAGCAAGAGTAACACATTGGAACGGTCAGTAACTAAAACACTGCTAGCGGCGGCTTAAACCAGGTACCCTACCTCACACTTATCATACCTTCACCCAAGTCAGAATGTAAAGTAACATTTTCCCTCCTGACAATTCCATAACATGAGTAAATGCAAACTGTTATTCAGATAAACAGTACTAGTACTATAAAACATGTGACGTCATGACATTAAGGTGACGTAGTATGCACTTACCATTTCTACACTAACAGACATTATAAAGATGGAAATTAATACAACAAGATATATCTTAAGATATATATGAATTCTCTGCAGTAACCATGAGATTGGTGGTATGTCCATACACTTTATCTGGTAGCTTGTTCCAGATGATGTTGGCAGCAAAGTGAAAGAAATATTCCCTCCGCAACTTGGTCCTGCAGAACCATGGAAGGAATCTTAAGGAGTGGCCTCTTGTATGTGCACCCTGAGGGCATGAGAAGGTGAGGGCGTCAACAGAAGCAAGACAATTTCGACAGTCGGGCAATTTCGGCACATACTTTGTTATCCATTCGTGTTTCATTATATTGGGCTGCATTTCTCTGTGTGCAAAATTTATGACGTAATAACATTCCATGACATCATAAGAAAGCCTTGGTTCTCTTAAGGGTTTCTTTTGAAGAAAGATGAGTCATGTAAATGTTGACCTAGTGACGTTACGCTATTTTTAGACGACGTTATAAGATTTCATAAGAAGGTGCAGTATGTCAGAAGTGCTCTATCTTTAACTGTTGACTGTTTTTTGTCATTTGTTTTGCAACTTAAACCTCACAGAGACATTGTTTTTATCTGTATGACCTTGATTTTCAACGAGTAAGCGTTCGCAAGCTATGATCAGAGGGATGTCGAATTTAGCCAACATAATCTTGCATAAGCGGGTAATGTCGTCACCTACTGTAAAACAGTACATACCCACTTTTTAAAGCGTTCATAGTAGCCATATCAACTGTATGTGGTAATTTATTTTTTCCTAAGAAACATAATTAAAGCTTTTTAGATAGAAGTATTCTACTACCTACTACACCTTCTACTACCACTACTAACTACCACTACTAACTACTACTACTACTACTACTACCTACCTACCACTACTAACTACTACTACTAACTACTACTACTACTACTACTACTACTAAATAGTAACTACTACTGCTACTACTAACTACTACTAACTACTACTACTATTACTACTACTACTACTACTACTACTACTACTAAATACTAACTACTACTGCTACTACTAATACTACTAACTACTACTAACTACTACTAACTACTATTACTACTACTACCAGATCAATTTCTAACTACTATCACTACTAACTACTGCTACTACTAGATTTGCTACTACTGCAATTTACCAATTACTAACAGCTACTAACTAAATCTACTACTGTTACTACTACTAACGACTACTACTAATTACTATCACTACTAACTACTACTACTAATAATAATTACTATCACTACTAGCTAGTACTTCTAACTACTACTACTAATTACTATCACTACTAACTACTACTACTACTAACTACTATTAATAATAATTACTATCACTACTAATTATTCTAACCCATCTACTACTAATCCACCCACTACCAACAGACCTACTACCAACCCTCCTACTACATGTACCAACACACCTACTACTACCTACTACTACCTACTAACCTACCATCTAACACCATCTAACACCTACCACCTACTGCTACTGCTAATCTACTACAACTACAACCTACTACTACCTACCCTATTACTACTACCTACTACTGCTACTGCTAGTCTCTCACTACTACTACTACTACTAAGTACTACTGCTACTACTACTACTACTACTACTAAGTACTTCTAGAATCTACTACTACTAACAACTACTATGTATTATTACTATTACTACTACATACTAACTACAACTACTACTAATAATAAATATTAACTACATTGTACTACTTCTACTACTAACTACTACTACTACTACTAAATACTAACTACTACTACTACCTACTACTACAATTACTACTAAATACTATCTATATCTACTATCACTACTAACTACTACTACTAGATTTACTACTAACTACTACTACTAAGTACTTCTAGAATCTACTACTACTAACAACTGCTATGTATTATTACTACTACTACTACTACTACTACTAAATATTAAGTACTACTTCTACTAATACTACTAACTAATACTACTACTACTACTACTAAATACTAACTACTACTACTACCTACTACTACAATTACTACTAAATACTATCTAGATCTACTACTACTACTATCACTAACTACTACAAACTACTATCACTACTAACTACTACTACTAGATTTACTACTAACTACTAGATTATCACTACTAACTACTACTACTACCACTAGACTATGTTACTACTTACTACTACTAACTACAACTAGATCTGCTACTAACTACTACTAACTACTATCACTACTAACTACTACTACTACTAACAACTAACTACTATCACTATTAACTACTACTACTACTACTACACTTAAATCTACTACTATCACTACAAACTACTGCTACTACTAAATTTGCTACTACTGCAACTTACCAATTAATAACAACTACTAACTAGATGTACTGCTTTACTACTACTAACTACTACTACTAATTACTATCACTACTAACTACTATTAATAGTAATTACTATCACTACTAAATACTACTAACTTCTACTACTACTACCAATTGTTATCACTACTAACTACTAATACTACTAACCCACCTACTACTAATCCACCCACTACCAACCCACCTACTACCAACCCTCTTACTACCAACCCACCTACTACTGCCTACTAACCTACCATCTACCACAACCAAACACCTACCACCTACTACTACTACTAGTAGTCTACTACAACTACTACATACTACTACCTACCCTACTACTACTACCTACTACTGCTAGTCTCTTACTACTACTAAGTACTACTGCTACTACCTTTACTTAGTACTACTACTAGAATCTACTACTACTAACAACTACTATGTATTACTATTACTACTACTACTACTTATACTACTATTACTACTATGAATTATACTACTTACTAATACTTCTGATGAGCACTTGCAATACTACCCCAAATGTTTAAACAGATTAATTCGTAGCGAAAAAAATCTGTGATTTTGAGCGTGTTTTCGTCCCGGGTAAAGCCATATAATTAATTCTAGTGAACAGCTGTTTCAAATCCCGGTCCCTCCCGGAAATTTCAGAGACGCTTTTCAGTGTCTCCCACCCGCACATCCTCTCCACCCAGGGGTTAAAGTGGGTACCTGTGAGGGTCACTCGCCGGTACTGCGGCTGCATGATTGCGCCATACGTTAGCAGTGCTCAATATTGGAGGCCAATGACTCAATGACCAGGAGAGTAAATGTACAGTCGGCTGAGCGGTCATTCGGACTGAAAGTAGACTATAACTAGGTACGTTACTTTTTTCTTTTTTTTTAAATATAAATTTGTTTGATAAATCCTGTCTGGACAAGTGATTTGACAAGTGTCGACATTGGCCTAATTATGTCGAAATTACCCGCAGTACAGTACGTACAACCGCTACCCATCACTAGGCAATGGGCGGTGTTTTAT
Organism: Azorinus chamasolen; assembly: GCA_963576725.1. NCBI lineage: Eukaryota > Metazoa > Mollusca > Bivalvia > Cardiida > Solecurtidae > Azorinus > Azorinus chamasolen. Next base: position 79,814,501 of record OY755239.1, read on the forward strand.
ATATTCATATCACTCGAAAATGTTTCGAACTTATCGTTATATACCATTTTGAAACAATTTGTCGGCCAACTTCGACATACATATTTTTACAAGTTATTAAAGCTTAAGGTGTCGAAATTACCCGATGTTACTCTAGTACTAGAAAACAAGTGACGTCATAAAATTTAAGTGACGTAGTATGCACTTACCATTTCTACACTAACAGACAATATAAGGTGGAAATGAATACAATAAGGAATTTCCTAAGATATATATGAATTCTCTGCAGCAAACTTGGGATAAGTGGTATGTCCATACACATTATCTGGTAGTTTGTTCCAGATGATGTTGACAGCAGAGTGAAAGAAATATTCCCACCGCAACTTGGTCCTGCAGAACCATGGAAGTCGCCTCTTGTATGTGGACCATGAGGACATGAGAAGGTGGGGGCCTCAACAATAGCAAGATCATTCACGAACTTATAAAGCATCACGGCCTTTACTTGTTGCTGCTTCTGTTTAAAGCTTTCCCAGCAAAACGTGTTGAGCTTCTTCTGCAATAATCTCAAACTACAGTTGTACGTTGGACCATCTCCACATGTTTTGCCATGACCTTAGTGTGTGGGTCCCAAACACAGGATGCGTACTCAACCTGCAGACTGATCAGGTTTTTGTAACATACCGCCCTGATTGACTTCTGGCAGGATCCAAGGTTCCTGCTTAGAAAGCCTGTGGAGCAATTTGCATTTTTGTGACCATATCGACATTGGCTTTCCAAAACATGTTGGAAGACAGTATTGTCCCAAGTTATTTTGCCTTGTTTGTTGTATTCCGTCTCTTGTAATGGACAGTATCATTGTCTCTATGTTTGTCCTCTTGTTGGTGAAATGCAGGACCTAGCATTTCTCTATATTGAATCTAGTCTCTTCCCATTGCTGCAACCAATATTATTGTAATGGATGCCATTGATAGGAAAAATCAACTAGTCCAACTTTGTAAACTGCAAAGGCACTTATGTGTGTATATATGCAAATCCAATGACTGTTAAAGGCACTTTTATAATAATCGCTCACATGTGCATAATATACGAGTATAGTCCTCATAGTACGCATGGTCAAGTTCACAATGACCTAACCTAATTAAATCTATAGCCGGCTGTCGTTGGTCTCAGTAATGTTCCACGAGTCGGCTTGGTCACATGCAAGTATATAATGTAAAACTAATAAAATCAATGTTTGTCAATTTATCAGAGTCTCCTTGGCATATTCTCGTATACGAAAAGGTGGACATACGAATGTGTGTGTGTATACGCGTCGCCTAACCTCAATCGAAACATCCTTAGTTGCAGATGAATCGATGTCAGATGTGAGAAACGTCTTAGACTGCAGCCGTGCTGTATACTGTTTCATTGTAATACTTTCCGGGCTGATATTACAAACGCTCACGTGTACATTGCATTGATGTCTTTATTGTACGATTATCTTATGTATTGTGACGTTTCGATTTTCAAGGATAGTTACAACATTCCAATCGGACATTTTAACACCAAATATTGCAATTCTGATATCTACAAACGTGTGAAACTGATGAACAGTAAACAAAATACAGGCGTGAGTATCCATCATTGTGCACACTTTATGCTGACAGATAGAATTTGGTACAGGGATATAAACACATACACGTGTTTTATTATTCTGTTAATATTTTTACTGTTCATTTTATAAGATTTATAAGAGTTTGTTTTAATTAAATAAAGTTTTTGTGCAAAACGTCTGCGAAGCAGTTCACACATACATCACATATACCTGTCCAAAGATACCTCGATTTAGAAGACTTGTCGGGGCAAATTGAAGAATAACACTAATTCGGCCGCATTGACGGATGGTAAATATTTATCTTAAGTGTTAAATCAATACTCACTGTCAATACAAAAGACTACTACTAGTTGCGCATGCGTAGGATTTGTTTACATTATTTTGTTGAGGAGAAATAATACGCGTTTTCTGCTAAATCGGAGCGGATTTAAAGTGAAATTTTGATGCAACAGTTTCATTGAATTGTACTTTACAACATTGAACTCTAACTGTAAGTTGAAATGTAGTGCAGTTGAGACATTTCTGAAATTTCCGTGTGCATGTTGCGGGCTGTGGGTGGGGAATATGAATATATATTACCCGCGCAAGGAGAACTTATGTCCGGAATTTCGTCACGCATGAGTGCACATGCAATTGTAAAGCTTTATGCAAGATAGCTTACTATGGAAGAACCGTTAGTAATTGATAGTCTAGCGACCATTCATAATGACGACGGCAGTACGGAGGAAGTTACTATAAGCCGAGCTGAGCGGGTAGAAATCACCTCGCGGAATGTGGAACGCGTGTTCGAGCAAATTTGTTCGACGATGGACCATAGCCCTATTCAGAATGGGCAGGATGTGAAACAGACTGAGGATATCGAACTTGTATCGTCTATGGTAAGTCTTGCGAACAATCTCACGCAATACTTGTTTATCAACCAGGTTCTTACAGACATTAAGGGCGATATTCCATCACTGGAGGACATACGAGTGTCTTTGTATGAGGCTGTCAAGGCGACAGATGGGTACCCTTTTGACCAGAAACTGGATCTAAAGAAAAGGCGTAAATTTAAGACCGGTGACTCGCTGGCCTGTAAATTAGCGAGGGACATTCATATCATATGTCTTGTCATTGATGGTGCTGACTTTGAAGATCTAAAGGAAGTTATGAATGTAACGCAGCGCAAGGGTTCGGTGGCTGACTCAAGCATGTGTTTACCGTCACCGAGCACGTCCGACATAGGAATGCTGAAACAGACAGTAGAGAAATTATGTGCTGACATGATCGTGTTGAAACAGGAAAACTCAAGGCTGCGACAAGAGCTCTCTGATCTTACGAAAAAGACTAAGGTTAATATAGCTCATGCAGTTTCGGAGGTTGAAAACGATGTAAAGGAGCTAAGGGAGCTTACTCAGATCAACGCTCAATCAATCGACAGGGTCTGCTCAGATAAGAGCAACGTCAATGTGTGTCTGAAGAATGATATGAAGTTGATTAGAAATGATTTAATGTGTTTGTCTGATGCAATGGGGGAGAAGGCGGACCTGAACAGAGTTGTGTCCGAGTCTAGGAAGCTTGCAACTGTGACGAAACGAGTGTCTAAACTTGAGAGTATAGCTAGGATTGAAGATAACGGCACAGTGAGCTTGGCCAAGGAAACGCAGCATTCCTCGTCTGGCAGTCCAAGCTCTGAACTAACAGATATTAGTGATGTGAGTGTGAATGTGAACCGACAAGGTGCTTCAAAAGAAATTTTTGTGAGTAGTTTTACGTGGGATCCCTCCAGGGACACTTCAGATCGTGGGCAGGTAACTGACACTACCGCCAGGGACCGACGAAGTGTTCCCGACAGTGACACTTCTACGCGTACTACGTTGCACACAGTGTCTGGAGATACAGCTGTTAGTGCGTGGCAGCGTGCTATTCAGACCGCAACTAATGTTCCGGGTGGTTCGACTGGATCCGCTACCCAATCAAATAGGAGCACCGATCGAGGTAGTGGGCACCACACTTTGCCTGCCAACATTATACCAGTGATTTGCAACGGTTTAGTCCAACAGGGTAGACCAGGTTCAAGTAGAGTAGCTGACACAGACTCTTCGCGATTTGACAGCGCTCGGCATGAATCGGAAGATGAAGAGGATTTTTCACTTTATGTGAGAAGGAAAGTGAAACGTTTTCACATTGGTGGTTTTAAGTCTTCAATGACAGAACATAAGCTGAGAAACTATGTGAAAAGAAGAGGTGTGACTGTTACTTGGGTAACGATATTCCCTATCAAAAACACTAACAGTATCACGATAAGGTTAAACGTGGAGGACGACGATTATTGTGCTTCTGTTCTGGTTTTGGCCTCGCAACGTCACTTGCAGGCCTTGGGTTTCTTGGAACTCTTACAGGAAGAACAGAAAAGGTCGATCTTTCAGAGACACTGGTGATGATTCGTACTGATTTACGAAGATTTATTTATCCAGATGTTTTATGCTGGTGCTTCCAAGCTGAAACATGTACATCTTTTATTTGTTATAGTGTCTACAATTAACATTTTAACTTGGAATGCGACTGGCATAATGTCAAGCGCTGCATATTTAAGTAACGTTCTACAGACGCACAATATAGGTATCTGTGGCTTGTCCGAACACTGGCTGTTAGATAGTGATAGTCACTTTTTAGACTGTATACAGAGAGACTATACGAGCTTCTGTGTATCTGACTCTTCACTGTCGCTTGAATCTAGGAGTTATGGGAAAGGGGGTGTGGCCTTTCTATGGAATAAACAGCTTCCGTACATAGTTAGCCCCATTTCGTTTGACGATGATAGATTAGTAGGTTTACAGGTAGAACTCGACAAAAGTACTTTTTTATTCTGTATACAAGTATACCTACCTAGCAGTAATAACGGTACGCGGGTATTTAAAGAGTATCTTGTTAAATTAGCGGACATTATTTCTACTTACTCACATGTGGGTAAAGTGTTACTGTTTGGTGATTTCAATGCCCATCTGCATGGAGGGAACTACATTAAGGAAGTTGACTTACGGAGCAAACTACTATGTGATTTCTTAAATGATAATAATTTTATAGCGGTTAACACTTTGCCCATGTGTAAAGGAGCACATTCGAGTTTTGTCTCATATTATGGTAATGCAGAATCGCTGATTGATCATTTTTTATGTCCAGTGGAAGCAAGTGATATGTGTGTGTCATGTGAGATACTTGATGATAATGCACTTAATGTGTCTTGTCACAGACCGATTGTCTGCTCGTTGTTAGTTGCTGGTATATATACAGCCAATAATTGTGGCTCTAGTTTTAGAGGAATAAAATGTAATAAAGTGTCTGCTGAGCAAGTAGTCAACTACAACTCAATGCTACATGAGTTGTTGGGCCCCTTGTGCTCTACAGATTTGAATTCTTCTGACGACTATAAGATGAATATTGATACGCTATATGATGATATTTGTAATGCTATTTGTATAGCGTCAGATCGCTCGTTTGCAATATCTGATTTAAAGCCTTACTGGGATGATGCCATGAAAAATTTACATTACCATATGCGTCAGAAACGTAGAGTTTGGATCAATAATGGTAGGCCAAATAATCCTGATAATGAACTGTACATTCAGTATAAAGAGGCGAAAAGAGTTTTCAGAAAATATCATAGAAATTGTTCGAATAGCTACTTAAAGCAGCTAAATGAAGAGGTTGATGAGGCAGCAGAGGTCGACTCTTGCTACTTTTGGAAACTGATCAAAAGACGCACTGGTCGCTCTGCTGACACTTACTGTACTGAGATGAGATTTAATGATACAGTATATCGAGATGCTGAATCGATTGCATGTCAATGGGGTCAGTATTTTCGTATTTTGTACACTGATATCTCCAGACCTTCCTATGACTCTTGTTTTAAAGATACACTTGATAAAGCTGTAACAGATCTTAAGAATAGGTCTCCTGACGAGTCGAGGTTTGAACCGTTTTCTATTGACGAATTCGTAAAGGAGTCGAAAACCTTGAAAACAAAGAAGGCCTGTTCATTAGATCATATCTCAAATGAACATATTATATATGCTAATGAGTTACTCTATACTGTTATTTCAAAGTTGTATAATTATATGTACAAGTTTTCATATATTCCAAAGCGTATGAAACGTGGTGTAATAATAACCCTGTACAAAGGCGGCAATAAGAGAAAGGACGATCCGGCTAGTTATAGGGCAATAACACTGTCTTCGGCCATATTGAAGCTATATGAGAGGATTTTGCTTTCCCGTATGAAAGCGGAAAATGATTGCTGTTTTAGCCCGTTGCAATGTGGCTTTCAGAAAAATATGAGTTGTACTATGTCGTCTTTTCTGTTGAGAGAATGTGTCTACTTTTGCAGAGAGAATAGTAGTGAATTGTACGTCTGCTTTTTAGATGTTAAGACTGCCTTTGATAAGGTGTGGCACAATGGTTTGTTTTTCAAGCTACACGAAATGGGGATAACGTCATTTTCATGGAAGGCAATCGTGAATTTGCATGAAGATCTGGAGAGCTGCCTGATGTTTAAGGGATTCAAATCCGATTTCTTCCCTATAGAAGTAGGGACCAGGCAAGGCGGGGTAAGCTCGCCGTTCCTGTACCTCTGCTTCATCGATGGGCTTATTCGAAAATTTGTTGATTTGAACATTGGTTTTAAATTAAACGGTCTAGTTGTACCTGCTGTAGTTTCAGCTGATGACATGACTTTATTGGCGCTTACAAAATCTGGCTTGGATAGAATGACTACTTTGTGTTACAAATATTCATGCAAATGGCGTTACGAATACAATGCCAAGAAATATGCGGTTATTGTTTGCAATGAGTCTAAGAGTCAGTATTCGAAGACCTGTAGACGATGGTACATAGGCAATGAAAGTATCGATGAACGTGATATATATACTCATCTTGGTATACCATTTAGCAAGTTTTTAGTTAATCATGCCATTGTTAAAGATGTAAACTCTAAGTTAAGACGCACCTTTTTGGGAGTAGGAGGGTTTGGTAATCAGGGGCTGCACCCTTTTACACTTAAAAAAGTATATAAAGCTAAAGTATTGCCGAAAGCGTTGTATGGGTGTGAGATGATATACCAGTTGAGTGACTCTGGTCTATTGCTACTTGAACGGAGCCATCGTTTTTGTTGTAAGCTTATGCAATGTATAGGTACAAGAACGAGGACTGTTATAGCTTTAGGTCTGCTAGGGTTATTCTCGATTAAAGCAGAAATTGACTTAAAGAAGTTGACTCTCTTTGGTCAGCTATGCAACCTTGGTTCTGAATCACGTGTTAAAGATGTGTTTCTCATGCGTATGTCGTCATTCTTAAATACAAGTGGTAATCAAATGGGTTATTTTAGTGATATATTTGATATTCTGTCAGATTACAGTCTGGAAAGTTATCTGTATAAGTATACATGTGATGACGTTTTCCCCGGTAAACACACATGGAAACGCATCTGTAAAACGTCGGTTAAGCACCGGGAGGAATATATGTGGTATTTACAGTTATCTGAGGAAATATTCACACTATTCAAGTGTATACACCCTGTATATCGAGAGAGCATTATTTGGTCACTTTGTAAATATGACCAATCATGTACTCAACATTGTCAAAACGTCATAGGACTAGTATCTCGTATCAACTCTTATGAATATGACAAACTGTGTCATAAATGTGGTTCAATATTTACTAATGATGTAGAACACTGTCTATTTAGATGTGAGTATCTAGAATGCGTGCATACTCGTTTTAAGAGTTATCTAGGGCATGCATTTGGTTTGTCTGTATTAGAGTACTTGAACAATCTTCATAATGATGTTTACATTGGAGTTCTTCTTGGTTCTCAGGACAATGCACTCTACATTCTGTTGAATGACAAGTATATTCAATTTCTTAAAGCAGGGGTTATACATGTTAGTAAAATGTGGTGTTCTTTATTTCACTAGTTGGGTGAATGCAACACAAACTTATATATTCTTCATTTAATGTAGCTAAAAGAATATAAACTTGTCATTATAAATGTAAAATGTAGATCGTACTGATCCTTGTTTACACCACTATCAGTGGACTGTGATACTATAAAGCACTGCTAATGCGACTTGTTCGACTACTTGTATAAATATGGCACTTTGTACAACTTAATGCAGCATGGTGGTATTGCTGAAGACTCGTGATGAAGGTCGCAGCTGTAATATCGTGCTGCATTGTGGGCCTGTCTGTGTTTGAAGATTATCGTAACGCTTAGAAAACTATTGTATCGGTGCTATCTTAAATGTGCTCATTATGAATATATACACATGTGTGTACCATTTATATCAATGATGATATGGATGATAATTATTATAAATATTAGGATCCTTGTTTAAATTCATATCATATTACTTTACCTTGTATTGTATATATAGTTTGTCATAATTGTATGTATTTAAATTTCTTGTTTGTATGTTTAACTCTTCAACATTTGGAGGAAATAAAGATATAAACTACTAAATATTAAGTACTACTTCTACTAATACTACTAACTACTACTACTACTACTACTACTAAATACTAACTACTACTACTACCTACATGTACTACTACAATTACTACTAAATACTAAATACTATCTAGATCTACTACTACTACTATCACTAACTACTACAAACTACTATCACTACTAACTACTACTACTAGATTTACTACTAACTACTAGATTATCACTACTAACTACTACTACTACTACTAGACTATGGTACTACTTACTACTACTAACTACAACTAGATCTGCTACTAACTACTACTAACTACTGCTACTACTAACTACTAACTACTATCACTACTAACTACTACTACTACTAACTACTAACTACTATCACTATTAACTACTACTACTACTACTACACTTAAATCTACTACTATCACTACAAACTACTGCTACTACTAAATTTGCTACTACTGCAACTTACCAATTAATAACAACTACTAACTAGATGTACTGCTTTACTACTACTAACTACTACTACTAATTACTATCACTACTAACTACTATTAATAGTAATTACTATCACTACTAAATACTACTATCTTCTACTACTACTACTAATTGTTATCACTACTAACCACTAATACTACTAACCCACCTACTACTAATCCACCCACTACCAACCCACCTACTACCACCCTCTTACTACCAACCCACCTACTACTACCTACTAACCTACCATCTACCACCACCAAACACCTACCACCTACTACTACTACTAGTAGTCTACTACAACTACTACATACTACTACCTACCCTACTACTACTACCTACTACTGCTAGTCTCTTACTACTACTAAGTACTACTGCTACTACCTTTACTTAGTACTACTACTAGAATCTACTACTACTAACAACTACTATGTATTACTATTACTACTACTTATACTACTACTACTACTATGAATTATACTACTTACTAATACTTCTGATGAGCACTTGCAATACTACCCCAAATGTTTAAACAGATTAATTCGTAGCGAAAGAAATCTGTGATTTTGAGCGTGTTTTCGTCCCGGGTAAAGCCATATAATTAATTCTAGTGAACAACTGTTTCAAATCCCGGTCCCTCCCGGAAATTTCAGAGACGCTTTTCAGTGTCTCCCACCCGCACATCCTCTCCACCCAGGGGTTAAAGTGGGTACCTGTGAGGGTCACTCGCCGGTACTGCGGCTGCATGATTGCGCCATACGTTAGCAGTGCTCAATATTGGAGGCCAATGACTCAATGACCAGGGGAGTAAATGTACAGTCGGCTGAGCGGTCATTCGGACTGAAAGTAGACTATAACTAGGTACGTTACTTTTTTCTTTTTTTTAAAATATAAATTTGTTTGATAAATCCTGTCTGGACAAGTGATTTGACAAGTGTCGACATTGGCCTAATTATGTCGAAATTACCCGCAGTACAGTATGTACAACCGCTACCCATCACTAGGCAATGGGCGGTGTTTTATATATTCATATCACTCGAAAATGTTTCGAACTTATCGTTATATACCATTTTGAAACAATTTGTCGGCCAACTTCGACATACATATTTTTACAAGTTATTAAAGCTTAAGGTGTCGAAATTACCCGATGTTACTCTAGTACTAGAAAACAAGTGACGTCATAAAATTTAAGTGACGTAGTATGCACTTACCATTTCTACACTAACAGACAATATAAGGTGGAAATGAATACAATAAGGAATTTCCTAAGATATATATGAATTCTCTGCAGCAAACTTGGGATAAGTGGTATGTCCATACACATTATCTGGTAGTTTGTTCCAGATGATGTTGACAGCAGAGTGAAAGAAATATTCCCTCCGCAACTTGGTCCTGCAGAACCATGGAAGTCGCCTCTTGTATGTGGACCATGAGGACATGAGAAGGTGGGGGCCTCAACAATAGCAAGATCATTCACGAACTTATAAAGCATCACGGCCTTTACTTGTTGCTGCCTCTGTTTAAAGCTTTCCCAGCAAAACGTGTTGAGCTTCTTCTGCAATAATCTCAAACTACAGTTGTACGTTGGACCATCTCCACATGTTTTGCCATGACCTTAGTGTGTGGGTCCCAAACACAGGATGCGTACTCAACCTGCAGACTGATCAGGTTTTTGTAACATACCGCCCTGATTGACTTCTGGCAGGATCCAAGGTTCCTGCTTAGAAAGCCTGTGGAGCAATTTGCATTTTTGTGACCATATCGACATTGGCTTTCCAAAACATGTTGGAAGACAGTATTGTCCCAAGTTATTTTGCCTTGTTTGTTGTATTCCGTCTCTTGTAATGGACAGTATCATTGTCTCTATGTTTGTCCTCTTGTTGGTGAAATGCAGGACCTAGCATTTCTCTATATTGAATCTAGTCTCTTCCCATTGCTGCAACCAATATTATTGTAATGGATGCCATTGATAGGAAAAATCAACTAGTCCAACTTTGTAAACTGCAAAGGCACTTATGTGTGTATATATGCAAATCCAATGACTGTTAAAGGCACTTTTATAATAATCGCTCACATGTGCATAATATACGAGTATAGTCCTCATAGTACGCATGGTCAAGTTCACAATGACCTAACCTAATTAAATCTATAGCCGGCTGTCGTTGGTCTCAGTAATGTTCCACGAGTCGGCTTGGTCACATGCAAGTATATAATGTAAAACTAATAAAATCAATGTTTGTCAATTTATCAGAGTCTCCTTGGCATATTCTCGTATACGGAAAGGTGGACATACGAATGTGTGTGTGTGTATACGCGTCGCCTAACCTCAATCGAAACATCCTTAGTTGCAGATGAATCGATGTCAGATGTGAGAAACGTCTTAGACTGCAGCCGTGCTGTATACTGTTTCATTGTAATACTTTCCGGGCTGATATTACAAACGCTCACGTGTACATTGCATTGATGTCTTTATTGTACGATTATCTTATGTATTGTGACGTTTCGATTTTCAAGGATAGTTACAACATTCCAATCGGACATTTTAACACCAAATATTGCAATTCTGATATCTACAAACGTGTGAAACTGATGAACAGTAAACCAAATACAGGCGTGAGTATCCATCATTGTGCACACTTTATGCTGACAGATAGAATTTGGTACAGGGATATAAACACATACACGTGTTTTATTATTCTGTTAATATTTTTACTGTTCATTTTATAAGATTTATAAGAGTTTGTTTTAATTAAATAAAGTTTTTGTGCAAAACGTCTGCGAAGCAGTTCACACATACATCACATATACCTGTCCAAAGATACCTCGATTTAGAAGACTTGTCGGGGCAAATTGAAGAATAACACTAATTCGGCCGCATTGACGGATGGTAAATATTTATCTTAAGTGTTAAATCAATACTCACTGTCAATACAAAAGGTTCTACCCTAAAAGTCTATATACATGTATTACCAAACCCGGATTTCGATACTATGTCCTTATTCTCACTAACAGTAACACTACTTTGCCAATACTTGCATTGCCCATGGTTTAAAATCAAAATATATTAAGTGGTTACAGTTTCAAATCTCTAACGTGACGTTTGAAGGACACATCCCACAAAAGTACATGTAAACGTGTTTGCAGTAGTGTTTTTAGAGAACATTGTATTTTTCTTTAACAGATGTATGCCTAGAAACAACTCACGACAAACTATTTAAGATGCAGTCCTGTGTTGAGCACCGACAACTAACAGACTACATCTTTGACGTTCCTTTGACTAACACCTCATAAATGCCAGTGTAAAATCTCTTCTCAAATACTGACAGCTAATTTAAAATGCTTTGTTTTACTATGAATTTAGAGGTCTGTATAGTATCTGAGTTCTATGTTACTAATGTGATTCTAAGAGACTTATTGTTATTCACTTGTCCTTAAAATATGTGCCTGTTGAATACCCATGTAATAAATAATGACATGAATATGTACAACTGATTTTTAATAGATGAGGATAAGATTTAAAATAGACCCTGATCAGACAGCTTCTACAGGGTCCGTATTATCTGCCTCTACTGTTTGCATAGGCATGAACAATGTAGACCCTGATCAGACAGCTTCTACAGGGTCCGTATTATCTGACTCTACTGTTTGCATAGGCATGAACAATGTAGACCCTGATCAGACAGCTTCTACAGGGTCCGTATTATCTGCCTCTACTGTTTGCATAGGCATGAACAATGTAGACCCTGATCAGACAGCTTCTACAGGGTCCGTATTATCTGCCTCTACTGTTTGCATAGGCATGAACAATGTAGACCCTGATCAGACAGCTTCTACAGGGTCCGTATGATCTGCCTCTACTGTTTGCATAGGCATGAACAATGTAGACCCTGATCAGACAGCTTCTACAGGGTCCGTATTATCTGACTCTACTGTTTGCATAGGCATGAACAATGTAGACCCTGATCAGACAGCTTCTACAGGGTCCGTATTATCTGACTCTACTGTTTGCATAGGCATGAACAATGTAGACCCTGATCAGACAGCTTCTACAGGGTCCGTATTATCTGACTCTACTGTTTGCATAGGCATGAACAATGTAGACCCTGATCAGACAGCTTCTACAGGGTCCGTATTATCTGCCTCTACTGTTTGCATAGGCATGAACAATGTAGACCCTGATCAGACAGCTTCTACAGGGTCCGTATTATCTGACTCTACTGTTTGCATAGGCATGAACAATGTAGACCCTGATCAGACAGCTTCTACAGGGTCCGTATTATCTGCCTCTACTGTTTGCATAGGCATGAACAATGTAGACCCTGATCAGACAGCTTCTACAGGGTCCGTATTATCTGCCTCTACTGTTTGCATAGGCATGAACAATGTAGACCCTGATCAGACAGCTTCTACAGGGTCCGTATTATCTGCCTCTACTGTTTGCATAGGCATGACAAATGTAGACCCTGATCAGACAGCTTCTACAGGGTCCGTATTATCTGCCTCTACTGTTTGCATAGGCATGAACAATGTAGATGAAGGACCGAGTTAATACTCGTCTTACCTAACACGTATCATACAAACATTAGTTAATACTCGTCTTACCTAACACGTATCATACAAACATGACCCAGTATCACTAGTATAAACTGCTGCCCTCCAAATGTTTAGATAACGCTTGCATAAATCACTTTATCGTACTTTGAGATCTATATATGAGTTGTAGCTTTATTAATCTGAGATGGATTTTGCATGTCCTTAATCCTTTCCCCTTTGAATATTCATGTAAGAAAAAATGACATCGAGAACTGTTTTAGCTGCTGTATTATAATGTCATATGTGCATATGGATTTGTGGTATTGGTAGAAAATGTAGTCAGATCTATTATGATTTCATAAATAAACAGAGCAGACCACGATCAGACGGCTCCCAAAGGATGTCATTGTGGATGGAAGCGAAATAAGTTTTAGTGTAGTGTTATATATAAGTACATAACAAACGCAATTTGGGGAAACCTAGCGTTTATGTCACAAATGCGCTAATGACCGGTCAAGTTTACTTGATTCGAACATTCATACCAGTTAATATCTATATTCAGCATGGAAGGTAACAGCAGTTTGTACAAACGATTTATGTATTGTTTTGTTTTGTTGTTTTTGTAACATTTGGAAATCTTGAACTCAAACTTGACTTCAGTCATGTTCCGGGTCACGAGGGTATAGGCGTTATTAAATACAGTAAAACCTCTCTATAACGACCACTTAAGTGTGTTATTTAGTTGTTATTAAGTGTGTTATGTAGTTGGTATTTTGGGCAGGTGGTTGCTTAAAGCAAGGTGAAAGTAAACAGAACGCTCCTATAGGAGCGTTCTGTTTTACTTTCACATTGCTTGAGGCATCCATCTGCCTTTAACACAAAATATTTGATGTAATTTAGTGGTCGTTATAGAGAGGTTTTACTGTAGTTGCAAACTAAAAAACAATAATATTTGAGCCATAACCGCGGACAAATTACAATAGACTGTGCCCCTTTTGTCTAAATATTGAAGTTGAGCGAATCAGTTATGGTATGAGAAGAAACTGACACTGTCATTGCAGAAAAACTTTTCTTAAACTCGTCCAGAAAAAAAGTGTTCAGTTCGCCTAAATAGATCGCTCTGAAAAATAGCTCCGGTCAGAAACAAGTCTTTTTCGAAAAGGTTCATAAATATGATGTTCCAAGCTCAAAATGAATGATTCTTGCGGGCCACATTATGCAAAATAACAAATTTTCGCAAACTTTCATAGAAACTCTCCAAATAGTTTCAGAGAAATGGTACCGGACAGTAAAAAACGTTACATTTTAAAAAGAATGGGTCATAACTCTACTGTCCCAAGGACAATGTGCGTGGTACATGCAGTCCCGCATTCCTTTATGGTACTAAACAGTTACAAAAAGTTAGATGAAAAATCTAAACAGTTTCTGAGATAGCTGACTGACTAGCAGTGGACTAGTAGTGGACTGACTAGTAATGGACTAGTAGTGGACTGACTAGTAGTGGACTGACTAGTAGCAGAGTAGTAGTGGACTGATAGTAGACTAGTGGTGGACTAGTAGTGGACTGTTCTGGCTCTAATATCTTCAAAAGCTGAGGATAAAGTCATTGGATTGTGTTAGGAAAAACAGTTGTTTTTACATCAGTTTGGTGTGCTGAATCCAATTATGCCGTTTGCCAAGCTTTATCTTCAGCAATGAGGTCAACATTTAGTTCTTGTCGAATGGCCCAGGTGCTTCAAACCAATATCTGATGCTGTAACTCTCTGTTCCAAGTCAACTGGGTAGCAAGAGAACTGTTTTTGCTGTCAAAACTGGAATCATTTATGTCAATGGTGTCACATGTAATATGAACAAATCTACCCTCAATTTACTAGGGCAGTGTTGCCGGGTTGGTTTCGCAAGAGCACGGTCAAACATGCAGGACATTATCATAACAGATAATACGCCCTGCATTATGGATGTTGAGAATTTGTGTTGAAGTTTTGATTCTTTCTCTTGCATGTCAGTTTATTTGTCGTCTTCTATATGCGCCTTAAGCAATTTCTGCCATCTAAACATCAAGCGCAAAAGAATAACGAGACTTTCAGGCAAAGAAAATATAATCTTATCCTCATCTATTACAAATCCATAATACAATATATGTCAGAATGTCGAACGCAGCTTTGAGGGAACATGAACCATAGCCAGGAATGCATTTGCAAGCAGTGGATAATTCCGCCGTTTGAAACAATAAAGCAACGTTTAATATCAGTTGCAAAATGTTATGATATTTCTTGTACAGTGATATTGTGATGATTTTGAGGCAAGCATTTAATTAATGTTAGTCATGTAATCAGTACCACTTTATATGAACTCTGTGACGTAATGTTACTCGTTCCTGATACTGTACTGATTGTATTTCAGTGAATTTGTATCCGTTCAACAGTATTTATATTGTGATTTTTAAACTCGGCAGGTTGAGTTAACGAAAACTATCACCATCGTAAAAAGGGCACATAGAAGGGAAATGTGGTTCACGAATCGAAATTGACATTTCTTTCTTATACCTTGAAATCTACATGTGTATTACATTTAGGTGGCAAAGACTTTCTTCAAACTGCACATTGCAGGTACTATGATCTAAATGCATTTACTTTGCTCTACAAGGCAAAGAAATTGTAGAATGGAGACTAAAATCGTAGTAGGCCTACATAGTCAAGTGCAACGGATAGCTAGATACATATACAAATTTGACAATCTATGTAATAATATCATACAGGTATAAACTTATGACCGTACATGTATGTTTGATAAATATCTTTTGCTGCCGGGAACGCCGTTATTTCTGTCTGTCGTGTACCGTAAATACTCCAGATGCAGTGTAATAAACAGACAAAATGGATTAAAAATGCCGAAATAATGTTAAAACATTTGCTTATTCTCAATTACAAATCATTATCATTATTTTGAACAGGTGCCTAATGTTGCATATCTTACAAGATCTACAAATAGAGTTTTGAGCGGCTATTTGGCTTTTCCGCCATTTTGACCTCAAAATGCTGATGATAAAGCTTGGCAAACGGCATAATTGGATTCAGCACACCAAACTGATGTAAAAACCACTGTTTGCCCACTTTTAACACGAAATGCCTAGTGGTGTCAGAATTCTCCAAATTCCGCATAGGCTAATAATTATGATGATTAAAATCACTATTTGTTTTCGTATATACTTGCTTTATAGTACTTAATCATATAATTATACAGTTAACCCAGTTCGCTCATATACATGTAAATACCATTGCCAATCTTAAAAACACTAGTTTGTTTCACGCAGCCGACTTCATGCAAGGTTGTATGCACTACGTTTGTATTGCAGGCAATGTCGAGTTAAAGACGGGTCTGTAAAATACAATAGAAGTAAAGAGGAAAATTAGGAATTGACACACCAATATCCACATGAACACCAAATGAAGTGGAATGCAATCATAGTTGTTTAACAAACAGCAGCAGAGTGTGGAACATTTTTACGAATATATCTAAAATTACAAACATTTGGTGTTTAATGATGCTATAATATGACAGTGATAACATTTCGTAAATATGACCTGGTTTAGTCGATCATCAATAACAGTATCATCACGGTTGCTGTTGCACGATTTTGGAGGAATTCAGGTCAAGATATATACTGGTATATTCAAATGTTTTATCACATCCATATCGTGGTTCATTCCATTATATTATATGTGTCTCTTTATAACTCTTTTGCAGACACTGTCGAATCTGTGATTACCTATATAAACAGTCAGGGTATCTCTTCAGGATCCATACTGTTTGATGCTGAATTTGGCAGATAACATTGTGCGGTAGCGAAATCTGTGTGTATATATTAGGTGCACATATTGATGTTCTTGCATCAATATTAAATAATTATAAACAAGGCATGTTGCCATCTTTATGTTATTCTAATGTTCATAGCTTTCGAAGAAAGTTACTCAAACTGTAAACAAGTATTTACATAACCCGGTACATCCCTTAGCCGATTAGATAGAAATCGTGCCACCGTACAAATCTGTCCGGTTTCTACGTTGCTGTTAATAGGATCTGACAGTACAATTTCCATGAATGAATAATGTACACTCGATGCTCGCTTCAGACCTCTGCAACAACTAGACCCTTGAAAATAATACTGCTACCGTCTCGTGCTATTGGAGATTAAACTTCCTATAATTACTCGGTAACTTGAAGAAATATTCCAAACATTTCATCACACATGCTGCCTCTAATATCCCCGAAGTCATAAATTATCATTATTAACCGCAATTGTAGTATCTTATGCTTAATGAATATGTATTGAACCGCAAAACCAAACAAAACAGCCATTATAACTATGTCTTTGCACTACTTTGTACATCTATACGTGTCGAATACAAATTAGCACGCGATCGTGTCATGTAATAACATATATTTATCTATAAAAGTTAGTAGTAATTTCTTTGTGTAAACAATGGATAATGTCTAGTAATTGCAATTTCGTATAATGTCAATTTAATCTCTACTTCACACAGCAACAATGGAGGCTTCTAAAAACTGCCCCCTCCTACTGATGAATTATGACGCCTCTGTAAAAGCCACTTAGTGTGGACATCATGCAGAAGACTGATTGAATCCTGTTGGTGAGTAACACCATTCAATGGGGGTGAGTAATTTTAACGTCGCATCGCACGCGTATGACAGGTTGTATCAAACCCACATAAAACAGAGACGAAGGCCGTCACACCCTGTGGTACACGTTTCGCGGACAATATGCTCAAATGTTAAGGACACAATTTAACGTAATTATGTATAACTTCTATATCAATGTTTGTAGATGATGTGTGGTAGCATAACAATCGTAAATCCTCGTATAATTCGTTATTATCTTGGATGTATATGTGGAAGGATAACATTTTGCTCTCAATGATGAAAAACAACAATTAAGTGTCAAAGAGAAAGCTACTAGGGCATAAAAAGTATCATACTATTTAATTGTACATACATCCGAGGCAGATGTGGCTAGCCGAGATCATTAGGGGTTCCGGATGTAGCACAAATGTAACACACGTAACAAATATGAACATAAATGGCATAACTATAAGGCTTTGCGGAATATTGAAAGGACATAAATAACTTCTGCAGCCACCACCGCATCATCATCATCATTATCATCATCATTATCATTGGTACCACCATCATCATCATCATTCCCATTAGTACCACCACCGTCATCAACATCATCATCGTTATTATTATCATTTGTACATGTACCACCATCATCATCATCATCATTGTCATTAGTACACAAACCACCACCACTATCATCATCGATTTTACCTGTTTTCTCTTTGTTTTCGTTTTTATATTTTTGATGCATTTTTCTTGTAAAACCAAACTCACTTACAGCAATATTGTCTCCATCACCATCTATCATCATTCATAAATCATCATCATCATTAGTAACAACAAGAAGAGCAACACAACGTGGTCATAACCATTATGATCTTGGTCAGCATCGTCATTATCGTCAACATCATCGTTATATTCACCAAGGAAGCAGTCGCAACCTTGACGGAGATGAAAGTATTACTATTACTCCGAAAATCCGGTGTAGCATTTGTGATGTTTTCTACTTCCGTCAAGTATTGTTTCACTGGTTGAGGAACTATTAAACAGTACAAGACTCGTGACAGCATACGCGGTGTTGTGACGAGTCTTTAAAATCTGACAAATACCGTTTCAATCAATACGATGAACAAGATGCTTTAAACGAATTTGAAGACATAATGTTCATCAGCTTATGTATTGCAGCCATCGTAGTGTAAGGGGACTTTAGTAGAAACATATTGAGTGCTAATGACAACAATTACACATCAAGAAAATAAACAGCACGCGTGCACTATAAATTTGACATTTAAAGTTTTTTTGGTTTTACTGCACCACGAAACTGATCAAGTTAATTGTATGTGACTGGATTTTGTGTTGTAAATGATTTAGAAAGGAACCAATACGTAACTCTGAATTGACTGGCTATTTTCACCAGGTTCTATAGCTGTGTTAGATAATGAATTATATGGCGGAATATAACAGCCATGAATTATATGGCGGAATATAACAGCCATCACTCAATATCGCATTGTTTGCGTTAATGTTTCGGTTATCATTTCCCATAATTATCAAGGACGTAACACCCTCATCATCATTTATGGTCATTAAATCTGGTAATTAAATTAACATGAAACAAATCAGCTAGAACTGTCACAGCATAACCAGTGATTTAAATGGTTTTGTGAAACCTTTTTTCGAAACTTTTCTCGGAACTTTTCATTGAAATATTTAACTGCAGACTGGAATTATCCATTTAAAAAGATAACTGCCAACCTGTTCTCGTCAGTTGTCGCGAAATTATTTATGAAATATTTCTATTTAAATATCAGTTTTCGTGATAATTGTCTATATTGTTCCATAGTTTAGGTGTTTTCAGCTGAATGTAATATAATTTATTATAATACATGTATATGTAACTATATGACAGTACTAGAGTTTTCACATGTTAGATAATACAACTATGCAAATGGTCACATTAATTCCGATTACAAGTCTAAAAAACGTTTTAACAGGCATCGAATGTATGTTCCAGCTTAAAAAACAACATCATATCTACCTAGTGGCCGCTAAATAGGGACTACCTTTCCAACGTCTACAGCATCTGCTTCATTGTCTTCCATTACCGAACTTCAATGCGATGCATGTACATGATCCCTTACACAATATCACGCGGTACGATAATGTTAATGTAGGTATGTTGTCTGTTTATCAGCTGATTTGTTATAACTGAATATGTACATATGATAGTTTGGTATTGGTAGAAACTATAGAATCAGATCTATTATAAAAGAATAAGCAAACACAACAGAGCCTGGTCAGACGGATTTTACAGGAGCCGTTTGATCTGGGTCTACTCTACTTGCAAGGCGTGAAAAGGCGTTTATATATGAGAGAAAATGTTAATATAATTGATGATGCTGTTAGTTGTGTATCAGTCGTCAGTGTTATCTACCAATGCATTATATTTCAATTAGGTAATGCTGAGATAAAACAAAATACCAAAGTTATAAAAATTATTATATCCTGATTCAGTTATAATTAACCAATACAAATATTTCGTAAAAACGGCCAAACCTATCAAACGATCAGCGACAAACACTGTTCAACTGTGAAGTAGCTGGGAATAACAGAATGATACTATTTTAGTTGTATATACATTGTATTCTACCTCAGCTCGAGCTGGTTCTGTATTTTGTAGATTATTCATTAAAACCGTACTGAAACAGCTTATTCGTATTGCATGACCTCATTAGCTATTTCAGATGCACATTTGTCAATAAAAGAAGGGTGTCTTGCTGCAGTGTTCATTAAGTTTATAGATGGCACGTGTGTGTATCAAATAAAATGTCAGTAATACACTTCCTGTCATTTGCTGAAAGAAACAATTAATGTCGACATAAATTTGACTCTTTCCTTCATTAACCGCCTTTTAACGCATTTGCAAATAGACCCAGGCCAGAATCTGCTATGTTAACTTGTAAGAAAAGTCATTGTTAATGAAGATGAGTAAGGGTAAAGCCGACGTTTTAAAGTATCACATTAGAATATCCAGATGTGCTCAATGTAATCTCGAACTGATACCAATAAAATACACATTTTAACTCGTTGGCAATTCACAAAGATAATTCTGAACGCGCGAAATAATTTGTTTTTGACAATAAGGAAATTAAAACCAGTTACATTCAGGAAATTTAACTTTTAATTACTATATTAGATGACCGTGTAAATATTTCGATTTGGCTAGTATTACGAGGAACCGAATGGAACTTCCTTCTGAGGAATACTTCATCAGCTGGCTGAAAGGGTTTGTTCAGTGTTGAAAAACATAAAATTTGCTATTCGATGCATACAAAAAAACAACATATCCACACTCTTTATTCATTTTGAGAACTTAAGTTCAGACCTATTGCGCTGAGCTTGCTTTTGTTGTTGTTTGTTTGCAGGATTGCTGTAGCTCGGGTCATTCGGTGAGGGGGAATTGGATCGTCGCAACTTCAGCTGCCTATTCGACAGTCTAAGACGGTGGCGTGGTTGAGCGTTCTCAGCACTTTTCTCATATTTACTTAAACCAATAACAGAATGTTAACAATAGACAATATTTAAACTAAATTAATGGTAAGCAGCTGTACTTGCCAATACAATTTATGTATATTGACCTAACCTTTGTTGTTTTAGCACTCCTCGAAATTAATCGAATGAAACACAATAGGGGTGAGATAATTATGTCTCATATCAACGCTCAAATACATGTACAATACATTATACAGACGTAGATGTGTTTACATTTTGATGGAGATTTTTGTTTTGTTTTCTGTAGTTTTTAAAACGTTTTCGGCACCATACACTTCGGATATATGGTGTTTAAAGTATTGTGATTCAGATGGACAAGTTGGAAGGTGATAATTTTGACATTTTGAAATTAATGTTTTACCTGAGCAATCTTTGTTGTATTTTAGTAACACTGTATTGACTTGTATTATATATCGATAACCGGTATTGTATAACACATCCGCTCTATCGGTAAGGTGTCGCACTTGATTAACGCGCACAGGAACAAGGGGACAATTTGGTGTGTTACGCTAGGTCTTCACAACGTCGACACAACTGTACATTCAGGACGTAAACGACATCTTAAGGAACTAGGTAGTGTGTCTATGGTCAATAAACAACTACCTTTTGTAGTTAAGGCAAATATTTCCCTTTATTTTGAGTCCCCTTAAAATACATGTATCGGCAAAGCATCTGTTGAACAACTTATTGCAACTGTGTTAGTGAATATCTGCTGTAATAATCTGTAAACCATTTTTCTCCCCCTGTCGTTAACAGAAGGATATTGTTTTGTCTTTGTATGTGCGTCCCGGGAGCATATCTCAGAAAGTGTTTTTCTATGAAACTTTGTAAATATTATGTACCATAAGGAAGTATCACCAACAATAACCTTGGAACACCAGAGTTATGCCCCATTGTTTCCCAAAGTCTAACCCTTTTATCCGTCTGCATCCATATCTCAGAAACGGTTTGAAGCTTTTCTATGAAACATTGATTAAGTTGTACTACCATTGGCAACAATGCCGTGCAAGTATTACTCAGATTGACTTTGGAACACCAGAGTTATGGCCTTCTGTCAAACAAGCCATATTTCAGAAATGGTTTGGAGGTTTTCGATAAAAAAAAGTATTGTGTGACGTTTCAAAGGTTCGGTTCCGTCTGTGTATCCATGTGTCTGTGCATCTTTTTTTTGTCCACCCCAAGTCGTATCTTAGAGACCTTTTTCAGAGCTTTTCTATAAAAGAGTGTGAACATGTTAAGTAAATCAACAAGAGGGCAAGTGGGCACAATATACGCCCGTCGATGCATTGCTCAACATAAATTGAGGTTCTAAACGCAAATTCTAAGTCCAATTGTGCGACCTTGACTTTTGATATACATACCAGGACACATACACATGCTACTGTAGCATGTCCAAATAAACATTGTAGTGTAATTTGAGAAGGATCCACAGAGCAGAATTTCAGTTAAAGATGTTACAAATAGACAGACAGACAGACAGTAAAATGTTTCTGACGGAGCTTTCTTCCACGTTTGTCTTTTATTTAGCTATTTACGGGGGTTTTACCATATTTAACTACCCTCCATAGTGAAAAATTCCAAGTACTGAGCCTTTACAAGAAAAACCTTAGTCATATTTGTTGTTTACCTAGCAATTTGCATTCAAGCTTTTTATCAAGTGTCTTTCTTTGTTTTTCACAATTTACCTGATAAATATTCATTACAGAAATACGAAGGATGCAAAGATTAACTAAATGAATTGGTTTAATGGCAGGATGGACTAGAAACCGATTACTATAGTTTAAGTTCCAACAAACTTGATTTCAACACAAGCTGGTGTAACATTTTGTATTGTACTTTATCAGGCATTAGTGAAACTCACTGTTTCTTTGTAAACTAAATTCAATGATATAATTTTATAGTTTCAGATATTTACAGTTGAAGCAAACTAAAACAATGGCAAGAGTAACTAAAACTAAATGTGATCGGACCAATCTTCACAGGAACGATGTTCTTGGATGGTTATTGGTAGATGTACATTGGCTATCATGGCCCACTTGTGATTTTGCTGTGTGTATTAAATCATTTGTTATGGAAGTAGATTTATTAAAGATAATGGGAAAAATAAATGTTTTGTGTTCCAGCCTAAGTGGGACAGGGAACATGTATATCTGTTATTATTACTAATATCAAATTTTATGAACAAATTTATGAAGTTGAGAAATTTTGCAACTGTGTTAGAGTTTTCATAAGGGACAAAACATATTGGTGAAGTTCAAACAACCCCAGACGGGTCATTTTTTTCAGTTTTGCACTCTTGTTGAGCAAAAGCAGTTTGAGAGGGTATACTGGAATCGCCCAGGTTGTCGGGCAATCCTACCTTGAACGTTTTTTGTCATTTTGGCACGAAACATGGGTAGTGTCACGATGCTGCTTACGATGAAGCAGAAGACTTATAAAATTTGGGCTTTATGCAAACTACAAATACTGCAATGTGGTTTACAATGTTTAATGACTACCTATTTTCTACAAATTTCTAACAGATGTCTAAATATGTATATACATGTATGCTATTCAGTTTCCAAATACATTTATATAACAACAAAATGACACAGTCATAAGTCTGGTGAGAAAATATCAATTTGCCTGTTTCGACATAACACAAAAATGGTTCTGTTTGTTCCACAATTGTACTAAGAGTTCAAAACTGTCTAATTAGTTGATGGTCTGCTATGTTTGTTTATCGCCCGATCTGTCTTGGCTTCAGTGGTCTTCCACCCAATATCCCCTATCTATTTTGTCTCTACTTCGCCTCTAGTCTACTCTGTCTATGATCTGTCTCTGATCTGTTTTCCCATTGTAAAATGGAATCCAATTTACATAAATGTTTGGAAGTTCTCGTCAACACACATCTCCACATATTCTCCACTCAAACTTGTCTCACGTTTCCGACCTGCTCAAGCTAGTATCATTCTCTCTACTGGCCTCTCTCTCTCTCAAAACCAAATTGCCAAAATCTTTACAAATAACAGGATTCGGTATCCCTCTTGTAGTTTCGATAACAGAAACATCCCTGCTTTTATTTTGATAGCTCATTAGCAACCATAGCTCTCGTCATTAGCCAAATGTAAACACAAGATTTTATTTAACAGATTAAATGGCTTGCAGGGGTCTTCTAGGGTTCAGAAGGGACTGATTTGAACTGGTTTTGAACACCCGAGAACATCGAGTTCTGGTTAACATAAGGAAACTTTATATTGTTGTATACATGTATAAGAAAAATCGAGAGAGACTTTCTGACAGTTAGTGTCAGGAACTTCTTCAATTTGAAAGTTATTAAATTTATATTTTGCGAAAGATAACCACGAATAGTATATGTGTCAAGATATACTTTTCATGTGTTTAGTGCCAGACATGGTAAAAATGGTAGAATGCAGGGGGAGGCATATAGTCCATCCATATGTCCATCCCTATGTATGTCCTTCCGTCCGACCGTTATAACCTCAACTTTTCTCATTCTATTCAGATTTGTTTAGATATTATTTATCAAGTCAAACTGATGGATGTGAACTTCATTATTGTTGGTCTCAAATATAAGTGTGTAAGATTTGATGTAAACAGTGACATAATTTAAATACAATAGTATTATGTTGATATTTATGTAAGTATGCTTATTAATTGCTGAACATGCAATGTTTCAAATATTAAAGATCAAAAGTCCGCTTGACATCATGATATGCTTCCTACTTGTGATAATGTGAAGACACACACTAAACATATTTTAATAACATTTATAAAGCAATGTATTATAAGACAAATTTCAATTCAATGGAATGGTTTTTACACTTTGAAGTTTTCTTCACTATTACATATAGTGAAAAATATCCTGTATGTCCAGCTCCTCAATAAATGAATGGCCACATAGGACTGTTTCTACTAGAGTAATGGCCAACTCCTTACACACCACTTGGAGGATTTGGTTAAAATAGTTATAAAGAAGTACATAATGTAAATACTTGCGGTCATCATTTTACCAACGTTATAGAATTAAACGTTTCACTGAAAACAACTTGCCTGATTTAGAGACACTATCGCCAGTAGTGGGGTCCATGTCCTATAGACACAATTCTAGCTTTTGTCTTACTATATTTTGAAAAGCCAAACACATATTTTTCAAATATGCAGTTAACCAGTTGGATTTTCCTAAAATTGACATTGGTTAATTAGTCCACCATCGGCCGTCGCATGGGAGGGGGCTATAGATTTGCACTCTGTCCATCCATCCTTCCATTCATCCTACGTCCTTTCGTGTATCATAAGCATTCTGCTGGTAAGTATTAATGATGCTATAAATATTGGACAGGTAAAGGGTAACCCTGATGATATAGAGTCCACCCAACCAAAATCCATGTATATTTGAAAGTTGTCCTGGCATCTTCACGTGTCAAGACGAAAGAAATAGTTAAGTTGTTGAGTATTGATAAAATTAGTTAATGAAAAAGTAGTCAAGTCAAGCAGGAAGAGCCACACACAAAATGCCATTATCACCAAATCACCGACAGATAACCGTAATCGGCTGAATAATTAAAACTGGAGCATCCCTTTCTTAATATTGACTAAGCAAAAATGTTTCAAGCATTACCACTGAATAAAATGTTTGTTACAAACAATGCAGATTCTGATCACAGCGTTCCCACATGATCTCTTTGATCTCGGTATACACTGTTTGCAAATGGCTTATATAATACTCGGTACCTGCACATTCATGCCATTTTCTTACTGGTACATAAGTATATATTCATTGGGTAGCAATAGAAGACATAGGTACAAATTTCCTGGCAGAACTAGCTAACCTGACAACCACTGTTCTACAATTTCCCGCCCTTCCAAATAATGCAATTTATTGTATTACATTCGATGGGTGACGTTTAGTAATATTTAGGACATGAAGAGTCCCCGTCATGTTAGCTTTGAGTTAGTGTGTTCGACAGGTCCACAAAATATAACATTGTTAATGGAGATCGCAGGAAGTAATAAATATCAGTCAGGAATTAAAGTCTTCTCTTAATGGCATTTACTTAATGAATAAAGTAATGATGACGGATGACCGTATGAAAATGATTAGGTAATATCAACTAGCTCTGCGAGTGATTAATACAATAAGATGAATTGCAGGAAAACGGCTGCATTGTCGGGGATGTAGAATGTGTTATTTTTAAGTAAGTTTGTTTCCAAAAACTAAAAGCGCACTTATTCGAAATCAGAAATTAGATTTTCAATACATTGATCCGACGCAAATTGAAACCTAAGCGTCATTACGTAACTGCTTATCAAGCAAAACATACTAGTTCGGTAATGTACGATTTGGTTCATATAAAGATTGGTGAAAGGTTGAGTCAATAGATCTGATAAATGTTGATATAAACTATTGTTGGGAAAGAGAGCTCTTCGAAATTGCAAACTGTGTAAAACCATACAAGTCATAATTGTAACATAGTATCTGACAGGGTGTCCCCTGCCACTCAACAGCTGGCAGTACTGTCTACTACTCCAGCCATTTTAGAATAGACCTTGAACATTCCAACACCAATGACCAAGTGCTCTTTTCCCAGTATATAATAAAACCACTAATCACCACTAATTCGAAAAATTGTGAGTCTTAAAATGATGATGTTTGCGTAATGCATTTTCTGCAAGTTGGTAGTATGTTTTCTTGGCTTTTGTGTAGTCTAGCTACAAAAAGCCAGCAGTATGTTTTTAGTTGTTTTTTCTTCAGATCAAGGTCCCTTTTATTATCCCCGTCATAGGGTGGGGGGGGGGGGTCATTGGTACGACCGTTTTGTAGTTACATTGCAAATGAACTAATTACTACAAAGTAGGTTGGTAATTCAATTTCAATATGTAGTAAACTTCCATTACACTGAGCATTGTCGTGTGATTGCAACCAACTTTTGGACAATCCTTCAAATTGACAGTATCCGATTACACAATATTTTTTCCAATACCTAGCGTAATGGGTAAAATAGATCCAACCACAGTTTATTACATTTCGTAGTGGACATTGCGATCCGTGTTGTAGTAACGTTGCACATTGTAGTAATTGCTACAAAACGGGTTACTACACATTGCGTCCCCCCCCCTTCAACCCCTTTTGTAGTAACATTACACATTGTAGCAATTCAGATGGAAGGGGCTAGTTTTAGTGTCTTTTTCTTGTCAATATCTGAGCTAGAGACTTCTAACTTATCTAATTAGAAACGTCACATAAAGGCTAGAGGATAACTTTTGTTTGAGTCCAATCTGACTAGTGCTTTGGTAAAACAAATTGCCAGGCACTATTCAGCATGACCATGAATTTTATGTAGTAATTTTACTGCAAAACGTATTGGAGGGGGGGGGGCGGTTCACGCAAATTGTAAAAGCCCATTTGGAGTAATTACTAGAATTAGCAATGTTGCTATGAAAGAGTTGAGAGAGTTCAACGAAAAAATGCAATAATACACTTTGTAGTAAAGTTAACAATTGAAGTTATTATAATATAGTAGTATATTATGCTATATTATTATGTTATGTTATATTATAATATTATGCTATGTTGTAATATTATATTATAACATATTATATTCTAAATATATGAATGTATATTATTTAATATTATATGATATTATGTTATATAACATATTATATAAATATATCATTATATTAATTATTACACAGATGTTTTAGGGTAAACCTTTCATATACATTATAACGTTCTCATGTGAGTAAGAGGTTAATCAGGCCCAATCAAACAGGGAGAATTTTCTGCCTTGGAATGGACACCTGCAAAACGGTAATCAAACACCACCTTGGTTTAACCGGTTCTTGGTGCATAAAGATTGACAGTTGACGTACACTAACCATTGTTTTCTTCTGGACATATACGGCGTGCAATCTCAACCAGGCGTGAGGATTCAACGGTCCCTCTCCGTTAATTCGGCGGCGTCGTCCCCTGGTTTCCTTTGCACTAGGCGGGTAAAGCGGGTGCGAATAGACCGGTACACAATCTTTAAAGGGCTACATTCTTCCTCATGGTTGCTGCCTGTTTAAATATTTGTAAGGTTTAATGATTGTTATAGAGTAATTCATTTTCCTCTAGCCATGAAGCCATGTCTTTTTCTTGTGTCACGGTGAGATCTCTTACAGCCTTAAGTTTGCTTTTCTGTTGTGGCTGGATTGCGCTGGTGGATGTTGGGTTTGAAGATGTGCTCGCCCGAGAAGCCTGCGAGTGTGGTGACTCATCACCTGCTTGATGAGGTAATGGCGATAAACCTGCTCCTGTTTGCTGTGGGCATATACTTTTCACTGCCTTCTTCACTTTTTCTTTTTACAGAATTGGTCTCGACTGTTCGATAGCAAACACACAACTGATGGAGATATATTTATAACATAACTCGTGGCTTCAGCGTAACGTAACACTATCATTTATTTTTTGATATTCACGGGCATATATTCACTAGTGAATAACATTCGAACGACCGAACTGTATTCATACGCGTTGTCAAAACAATCAAACTGACATACGGTGACCTACCTGTCAACGATTGAGTCACGATAGATGGCAAAGGACTGTTGGCACTTGCGCCTTAATTTCGATAAAATAATACAAATTGTAATCGCTGTCAGTAATTATATACAAAATGTATGCCAAAAAAGACCTACCAGCTATTCTGACCCATACAATCCATTCTACATAGAAAATGCCTCCACAACTTTGCATTTTCTTCACCGCATGTCCTTTTGTTTATGCAGATTTCTACTCATAAAAATATCTCGTCAATCAACAACTATAGTCATATGAATCCTGCACAGCACAAACATATTTCAAATATGCTATACTTAGCTGATCGCGAAAATCTTCCTCCTGTTCCAACACATTTTATGCAGCAGTTCGTACTGAATCTTTTGTCCATTTCAAACATTTTCTCTGAACTTGAATCGAGATTTTTTTCTCGGTGGAAATGTCCATGTCCATGTGTATACATACAACACTAATGAAGGGCTTAATATACCAAAACGAAGGCGCATTTCGAATCCCATTGACAGTGAGTGTCGGACGTGTTGGCGACTGTATGTGGGTCTTCGTGTAAATGGCGCGCTTTACATAGACACATGTTGTGTACAATGACGTCACAATGTGACGTGTTTGTAACTATGTATGTCAAAACTGTAACTCAAAATTTATTTTGACGTGTTTCTGTATGTTTTTGTATCATAAACTATCACAGTTAAATTGAATACCAGAGAGGTCTGAATTAGATCCTGGTTGATATGACAGTAAGTAAAAAAAAAGTTGTAAATTTGGACCTACTTTGTCCCAGTTACCTAGCGAACCTAATAACACCTTTCATTCATCATTTCTATATGTAAGGAGAATTTATAACAATCCACCTTACTGCTGAAATATTGGCTGCAAATAACATCTGTGTGTGTTATGTTATAAATAGGATCTTGCATTCGAGTTCATGATTATTGGATTTATTAAATTCGTCTTTTTAAAACGATAAAAAAAACCTCGCTAAAGCTCGTTTTTTATCATTTTAAAAAGACTCATTTAATAAATCCAATAATCAAGAACACTCATGTAAGATCCTCTATTTCTACACGTCGTTTTTATATGTATTGCAAACCAGCGCAGTCAGAGCGCCGTGAAAGCGCAGTGCATACGCAGAGGGCGCGCCGTGACAACTCGAATTACGCAATGGAAACGCCGTGAGAGAGCACAGGTATTCTCCAACTAAAACTCAAAAGGAACGCGGTAGAACGCATTGGGAGCTCCGTAATCACAGTGAAAACGCCATGACAGTGATAGCTTTACGAACCAAATATATTTCTTGCGATCTCACGGCCATCTGGAACTATTTAACAACGCCGTGCAATCGCAGTGGCAACGCGGCTATGTGTAACAGGGGTATAAGGCGTAAAACGTACGAAATATAAGACGTAGGTTGTCCCTCCGGGCTTCCATATCGTAAGGACTAATCCCCCACCATATTAAAAATAGCTAGTACGAGGCGCAAACTCAAACTACTTAAATATTCACAGAACTAACGCTGTTCAACTTTAGATTTACACAATGTTTCAAAGCAGTTGACATAAACAGATTAGAGTATTCCCATATTGAGGAAGCGGTACAAATCTAACAGGAAGTTCTAGTATTTAATGTCTAAACGTTTCCCATTTATGGAGTTAGAGAGTCTCATTAGACTAATCAATCCCAATCTTAGCAACTTAATTAATAGTTAGATTCAATAAAAAGTGTCTTTGTCGACTTGTAAACAACGAAATTTATTTAACCCTAAATCTGCTGAATAAATAGTCGGTCTCCTCAATTTGCAAATGTCGTATATACTCGGTTCCCAGTCATTAGGATAGACGTAAATCGGCGATTCACGCAAGCACAGTATGCTTTTCACATACTGCCTTTTTATAGCAATATAATATTTATATAGACACACAACATGGAGTCACAGAAGGGTCCCTCACATTACAATACAATAATGCTAATTAGTGCTGATCAGTTTATATTATTTTTATAAGAAGGCACGGGGATTTATGAGGACGGTATAAAGGTTAGTATTTGTAATCATTTGTAGTATGGCTCACATATAGACGGTATAACAATCACTAATTTATTACTAACGTATAACTACACCCTTGTCATAATTTGTCATCTAGACCATTTGTCATTTGCTTCAATTTTCATAGTCGTATCTATTCATTTTTGTTTCATCTGGATCCAAACTGTTTGGAAAGGTGATCACAAAAAATAATCACGATGAATGAGTTAAATTGAACTGACTGGATAAAATTGATAGATAACGATATCTTAAATCGAAATGTCTCTTAATAAATGTTATTGTTTGGGCATGTTTTACGAATGTGTTGCCCAAATATAAAAAAAGAAGCACACATTTAACATCGACATGTCTGATTGCAACAAGTCTCCTCCTTAATCACGACATAGATTGCTATTAGAAAATAATGACGTAACGAACTTTACGGTACTCCTCCGCTCTATAGTGACAAATGTGTGATCAAACTTAGAATCAGTAATTTGTTTGCTTTCATGCAACTAACAATGTAATTATTTCAAATTACACTGAGCCTAATTAAATAAGCTAGAATTGAATTTACCCAAATTAAAACTACCACCATCTTATTGTAGTTTAACAAATGCTTTCTGTATTCCCTACCGATATCTAAGGCGTGTGCAATATATAATTGTCAAGTACAATCGGCATTGTATGTTAATTGCAATATTGTAAGTGTAACTCTCTTCTGTAATCAATACCATATGAACTATTATGAAACGAGGGAAGGTTTGCAACCTCATCTTTTCTAACAGAAATATGAGATTCGTCTAAATCTAATGCATTTGTAAATGTTTAGCTCGATAATAATTTGATCTTTATATGTCTGAATTTTCAACTTTGGTGTATGATATGTTATTTAAAAACTTTGGGAAAATATTTTTAACAGAAAAAACGTAGCATCCGTAAATCTAACTCAAAATGGTTTGCCAATGAATGCCAAAATGATAAAAGTGATTCATAAAGAATGTTTGATAATAATCCAACAGATGACAACAAGTTGTTATTGTTGTCCATTAGAGTGTAAACGTCGCGCCAAATCTAAATTTTATAAAGGAAAAATATGTAATTTACGAGTCTTCATCGAGAACAATTTTGAAATATATTCAGAAATTTAAAAGTCGCATTATATCTTAGCATTATATATTTCCTTGTCAAAAATGATAATATCGATTTTTAATTCAAATATGGTTTTAAATCACTAGAAAAGAAGTCGCGATGTTCGAAAAATGTTTCAGTTCGAACAAATTAACAAGGAGCACCAGGGAATCCTTAGTTGGACGTTTAGACGACTTAATGCAAATGAGCTAAGGTAACTTAATCGTCACGTGATTTAGTCTGCGCTCCGAAAAAGTAACCAAAATGGCGACCAAAAAACCCTAAAATCTAGAGTCCTCATTCAAAGCTGTTATCAGAGGGGATTGGAGGAGAACAAACAAGAAAGTGGGCCCACTTAAGACATATTTGCCAAGTAAAGCCAAGAAACGTTAAGGAGCAAGGAAGCGACTTATCCAAGCATGGTAAATATCTATATACATGTCGAGTAACGCTCTTTCCGTGAAAGTTATTATTACTGAGAAACTAGTCTTATTTGATTGGGATTGTTCGGCGAACCCAAATAATTCACATCATATTCCATGGATACAAAAAACAAGAGAAACTCAGTCGATAATAAGAGCAGGGCATCGCGCCCGGGTTTCCCTGTATCCTCTCCCCCTCTCTCCGGGGCATCCAATTAGCCCATAGTGAGCAGAAACGGACGTTAATCAACACAACCAAACGAACAAACAAACTGGATCATCAGAAAATAATGCAAGAATATATTACTTTAAACAAAGTTTTTCCAGTTTATCATCTGCTGATTGAAACGATAATGTATCTGATTAATTTTAATAGTGAGGCTAATAATGACTTCCACATCGACAATTTAGAAATGTCTTTATTGCCAGAAAAAAGTAATTGCGTCACTAAATAGACACAAAAGTTATTATTATTATTATTATTATTATTATACATTTATATAGCTCTCTTTTCAAACAGGATATGTGCGTTCAAATGTGTTTCACATGGATGAAATCACTAACTGGAACGAACCGCATGATTATATATCCAGGCAATGAAATATATACAATAGATATGCAATATATATGACCCACATGATTCCCTCTATGGCAATGGGCGGCCAATTGAACCAACCCAAAATACCACTCGAGCCATTATATACACAAAACAGAGAAAGTATAATTACGGAATCTGGTGCATACTGTAACCTATGTGAGTGAACACCCTACAGTGACCATAGGAATTCAGTGCAAACAACGGCAATATCTGAAAACGATACAGCCTCCCGAAGTCACAATCTAAAATTACCTAGTTATAGTCTACTTTCAATCCAAATGAAAGCTCAGCCGGCTCTACATTTACTCCCCTGGTCATTGAACATTTCGCTTACAATAGTGAGCATTGTTAACATATAACGCGATTACGCAGCCACATTACCAGGTAGTGACCCTCACATGTACCTATTTTAACCCCTGGATGGCAACCTCGTGCGGATGAAATACACTGAACAGCGTTTCCGAAATTCGAATTGGTCCAGGCGGGATTCGATCCCCGGACCCCTGGGTTATCAGCTGAACACCAACAATACATACATTATATGGCGACCAGTAAAGACATGTCTTTTAAGAAGCTGAAAATTACATAACAGAATGTGTGAATTTGCATAAAAATATCCATGAAACACTTGTTACTTTGTGATTCATTTATTTATTATGTTAATAATGTATGTATTTGCCATATATATGTACATATTTGTTAATGGTCAATATATACCAAAAGAACTGTAAAAATGAAGTTCTCAGTGTTTATGTACCATATTACATGTATGCGTTTTTAATGTTCTTATTCAAGGATTGGTCCAACCAAACTTATTTTGATAGAAGGCATGCTTCAATAGTCATATGTTTGTTTTTGTTTCATTCATTACGATGATAGGTTTGTGCAAAAAGACACAAACAAGAATTGGCGATGCACTCGTCCTATTCAACAGGTGCTGTTGGATGTTTTCCTAAATACCAAATATATCTTACAATTCTCGATATGAAATACAGTGAAAATAATTTATCTTGTGTAAATTCTGAAGGGAGGTGATCCCCCGAGAGCAAGAATTGCAACACAAAAAGAGAAAATTGCAGACTCGGTTTCATTGAGTCTGTTCA
The DNA here is from genome assembly GCA_963576725.1 of Azorinus chamasolen. Classification (NCBI taxonomy): domain Eukaryota; kingdom Metazoa; phylum Mollusca; class Bivalvia; order Cardiida; family Solecurtidae; genus Azorinus; species Azorinus chamasolen. The sequence continues at coordinate 79,848,590 of OY755239.1, forward strand.
TGAACAGTAATTGAAAGTGCAACACTGCTCATGCCCCTAGCACCGGCTTAAGCGGTATTCAATTTTCAAAACAAGAAGTACTGAAATTCATGATCTCGAAGGACCAGAAGGTATAACAACACTGAGAATGAAGTACGGGGGAAAGATGGAAGTACCGCCTTGAAATTGTCAGTGATAAATGTCACTGGGGATTTCAGCTGGTTTAGGGACGCCCAACCTCACACTTATTCCATCCCCACTCTAACAGACAAACAGTGTAAATAAACGTATCCCCTCTCCGACTAATCTACCTACAACAACCGCGATGGCAAAAGCAGTGGTAAATTACATGGAAAACGAAGACACATTTAAGCGAAACGAACTTGATCCACCTATCGCTAGTGTACTTAGTGGTTGAGCTGCAAACAGAGTAACCTTAGAACAGTAATAAAGGGTACGACAAAAACGAGATCAAAAGTACAAAGATCATAAGCAATCAGAGCAGACTACAGGATCCGTCTCATATGGGTCTGCTGTGTTTGTGTAAAGCCTTTATATGATGGAAAAGGCAATTTGTATGTTCATATACTAATGCTGAACGTTGTCCACCTTATATACCTGTGTTGCTGATGTAAACAATGATTGCTCGTGTGAGATATCATAACACACATTTGACAGTATAGACCAGACTTTGTTATGTATACTCCTGTGAAGAACCATATAGGATTTACCGTTACATCGAGAGGATATGTCTGATATTCAGATGCCCTAGTGTCATGATAGTCAAAATGCAAATAAAATCATGCATACAAACTGTAGCTAATTCTTAATACCTAATGTTTGTGCTAAGCATACACAGCGAGCGTCGTTCACCAATCAAACCAAAGGATCGATTTCGGATCTTTTTCGATATTGTGCAATTTATATAGATTCCCCAGCGTCTAAGTCGGCTTAATGCTTTCACACCAAATTCACGCTAAATGACATCGATCACACATGAATTTCACACACCTTACATAATGTTTAATCCTTTCAATCCTGATTTTCAGATAGACTGATCGAGCACTCTAAAACGTCAAAGTGACCGTGAATATTCAGTTATTTTTTAAACAAAGTGTAACATGACATCAGTGCAGACCCTATTGAGAGAGCCCCTGGGAGCCATCTAAATATGGGTCTACACTGTTTGTTAGTGACCCGTGCCCCGCATTGAAAGGGTAAAGTTCTGGGAAACTTAATATAACAACGGAGGCTGTATTTGATAAATATGTTTAACATTGCGGATTTGAAATATAGAATTCGAAGCGTATCTAACCCATAGCGTAAACTGTCTGTCCAAATACCAAACCCTGCCCCAGGGATGCAAATGTAGACTGTAAGTCAGACAGGAAATGCCACATAAAGCATATCTGATGCTAAAACCCGTCACGGAAAAATAAATACAGCGATAAAGGACATTATACTTTATGTTTTCTTTGTATTGAGGTTTTACGTCGCTTAAACAGTACTTCAGTCATATTGTGACGTCCAGCTATTTACACTAATTACATGTGGAGGAAGACCCAACCATTGTTTTTGCACAGAAGAATACCTGTGTAGAACCAGAACACCTGTGTAGAACCACCGACCTGACGCAAGCTTGAAGGCTCTCATGAAAACCAAATATCTGGCCGGGATTCGAATTTTATTTGTTTCGAAAAGTGTCGAATACAACTTTATACAATGGAAATAACTAATGGTGCATTATTAGGAGAATGCAAACCAGATACAACGGTATGCTTGACTGCAAATGCATGAACAACGTTTCATAATCTAGGTTGATTATAAATATGTTCACTAATAAGTATACACGACTGCTAGAACAAACTTAAAATGTCAGATTATGTTTATCAAATTCAGCGCTTTGAGCTTCCTGGTGAACAAAACCTTCAACGTAGTTAAAAACCTCCAACCTTTAGCCTGATGGTGGTCGGTGAGGATTGCAAACACTTGAGATCCAGATAAGACGTCGAGTAATTCGGCATCTTATCAGGATCGAAGCTTTTTTGACACCCTGATTGCCAAACTGATAGCCAAACTGATAGTTTGTCATCAAAACCTTCAATTAAACCTCTCGATACTTGGATGATATTTTCAACATAGATAACTCTTTCTTTGCTGTTATGATTCCTATCATTTATCAAAAAGAACTCTTATGCAGTTTTTCTTGATCGAGACCTTAAACTAGCAATTGAATTATTTCTTCTAACATTTATGACAAAAAAAAACGATTGCGAATTTGATATTGTAAATATCCTCAACTTGACGGAGTTGTTCCCCGTGCTCCATCCTATGCGGTATACATTCGTTTCGGTAGATCGTGTTCTTCTGTTGACGAAAGCTCAGTTTAAATGAAAAGCTGCTTGAGTAAGTTTCAAGGTATCATGAACTAAAATTAAATAGTGGCAAGTATAAGTGCAATCTTTAAGACACGCATGCACAATTTATTTCACATCCAGAATTTTATGGTACAGTGGTAACTTTGTAAATTTATTTGACATTAAAATTATTAGAAAATGGACATGGTCCGATATTGCGACAACATACCGTATTACTGCATATCTGGTTGTCAACCCTTTTACAGTTGACAATCACACTGCAGTATCTTCATACAAACCGAAAGGAAAGCCTTAGACTCTTTAAAGACGCCCTCTGTAAATCCAGAAACGCATTTGTCGCACCCTTTATTAATTTTCTACAGCTACTCTGATTACAGCTTACAAAGTACACTAGACATAAATGTTACCAGTATGTTTTCGTTTTACATACAATTTACCACTGAAAGTGTGAGGTTTGGCGACCCTGATTTAGTTTAACTTCCAGCAGTGATACTTGTCATTGACCGTACGAAGGAGTATTTTTTCACCTTCATGTTAAAACAAGAACAACTTCAGATGGCCTCAGTTACTTTGATGACAATTACGATCATCTAATATAAACAAAATTATGACTTGACCTCATGTGTATATTCATATTGCACTTACACTTATTGTATTGTGTATTGTTATCACATATATCAACATACGACTGCTTTTATAAATCACGGTAAATCTCTCTAACGCAGCCACAAAACTGGGTCTAATTCTGGGTCTTAAAGGCAGTTGGTAGCTTAATGTAGAAACTTCTGTATTACTTTCTCCCTGCGTCAAGCAACCACCTGCTTATTACAGACGCCTATGTTTTTATAAAGTGGTCACTTTAGAGGGGTTATGCTATATCTTACTGTTGAAATTCATTACAGGTACTGCTTACAATTACGTTGCACATATGTCATTATTTATAGAACTTACCATTGGTCCGGGAATAGTTGAGAACATTGAGAACTTGAGAAATTCAAGAACTCTTCTGAAATTACAAAAACCAATAATGCTAAGTGGTTTAGTGACTTGACTTACGCGTTTTGTTATCTTTAAAACTGCAACAAAATGTATGCAATTAAGCATCAATCCATTGGGAAATACAAACTCGTGTTGAAGTGCAAGCATTTCATCGAATGCCGAAATAACACCAACTAAGGATATGTGTTAATGTTGCTACCAGAGACGCTGGCTTGATCCAAACAACGCTTTAATCTTTTAAGTCATAGAAGCAATATACAATATACGAATATAGTAACATCGATCTGAGATAAAACATAAAACTTCCAATTGTTTATACGGCTTTATTTCTACACATTTATCTAGCTTTCATATAAACTATGGAATGGCCTGGTATAGATTATTAGCATGGGATTTGCTAGAGTATTGCGTTGAGGCCCCATAATATTGGTCTACACGGTTTACAAATGTTAGTTAATCCATATTACGCATTCAATGTGTTATCCGAAACGTAGTAAAGGTAAACTATGGATATCTGAGTCTAGGAACGATTTGGAGGGATGTGAAAACCGTGTCCTTCATACAAATGTCTTCTTTATTCCTTTGCAAACAGGAGTCACCTGCTCTAGTTGCTTTTTGGTATAAAATAGTTCTGATGCTGCAGTTTCTGCTTGAGCTAAAATGCTATGTGTAATTATGAGATTATTTAATTGATCTTAATGATATATTACATGGATATTCAAAAGGGCAAAGGGCAAAACTGGGTGGTAATCATTGTTTCAAACACGAAGCTACTGAATACCAAGAATCCAACTATAAACTACGATAATCTTTCGATTATATATACAGTAGAACCCCTCTAATGCGACCACTTAATAAATAAACATAGGTGTCTTTATAAGCAGGTGGTTGCTTAATGCAGGGCAAAAGTAATGCAGAAAGCTCCTCTAGGAGCGTTCTGCATTACTTTTGTCCTGCATTAAGCTACCACCTGCATCTAGTACCCAGAAGTATACCTCTGTTAGGTGGTCGCATTAGCGGGGTTTTACTGTATGTCAAAAGCATATTCAAACACATTCCATCAAAAACAAGTATGGTTATTGCAACTTTGGTATGTAAGCATAACATTGAACTAATGTTTCATCCTGCTATAATTATCAACTTGTGAACGTTGATATTCAAAGTCATCTCCTTATACTATATATTACACTGTAATTACCGATATTCAAAAGATAATTTTGCAATAGATATGTAAAGAACCTATCACACAACTGAATGACATGAAAACGGGAAGTACATTAAATATGTATTTGGAGTGTAGACATAAAATACGAAACTTAACTAAAACCGGTTCCATGACAATATACAATATGGAACAACAATTTTCACTGGTTTTCACACATGCCTCTAAACAGCATATTGATTTGTGGTATTTTGGTTGAAATTAATTACACATATAAACGTTAATATTCAGCTACGAACATTAATTTCCCATGGGCTTTATTTGTCACTAGAATGTTTAAATAATTCTTTTGAAGTCAAACCAAGCCACTATGTTCATTTATTTGCTGATTATAATGTCATTTATAGTAAATTAAACTCATACATTTGCGATAGTGCCACTCCAACCTCTCCGTGAGATATATTATGACAACTATGACAATCATCATCCCTTTGAAATTCAAAGATCACGCCAAAACAGTACATGACGTAAATCAAACATGATTTAATCCTATAGTCTCTTTGGTCGGCTTTTATTAACTAAACGTTTTAAATAGAGAACGCTCACTATCTTAACATCAAATGTTCATTTAATAACTCACTACTTTAAAGCAGCATCAATGCCATGTGCGCTCACTTGATTTTCATGCCTTGGTTACATTCACAATAGACAACACATAATAATCAATCTTTCCAATAATTTACTGTACATTTGTCGTTTAAGTCGCGGGTACAGTATGAAATGCTTTCTATATGGTTTTGAATGACAAAATGGGCATATGCCCTCTGATCTGGGTCCACATTGTTTGCAAATGTCAGGACATGCGTGTCATGCGTTCAAACGGATAAATTTAGATGGTTTCTTAATACATGAAGGAAGTATTAAGCTGTGGGAGTTTTCTGTATTACTTTCGATTTGCATTAAATTACCACCTGGCCTGACGATAGTTAAAACATAATATTTGTAATAACATTGAAAATAAAAAACATAACTACTCTACATCATACCTCTCTGATGAACATATAGAATATAAGTACGTCTCTGTTAAAATGCGTCATTTACGAAATGCGAGTAATCGGCTACAAACAAATAATTTCCCATGAGGTTATTTGTCACTATATTATCCAAACATTTGATGTCAAACCCATTAATTTAATTGATGTGCCGATGCAAATGGTTTACATTGAAATTTGTAAAACATACTTTTCAACAGACGCAATCTAGAAAACAAATCTAAACTAGTTTAATGAGATAAACTCACGACGACAAGTAATACAATGATTAAGCAAACACAAAATAAGTCTAAGTATAGGTTAGAGCATTTTTATTTCATACTACGGAATACACAGGGGTCTGGACCGCTTCATTGGGGTCTACATGTACTATATAATAACAAGGGTTCCAACTAGCAGAACGGATATCCGTGTATCACGAGTACAAATATGACTGTAACTCTTGGAATTTAAATGATAATTTCGTAATTCTTTCGGCTATTGAAAGCCAATATATTTTTCTATCAAATAAATATAATCTTATAACGGTAACTTATGAACAAGTGTCAATCCAACAATGATTTTCTCAAAATTTCACGTGTTTTTAGGGTCATTGACAAACGTTCGTTCACCCCGGTTTCACTATATCACAGCAATAACCTGGCAATTTGCAGTTCAAAAAATGGCGTGAGTCAATAAAACGAATCAATTCTAACACCCAGCTCCAATTATTTAGTTCCCAGCATCAAAAGAATGATGTAAAACTAGCGAGTTTTGTCAGTTAGCTTCAAATCGTCGAGGAAGGAGCCATTGTACGTGACGTCACGGATTTTCCGATTTTTCCTTCGCTCATCCAATGAAATGGCTCCATTCAAATTTGTTGCAAAATGGCAGCATCCGAAATAGAAACATAACGACAGACGGAAAGGCCGCTGTTGCTAGTTGCTTATTTATTAAGAGGACAAAACAAATGGAGATTGGTGATATAATTGGGTTGTTTTATTGAACCACGCCATCGTTTGAACTGAAAATCGCCAGGTTATGGCTGTGATATAGTGAAACCGAGGTGAACGAACGTTTGTCAATGACCCAGAAAACACGTGAAATTTTGAGAATATCGTTGTTGGATTGATCATTGCGCGTAAGTTACCATGAGAATATTATATTTATTTGATAGTAAAATATATTGGCTTTCAATAGCCGAAAGAATTATAAAATTATCACTGAAATTGCAAAAGTTACATTCATATTTGTACTTGTGGTACACGGATGTCCGTTCTGCTAGTTGGAACCCTTGTTATTATATAGTACATATATACCCCAATGAAGCGTTCCAGACCCCTGTGACGGAATATAGAACTAAAGGCGCGGGGCGCGCCGATAGGACTATCGTTTGTAGTGTGAAATAAACATGCTCTGAGCTATTTAGTACAAGGCTCAACCGTCGCCGTCAATTTTCACGCCAACATATTGCAAAGTTGAAGATCAAAACCATAATGATTGGTCGAAGCGGTTTGATCAGATAATGTTCTGACGTTTCGCTTAATGAGATGAACAAGGGGCAAGCCTCATTCTTCGTTAAAACATGACGGACGATACAGTGAATTTCGACGTAATGTTCCAAGGCGCTTGGGAAATATTCAATACATACGATTTGGACGATTTTAATATTCCAACTTAAGCGCTCTTTTTATTGTATTTAGTAATTCGTTTAGAAGGGTGCTACTGCATTTGCAATGTTTTCATAACCCCTGTCCCTTTTCTTTTTTCACAGATAAATTGACAGAGCAGATTTGCCATTCACCGCTGTCATTTATCGATGAAATAGACAGAAATTTACGCAATATAGTATTGAAAGTACAAAAATGAGTCATGCAGGAAATACCACATACAGAACAAACACTCGCCCGAACAGCAACACAAGGAAACAGCAAATGTACATGGGTAGAAAAAACAACAAGAGACGCACAAAGACAAAACAAACATACAATAGGAGGAAGATGGAAGTACCGCCTTGGAACGGTCAGTGACAAAAGTCACCGGGGGTTTAAACCGGTTTATGGGCGCCCAACCTCACCCTTATTCCATCCCCATCCTAAAAGACAAACAGTGTAAATAAACGTATCCCCTCTCCGACTAATCTACAACAACCGCGACAGCAAATACAGTGGTAAAGTGCATGTATAACAAAAAACATTTAGCCACAACCCTGAAAGCTTGCTAATTCTTATCATTTTAGCAACATCTGACACAAGCATTTGACTTTAAAACTGAATTAGGGCACTGAGTGCCCGGTTTAGAGTGGTTTTGCTGTATTACAACAACCCCCAGATACACTTATATTCAAGCAAGCTCCTTAATTTCGCAGAGCAGTTAAAACATTAGACATTAGTATTTGCCTATATCGAACATACTGAATATATATGGAGGTAGATACGAGGGGTGTTCCAAAAATAATGTCACTTGCATCGGTGCTCATATAGCGGAAGTGCTTTTGTTCATTTTAATTTGCTCTGCCCTTCAAAATACTCTCCGCCAGCCAGAATACACCTTTTTAGCCGGTCAATCCATTTTTGGAAGCATTTTTCATACTCTTCAATGGGGACACCCATCAGACACTGATAAACAGCAGATCCAAGGGCATTTCTCGAATTGTATCTCCTTCCAGATAAATGATATTTAAGTTTTGGAAAGAGAAAATAGTCGCAGGGGGCCAAGTCTGGCGAATACGGAGGGTGCGGAAGGACGGTAACCTTCTCTGACTCCAAAAAGTCAGTCACAATACGTGCCTTGTGAGCGGGTGCATTATCATGCAAAAGTCGGACATACTTAAGTCCTGTTTTGGGGCGGCTACTTTTGTAGTAGTTCTTCAATTTTCTCAGAACAACGTTTTTATAGAACTTGCCTGTGACCGTTCTGCCTTTTGGCACCGGGATTTGAATAGCTGGACCCTTATTAGTGAAAAAATAGCATACAAAACCTTCTTTACCGTTCGTATTCGTTTGGCAATACTTGGGCGTCTGGCATTTTTAGTGGCCCATATTCGGTTGGAAACCTTCCGCTTTGGTTCAAAATAATACACCCAGGTCTCATCACCAGTGACTATATTATCAAAAGCCTTTTTACTATATTGGGTACATTTTGAGAAGTTTTTTTGCCATTGTTACACGCGTCTTCTTTTGCTCATCCGTTAACAAATGGGGTATCCATCTTGCATTTATCTTTCTAACTTTTAGGTGTTTCTTCAAAATTGCATTAACTCTTGCTAACGACAAGTTTGTCATTCGAGCCAATTGTCTTACGGTGAATCGAGCATCAGTTTTGAGGATATTTCGGATTTTTTCTATGTTACCTTTGGTCGTAGTTGTTGCATGACGACCTGGGCGAGCAGCATCTTTCAGTTGCTGCTGCCCAGCACTAAATTTAGCTACCCACCTACAAACAGTCCTGTGGGACATTTAGCCCTCCCCATAAATGTCACACACCTCGCGGTGAATATCTACAGCCTTTATGCCGAGTAATGACCTACCTTTTATATAGGCCCTAATTTCAAGAACATTTTCAGCTCGTTTTCCTGTCATTTTGTGTATAGTCTAACGAATAGGCTTGAAACGATATACACTGTACCGAGGCAAGTGAACGTGTGGACGAGATATTTACCTGTGTCACGAGCCAGTGATCACTCAATCGACACGAGGTGGTTTTGTGCATGAATTGCACGATTTCCGCGAAATAAAGCACAGATGACATTATTTTTGGAACACCCCTCGTAAGCGTAGACGGTTGCTTAGTGCATTAAGTTACAATTTTCTTACAGACCCAGAAGAAATGGTCGATGTAAACACGCTTTGCTGCACATATAGAAAGTCCTTTAGAAAAGCAGAGAATATTATATATTATCACTTATGGCTTGAATGCAACTGCCACATTAGCATACATACAATGACACAAATCATCCAAAATGGGCACAAGAAATCTTAGAAGGTATGAAAACATAGGAGCCAAAGTTTTCTAAAATAGACGGCATAGGAAAAACAGTGAACATGAACACTTTATTGCAAGAAAAAGTAAAGGAAATGAACAACAGCGTGTCAACCATTGAACAGTCATGAGAGTTTATACACAACAAGCGTGAGAAGAGTTGGACTGAATTCGAAGAAAACAAATCAATAATCAAACAGTCATGAGAGTTTATAAATACACAACAAGCGTGAGAAGAGTTGGGCTGAATTCGAAGAAAACAAATCAAAAATCAAAGAGCTTAAACATTTAGTACAGCATCTTGAAGAAAGAACAAAGTCCATTGACGATCAAAAAGCTGGAGTTGAAGAGAAGCTGACAGATCGAATCACGATAAATGCGGAAAACTTGATGTTTTACGGGATATATAAAAACTGTTGGCGAAGAGAACGGTGAAGACATAGTCAAAAATGTGTGCATAGAAATACTGGACATGAGAGAAGCCAATAAGATTACAGTCTACAGAATTTACAAGAAAAGCGCCCGAAAAACGCACCTAATTGTGCAAGTTTTCACAGGTATAAAGACAAAGACAGAGTCAGGAGAGTATCCGTCGAGAAATTCGCACAGCCTGAAAACAAAAACGTCCGGACCGGGTCACAATCCCCGGCAGAAGTGAGAGATGCTAGGAAAGCTCTATATCCGACAAAGAAAAGGGCGAGAGAGGATGAATAGACGGCAAAAATGGTGAAAGATAAGTTATAATATCAACGACCAACTGTACACACTGACGAACTAGAAGACGGGGGTGTAGAGGTGTCAACGGGAGGCTCTCAACATCAACATCAAAAGGAATCTTGCTGACAGAAACTTTATTAGCTTTATTTTTGACTATGATTTAATATGTTTAAATGAGACTCTCATAGGAACAGCTAGTTTAATACAAAGCTTTACTCTACATGTTCTCAGATCGCACATTGACAAATTATCTGAACACAAAAGATTCTTTTGAAAATTCCTTTTATAAATAAAGGTATTTATTTTATTGACTTCTAAAGTATATTAAGAGACAAAAATGTAATTGGCACTATTCCTAAATACTTTAAGAATACAGAACCACCTATTATTTGCTACAAACATAACAAACCCATCAGAAATACAATTTTCAACTATATTAAAATTGTTGCCGACCTTAATATTAATGATAATATTCCTGATAATAGAGATTGCGCCACCTCAAAACTGCTATTCTCCGGCCGGTCATGTGATCACTGGTAATTTCGAGATAATTAAAGATAAACGTCTACGATCTCTTCTGAATAAAGGTCCCAAATATAGAATACCATCCTTGATAGATTTTAACTCTTGTCGAGGTCAGATTGCTGAGGCTGTACAAACTTTTAGTATTAAATGGTGTCGAAGAGAACATGTTGAGTCTAATGCTCTTTCAAATTGGAAAAAAAATAATATTTGATATTATTGACAAACGCATTTCATTTTATAGCTCTAATGAAAACCTTCTTCCACCTAAATCTAGAAATTCGTTTAGACCTCTTAACAAGAGTACCGCATACGGTACATAATACGCCCACTTGCAAACTTTCTCTGATTCAACATGCCTTATAAGTGTTGACATTTTCTAATCTGTGCTTCAGATCTTGATTTCCATATTAAGGTGATACTATTTTTTAAAAAAATGAAGTGAATATCTTATTAAATAAAAAAGTTACAGCTAATCCTCATTTTTGCAGATTTTTGTAAAGTGCAACGGCCATAACTCTGTAAAGACAAACTGAATGAACCTCAAAATAAACTCAGCTTCAAATTTTGTTGCTTAAAACATTTGTGTTAAGTTTCATTTATATCATTTTAATAGTTTTCCCAGAAAACAACAGACAAACTAAAAGTTGACCGACTAACAAAGCGACGAACACACGAAGTTCAAGGACCATAACTTTAGAATAAAATGACATATCAAAACCCCCGCAATATATGTGAAAAATCACATTAAGGTTTAACCATATAAAGAAATTGAAGTAAATATCATTTCAAATGAAAATGTTATGGCCATCCTCATATTTGCATAGATTTGCATTATTTTTTAAGTGCAAGGGCCATAACTCCGAAACAACAAATCAAATGATCCTCAGAATCGAATTAGCTTCAGGTCTTGATGCATTAAACATGTGTATGAAGTTTCATTAATATTTGTCAAATAGTTTTGCCAGAAAACAGCGGACAAACTATTTGCATATATTTGCATTTTTTTAAGTAAAAGGGCAATAACTCCGAAACGAAAAATCAAATAAACCTCAAAATCGACTCAGCATCAGATCTTGATGCATTAAACATTTTTGTGAAGGTTCATTAATATCTCACAAATAGTTTTCCCAGAAAACAGCGGACAAACTAATTGCATTATTTTTTAAGTAAAAGGGCCATAACTCTGAAACAAAAAATCAAATGATCCTCCGAATAAATTAAGTTTCAGATCTTGATGCATTAAATATTTGTGTGAAGTTTCATTAATATCTCTCAAATAGTTTTCCCAGAAAACAGCGGACAAATTATTTGCATGTACATTGTATTTGCATTATTTTTTAAGTAAAAGGGCCATAACTCCGAAACGAAAAATCAAATAAACTCAGCATCAGATCTTGATGCATTTAACATTTGTGTGAAGTTTCATTAATATCTGTCGAATAGTTTTCCAAAAAAACAGCGGACAAACTATTTGCATGTATTTGCATTATTTTTTAAGTGAAAGGGCCATAACTCCGAAATGACAAATCAAATGAACCTCAGAATCGACTCAGCTTCAGATCTTGATGCATTAAACATTTGTGTGAAGTTTCAGTAATATCTCTCAAATAGTTTTCCCAGAAAACAGCGGACAAACTATTTGCATATTTTTTAAGGACAAGGGCCATAGCTCTGAAATGAAAAATCAAATGAACCTCAGAATCATTCAGCTTCAGATCTTGATGCATTATACATTTGTGTGAAGTTTCATTAATATATGTCAAATAGTTTTCCCAGAAAACAGCGGACAAATTATTTGCATGTACATTGTATTTGCATTATTTTTTAAGTAAAAGGGCCATAACTCCGAAATGACAAATCAAATGAACCTCAGAATCGACTCAGCTTCAGGCCTTAATGCATTAACCATTTGTGTGAAGTTTCATTAATATCTCTCAAATAGTTTTCCCAGAAAACAGCGGACAAACTATTTGCATATTTTTTAAGGACAAGGGCCATAACTCCAAAAAGACAAATCAAATGAACCTCAGAATCAAATCAGCTTCAGATCTTGATGCATTAAACATTTGTGTGAAGTTTTATTAATATCTGTCAAATAGTTTTCCCAGAAAAGAGCAGACAAACTATTTGCATGTATTTGCATTATTTTTTAAGTAAAAGGGCCATAACTCCGAAATGAAAAATCAAATGAACCTCAGAATCAACTCAGCTTCAGATCTTGGTGCATTTAACATTTGTGTGAAGTTTCATAAATATCTGTCAAATAGTTTTCCCAGAAAACAGCGGACAAACAAAATGTTGACGGACGAACGAACGAACGAACGAACGAACGTACGAACGAACGAACGGACGGACGGACAGGGCCACGACAATATACGACCACCTTTATTAGGCGGGCGTATAAAAAGGGTTTACAGGATTTCCATTCAAAGTACGCTTTTGTTCTTGCTGATAAGGCATCGAATAATGTGATTATTGTTTGACGATTACATTATATCGATGTCTTGAAGCAGGACATTATTAATACGAAGTAATACATTTCTGTTACTACTGACGAAAAGACCATCGTTTCAGGCCATGTCAAAAAGTGTGAACAATTTGGAACTGACATTAAAATTACACAACATAAACTTCCTGCAATGTATTGGTTACCAAACCTACATAAAAAACATATACAAGTGATTGGTATTCCTATGGGTACGAATTGTGCACCACTGGTCGCCGATTTGTTTTTGTACTGCTATGAGAGAGCTTTCATGTTACGTTTAAATCCACAGTCACAAGAAGATGCTATAAAATCATTCAATGAAACTTCTCGATATTTGCATGATATTTTTAACTTGGATAACCCTTTCTTTGATGCTCTGATTCCTACTATTTACCCAAAAGAACTCAGCTTGAATAAAGCTAACCCTGCCGACACTTGTTCAGCTTTTCGTGACCTTAAAGATGTATGCTGCGAAAAATTTCCGCAAATTTTGCCTTTCGAACTGACTTCAAAATTGGCATCTATGTACCTTAAAAGTACAAAAATGAGTCATGCAGGAAACACCACATACAGAACAAACAGTCGCCCGAACAACAACACAAGGAAACAGCAAATGTACATAACTATAAAAACAACAAGAGACGCACAAAGACAAAACAAACACACAATAGGGGGAAGATGGAAGCACCGCCTTGGAACGGTCAGTGACAAAAATCACTGGGGGGGGGGGGTTAAACCGGTTTATGGGCTCCCAACCTCACACTTATTCCATCCCCACCCTAAAAGACAAACAGTGTAAATAAACGTATCCCCTCTCCGACTAATCTACAACAACCGCGACGGCAAATACAGTGGTAAAGTGCATGTATAACGAAAACATTTTACACTTTTTAACGTTAAACAGTACGGGTCAGTAAATAGTTGTTTGTGTCGAAAAAACTAGAAAGATGGATTGCTACGGAAACCAACGGAACAGCCTTCGCCATTGACCGGAATCTATTGTAAGATTCAAATTTTACATACCGGAAATAATCATTCGATGTACCTGTATGAGTTAGCTCCCTTTGACCGTTATATTTGATTGACACCATTGAACGGTATAGTTAGCATGTGGTAAGATGGGCATATTGCCTTATTTTCCTGAATAAAATCTATTACGTAGGCCAAAAACCAGTGTCAGTCATTGTACATGCGGTAAGAACCTAATTAATATTTAAAGCGTTATTCCGAAATAGAATCGGTGTCATTCAGAATTTGGCCGAAGATGTCCGCTGATTTCCGTACTAATTTTCCGTAATAAAAACGAGGCTTCTTTTTAAGAATTTAGCAGTATTCGGATAGCGATAATATTTAGCTGAAAAATATATCCTTTCGGAAAATGGGTTGTAATCATTATTTTCATTGTATGTATACCTGTACAGCTTTTGGTGTTGATTGATTAATACGAAAAATGCGCATAATACATCTTTAAAATTGACAATGGAATGAGTTCTTCTAAAATATATGACAAAAGAGATGATTTTGATTTTAATATTGTAAATTTCCCTCATCTTGAAGGAGATGTTCCCCGTGCCCCATCTTACGGTGTTTATATACCTCAATTTATTCGTTTTGCTAGAGCTTGTTCATTTGCTGACGATTTTGACAATCGAAATCTCATTTTAACTGAAAAGCTGCTTAACAAGGATATAGATACCATAAACTAAGACAAACTTTCTCTAAATTGTATTAGCGAAATCTTTCACTTACTGGCCAGTACAGGGCGCTCTTGAGACATGGTATTTCCCTCCTGAATTTTGTGGTGATGTGATTAACAAACTTCGTAAGATTATTGGACATACCCATGTTCTCACTTTGTTCATTAAAGATGTTAAAAAGTCATTGAAAAGGGATAAGGCCCTATGGTACTACACCATACCGCATGTCTCGTCAACCCTGTTACAGTTGGCCATCACGCAGCCCTCTTTGCATGTAGACCGACAAGAAAGGTTTAGTACTCTATGAAAGCGACCTCTTAAAACCGCAAACGGAAGGAGGACGTTGGATATCTGTACTACAGTGCTCCCTCTCTACAACGACATCATTTGGGATACGAAGATTGTATGTGTTGTTCAGAGGGTGTTGTTATAAGGAGGGAAAATCAAACATAATTAGCTTGTTTGCAGATTCCCAGATAACGCCGTTATACCTCTATCAAACCCTATGTTGTGACCACTCTTTAGAATCGTCACAAAGTGACGATTCTAAAGAGGGTCACAACATAGGGTTTGATGGAGGCATAAAGAAAATACGATGGAAAAAGTTGTTTCTGGAGCCTTGTTGTTTCGGAAACAGTGACATGCCCTGTTGTAAGGAGGGAATCGTTATTGAGAGGGCCGTTGTAGGGAGGGAGCCCTGTATTTCGTTTTTAACGTACCCTTTATTACTTTTCTACAGTCACTCTGTTTGCAGCTCAATCATCGAGTACACTAGCGATAGGTAGATACAGTTTGCTTCACTTAAATGTTTTTGTTTCACATGCACTTTACCACTGTATTTTCCATCGCGGTTGTTGTAGATTAGCCAGAGAGGGGGATACGTTTATTAACACTGTTTGTCGTTTAGGCTGAGGATGGAATAA
Organism: Azorinus chamasolen; assembly: GCA_963576725.1. NCBI lineage: Eukaryota > Metazoa > Mollusca > Bivalvia > Cardiida > Solecurtidae > Azorinus > Azorinus chamasolen. The sequence goes on from OY755239.1 coordinate 79,864,470, forward strand.
GTGTGAGGTTGGGTGCCCCAAAACCGGTTTAACCCCAAGTGACTTTTGTCACTGACCGTTCCAAGGCGAACTTCCATCTTCCCCCTATTGTTTGTTTGTTGTGTTTATGTGCGTCTCTTTATGTTTTGGTAGTAATGTACATTTGCTGTGTTTTCTTGTGTTGCTGTTCGGGCGGATGTATGTTCTGTATGTGGTGTTTCCTGCACGACTCATATTTGTACTTTTAGAGCCGATTGTGCAAACACCGTATACAGATAATAATTTGTTCGGTGCTTTTTAAAACCAAGTATTTGTTTATGCAAAACTATTATATAAACTAATTACATTTACATTAAATCAGTGATTGATTAATAAGGACTCGCGAGACAGTGAAACATCGTCTGGATCAAAACTACTTGACCATCTGACAGCCCAGGAGAGTCTGTCTTAGACACCATTTAAAATATGAGTCTTAAAGACAGATGGTAGCTTAATGCAGGTTGAAATTAATTCTTGATGAAGGTTGAAAACAATACTTTTGCCCTGCATTAATCAACCTCCTGTGTTTTAAAACTCTCCAATTCAATAAATGAATATTCGCTTAATAAAGGTTCTTCGTAATAAGAAATTGAACAAGTGAAGTGAACTGCCATCTTATGATTGCATAAAGATAATAAACAAGAAATGTGTTATGAAAGTGTTATAATCAGTTTGCACGAATTGTGCGGACAACGTCAGTTTTGTTTCTACTGTTAGGAAAAAGTCCATGACAAATTGTGCTAGTAGTGTACAATTATTTAATGTCACGTTTTCTGAAAGTGTGTTTGCTTTAACAAATTAATTGGTTGATATTGTCTGGATATTTGGACAGAGGGAAATTTGAGTAACTGCTTGTTCATCACGTTCACGGTATCGAATTATCAGGAAATATTTGAAATATTCAAGAGCCATATTTCATCATTATACGAAACTATTTACATTAAGTCTGTTTTATATTGATCCTGATGTCATTCGTTGAACGTATTTGTTCAAGTCTTCGTAAAATTGAATGTTCTTGATTATCGCAATATACGTAAACAAACTGTTTGCCATGTTTGACATGCTGTTGAACATGTTCATATCGGTTGATATCGGGGTAATTTCGTGAGAAATGGGTCACTGGTAATTACCATTTTAATTACTTTCGTAAAATAATTTCAATTTTTATATATCCTCTTATATCCGGGCTGTGTAAACCTTGTACTTTCCTTCAAAATCACTGGAGCTCTGACGCCTTGAAAATCATTTGACTAAAACGTTAATATTATTATATATAAAGACTAAATGTCTTACAACTATAAAGCAAATCATTGCTTTTTGTTTAGTATGTATGTAACGAAACAACACACTGTTATCAATAATGAATTAAAGCAATTATGTCTATCGATATTACGTAATTCTAATATTTGAAGTTTAAACACAGAATTCAACCATTTGCTCCATGTATATTCATATTGGAAAAAGGAAAAAATGATATCATGAATATCAATGGATTGAATTTTCAAAAAAGCAAACGAATACAGAAACTGTGGAGGGGGAATTTTATTTACATTTTGACTTTGGTGAAAGCGGGATAAGGACGAGGTTGGGTACCCATAAACCAGGTTCAAGTCCCCCAGTAGCCCTTTTTTTATTGCTTTTGGCTGCTGGCCGTTCCAAGGCGGCACTCCTGCTTTCAGCCTACGGTCAATTTTGTTTTTTAATATGCTTAATGTTTAATGTGTTTCGTCTTGATATGCGTCCTGTTATGTTTTGTCTTGTGGCTTTGCCGTTTCTCGTTAGATGGTGTTTGATGCGGTGTCATTCCGTGTGTGGCTCTCCCTGTTTGACTATTTTTCCATATTTATCAGATCTATACAGTCACATAAGCAAACAGAGCAGAATTGATCAGACGGCTGTAGGGGCTGTTTGATCTAGATCTATTCTGTTTGCAAATGCGCTAGAATGCGTATTTATGCAGCAATTTGCTATATAAATTGCAAATGGGTTGAGAGATTTTCTACCGCTTTAACAAATTCTATTACGACTCTAACGTGTAAGCAGATTTGTTTGAAGAAGAATGTGTAGTTCCTTACTTAAAAATCGCAATTCATCAAAATCAATTTCCACTTTTCCATCTGAATTGTGTTTATTCAAGAAAATCAAACAATAATACTTACATAAAAGTCACAAATTGTTTACGAAAATAGAAAAGACCAATGGTGCTCTTTAAGTTAGCAAAATACATTTTCTTAACAGTATTAATCAAGTGAAAACATTTATTCATTGTGTAAATGACACGATTCTCAGTGATATTTTAATTCAGATATATATAAAATACAGATATTTTGGTTAGTAAAATAATAACCACAGTTTCAATGGATAACAATTTATCTGTGTTTCGTTCTAATATTTGTCTGAAACATGATAAATTGCTATGAAAACAATGATGCTCATCAAGAAAACGCATTTTCTTAATAGTATATTACATAAAACTTGATCGAGGGAAAACATGTATCCATATTTATTGCGTGCTACTAAAAGACGAACAACGAAAACCAAACGAGCCGAACATGGACTGAAATATATGCTATTAAAATGAGAATAATCAATATATCTTCGGGATCCTTAGTTTCGATGTTTTTAGCTTTCAATACCGCTTAAGCCGGTGCTAGGGGCGTAAGTAGTGTTGAATTTTTCATAACTGCTCATGAACAGACTCAATAAAACCAAGTTAAGTTTCCCTTTTTGCATTGCTGAGTTTGCGTCTGAAGGATCTCCTACTTTCAGAACTTATGCGGAAACAAGACACTTCGACAGTGCCTCTGCATTTGAAGTTCACTTTGTATTGACTACAGACATACCCAGGTATATAGGATCTGTCACGAGTTTTCTTTTAAGAAAAACATTTCTTAAAATTGTCCATAAAAACAAAGACTCGCTTAACTTTATTTATGGACTCGTTTAAGAAAAGTTTATTTCAAATGAGTGAGTGAGTTGGGTTTTACGGCACTGCGACACTGAATAGGTAATATAGGTAATATAGCGCCAATGAATGATGAGATGACATGATGATGAGGGATGATATCAGGAAGATGATTTTGGTGAATCTCATTCGCTGCAAAAGTTTAGTTCTTGGCAGAGGGGATAATCTCCGTCAAATAAACAAAAACATCCCTCAAATGAAAACCCATGACTGATTCTTTTGATGCAACGCTTTTGATGTAAATATACATGTTCGGTTTAATTTTGTCCAGAAATGGGAACCATGTGACGTTACATCTTACACTACACGTGTTATATATAAACAAGTACGTAATGGATGGTTATATTTATCCGGAGACAAGCAAAGTTATGTGATAAAAAATATTTGATTAGGGTAAACACATCTTACACAGTGTAAATATTTATACATACTATCCCTGTATCATATAACTACACGTTTGTACGCCTTTGCAAACAGAGTAAAGCCAGACCAGACGGCTCCTGTTTGATCATACCCTGCTTTGTTTGATTATGGAGTTATATAGATCTGGCCAATCCAAACATTTTCTTACTCACATTAAACTGATTAATATGTACAATACTTTATTTCTTACATACATATTCATGGAATAAATGGTAAAACAATGCCGCTGCCCTGCAAAACAGGAATATGGCTTATCGTACCTCGCGGGCCATACGATGCAATCATGATTTAGAGGGACACAATGCATTAACGTCGACAGGAAATAGGCGCTCCGGCTAACTACCATGGTTCCTGTTCGATATAGCGATAAACCTATTCCGCTTGGTGACGAATTGATTATTTACATTTACAAACCGCTGGACTCCTTATGAGACTCTGAGTAACTCAGCGTCTCAAAATTATCTTACCTGCTATATAGGTTTATTTTGTAAAAGAACGTTGTGTAGAAATATATTCTATAAGTACACATATAGGCAATGGTGTTGGTACAAGAAAGGTGGAACTGCATGTGTTAAATTGAATGGTATGCCAAATGCTTTGTAATTAATTTCTGCAAATGCTCTTGTAACTAACATGATCTTGTAAATGCCATTTATAATTCCCATTGAATGTGTGTATGTTTAGTCTTGAAAGAACTGCACAAACCGCCTTGAAGATCCCGTCTGTACAAAGAACACTGCATACCAACAAGCAAATACTTGAGAATAATACACATAAGTATATTTGCTAATCATGTTTGCCATCCAGTTAAGATCCGATGGGCAAATATTAATATTGGACATGCCATGACATTTCAATGCAAGGTACCTCAGTAAACGTATTCCTCACCACAAAAATAACTAGTTTTCAATGCATGACAAGAGCAGTGGCGAAGGCATGCTTGATTATTTAGTAAAAATGTTTACTTTAGACACTTTATCAATATTATACAATATTTCCTGATGAAACCAAAACTTTGTGCAAGCAATAAGCTGCTAAATGTTCGATTCATGGGCCAGATTACATATGGTTTCCCATCAAGCTTACATGCCACTAGAATTGGGATTTTGCGTTGGTACTTACTGTTCAATTGTTCAAAAGTAATTAATGTGTCCCAAGAGAAAGCTTATCCATAGTTTTGTATTGATTTGTAGATTGAAACTCGTTTCAGTTTCATTTACTAAGAACTAATATAAATTATTCAAACACGAGGGTTATGCAGAGCCTTGCAATGTGCTTGTGACGTCAAACAATATGCTATGTGATATGTCATTGTGGTTTAATATTTTAATCCAACTTTGAGATATGCTTATTTGCACTTTTTGTCTTTTATAGTAGGGATGGAATAAGTGTGAGGTTGGGTGCCCCTTAACCGGTTTAAGTCTTTCACCGCCAATGTCGCAAACATGTATATATGACTGTACCCTTTCTGCCATGGTCACGATTTGCTGTATCCATGTGCCATTAACATTCATGACCTTATTGTTTCTACATAAACACCCAGGAAGTAAAGGGTTAAATGATGTTTTAAATTACTATTAAATCCATGCTGTAGAATTCTGAATTCTGTTTATCCTAATGTCTGGGGCACACATATTTTGCATTTAAAAATCCAATATTACACAATAATGAATTATTAATTTAAATGTTTTGTCAAATAACACAATAAAATCACATAAAGTGATAATAATCTATTTACATTAATACTGTCACGTTTCAGAAGGTGTTATGAAGTAATTTCCTCTTTAAACTATTCAAAACGTCAGAGCACAATCAATGCAATGCAGCCTACACGCTTGGTGCAAAATCTACAACACCTTATTATGACTGTTATGATCATAACTTTACAATGCAATTTAGGTTTTGCACACTAAGGTAGAAACCATTATTTCGTTATTGTTATAAATGAATTTATGATAAATCACGCTTCTAGCACATTACGAGATCCACCACTGATTTTTGAATATTTTTAAATAACTACTGCTAAATAGGCAACCTAAACGCCGGGTGTTTAGTTCTTAGACTAAAGGTAATCTTGAATAATCGGTTGTTTAGTTCGAAGTGTATACCTTTATCGCTGGTATGAGCCACGTGAATGACAGGTACGCGTGCTGCTAACGTATGCGGCAATAGCTTGTTCGGTAGAACACATACTTTACGCTGTATGGGTCGCGAGTTCGGATCCAAGCCCTAGCGCGCTTTTTTCTTTGCTGTGTGGAATATTAAGATTGTTCAAATCGACTATATTTCCTCAGCGCCTTCGAACTATGCGTCGAATTTTTACTGTTTCGTACGCCATGTTTCATCGAAGAATGAGGCTTGTTCATTTCATGTACCTAAACATCTGTTGATTACCTGATCGAACCGCTTCAACCAGTCAGTATGATTTTGCTTTGTAACTTTGCAATATTTTGCGGGTAAATTTGACGACTAATTCTATATTCCGTAGTATGAAAAGAATTGCTCTAACCTATACTTAGAATGTATACAACGGATATTCTATATGCCTCCACTATCCACCTCCAATGTAAATGATTGAAATGGTGTTAGACATACAAGTACGAACTAACAATCCCATATTCATTTAGCGAAATTCCTTGTGAATACAACTAGACGATCAGTGATGCTGATCACTTTCCCCTGAAATCAAGGTTTTAACCCTTCCCCTTATTTAAGAACTAAATGACATCACAAAAAATGATTAGCTAAACTTTATAATGATGTATAAATACAGGATTAACTGGTCATCACAGCAACTGTAGAATCCACCTATATAATTCCATGAGCAAAGGGAGCAGACCATGAACAGGCGGCTCTTACTGGAGTCGTATGATTAGGGTGAACTCTGTTTGCAAATGCGTTAAAGGCGAATCTATGGAGTAAATATAATAAACCCTGATGCAACGTTTTCGTCCTTATTTTATACATACGGCGTATCACTGATTTTTACAGGTCGTACGGTCGTCGTTGAATTTTAAGCGAGTAGTTATAATTTCTACGGCTGTCGTAGCTTTTTACAACAAGCACTAGATTCACTACACATAGTCCGTGCGAGCGCCGTGCGAGGCACCGTGAGGCTTCCTTTCGGTTGCCGTATAATTTTGAGAAAAAAATACGGTGACCGAACGGCGGCTTCACGGTCATCGTAGGGTGACCATGGGTCATCATATCAAAACCGTACGGCAGCCATATCCACAATTATATACAATTTCTGTCTCTACAACTACAACATACGCCGTACGGTGGCCGTAGCACTGCAGTATATGGTCGTAGGAATTCTGAGGCGCCCGTAGAAATGATATGTGTCGTAGAAATATTAGACTATTCCGCCGCCGTGACAATTGTGACTGATGCATAAGTATCCTTTCAACTCTTTGGGCGCCAACTTTTAAAGTGTCGCCTGCAATAATAATTTCATATCAAATATAATTCTAAACTAAATAATAAATGTATATTAGTAAAACATTTGTTTTTAAAAACCTGTATGCTAGGGCTAAAATAATACAGAAAACAGTGAAGTCCCATGTCAGATGCCGCCTTGAAAAGGCGGCATCTGACCTGGGAATGCACTGTTACCAATGGTGCCAACAGGCGACATTGGCGCCGAAAGAGTTAAACAAACCGTGGTATACGACAGCCCATGCGTATCATCATCATCATTGATTACAGGCGAGGGTGTCATATCATGCATACACTTTCGCTACCAATTTTTCTCGTCTGCAAACTCTACCGTCTGCTACACTTTTCTTTTCTTATTTTCTTTAGTTTTGTTTAAAACTCAGTTACGATAGCAAATACTTTGGATCCTTAAGTGATCTTGAAAGTGTTAATCACTTTATAGAGATTGTCAGTTTTATCCTGAATTAAGAACACGTTCTGTTGGGCTAATTATACTAAACTATTCAAATATTTGCCATTCACTTATACGTCGACGATAACCAAGAACAAATGGCCATTAGTGTCAATGCAAATGGGAGCTGATAACATAAATGCTAATTTTGATGGTTTTCGTGATATGACATATCATGTACATATTGAGTATCATCTGGTTTAATATGTCTATATAGGTCAATGTGTTTGTGCAGATATGCCGACAATATGCCTTTTCTCGTGCAGGATTATTGAAATGTATCAATAGTTTGTCACAATCGGCCAAGCTATCTCGTTGGTGTTATGCTGTTTGAATGCGTCATATTTCAGACAAATTAGTAGATTTAAGTATACAATTATCATATTTTATGCATAAATGTTTAACTAAAGTTCGATTATACTAATACACCCAAAGCAATAGATAATTCGCCCTTTCCATATTAAACCAAAGGTTGAACCTTTGAAACGATTCTAAACAGTGGTTATAACACACGGTTTAGTGGAGAAATATAGGAGTTATTTCGTGAAATTATTCTTGCCTTGGCGTCGGATATCAATGGTCCTAATACTAAAAGGCTCAGATGTATACCTACCATGCTCAGATGTATACCTACCAGGCTCAGATGTATACCAATACCAGCACATCATGAGTACATATGCCATGCTGTTATTATGTCTTACATGAACATTCAACAGGACAAAACAGGAACCCTTCTTAAAATAATTAATTGTCATGCTAGGGATGTATTGTTTATTTGCAAGACATTGGAAAAAGTTATACTTTCAAAAACGGAATAAATTTGTTGATCACATTACAGACGGTTTTATATCTTAAACCGACAAGACCGAAGGCTGAACATTTCTAAAATTACATGAACCTTGTGCCCATTGTACATTGTGTTCATTTAATACAAACTGAAATATATAAGTTAATATAAGAAAATGAAATCGCAGCATATAAATTGAATACAATACTAACAGAAGCTACATCATATGTATTATCATTTATACAGTATACTTTTTTGTAGTAATAACGGACTAAATTCTGAAAATGGGTGATCCCTCGAAAGCAAAAGTAGAAATGCAAAAAGAGAAAATTGCAGACTCGGTTTTATTGAGTCTGTTCATGAGTAGTAATTAAAAGTGCAACACTACTCACGCCCCCTAGCCCCGGCTTAAGCAGTATTCAATTTTCAAAACTAATAACATGAAAACTAATGATCCCGAAGAATTTATAGTTCAGAGTTCAGACACTTCTATGTCACGATGCACATTCAATTTGCACTAGCACAAGAAACTAGATATAGACGGCCTAGCTGTAAATAAAGCTGTTTTAAAGCCGGAATTTAAGCTATTTCCTTCTTTTGTAGTTTCCTGTATTTAGCCAACCTGAGAATGCTAAGGTGAGATTATTTAGATCGACCACCGTCCGGTGTCCGTCCGTTCGTCCACTCATCTGCTTGTCCGTCCGTGCTTTAAACGGTATCTCCTCCAAAGGCAGAATGTAACCAAACTCTACATAAATGGTCACAGTACCATGGTCTGTCAAACTGCTAAGATAATTTGGAGCCATGTTGAACCTTGGTTGACATGGAAACCAACATTAATCTTTAAACATCTTCAACATTAATCTTTAAACATCTAAATCCAGTGGTCACAACTAACGAATAATCTTCTAGTGACTTTCTAGCTAAATTACTATATCTCAAAACATATGACCGCGAGGGGACTGGGCTAGATTTTCTTATATAACTATATAGAAAAATATTCTTCTTCTCCAAAACCATGCCAATACCTGTAAAATACAAGTCAGCAGGGTTGGATCTAAATAATCTTATATGACTATATCTCCTCTAAAACCTGAGGTCGAATCTGAATAGCAATTGTCCTCTGGTGGCCTTCTTTCAGATTTACTAAAATTAATTTCATATGCAAAAAACATGAGCACCAGGGACAGGGCTAAAGTTCCATATGTGTCTATATTGAAAATGTTTAAACAATCTCAAAATTAACAGTCCAATTTAAAGTGTATTCGGCAGGAAAAGTCCTCTGATGAACACATTGAGAATTAATTTTGACTACCATGCATTTTGAACAAATTCAGTAATCTTCCGTTGAAAAAATATAAAAGAAATACTATGATTTTTCGGAGATTGTTATAACTAGTTTATCGCTATGTAGTATTACAATTCGCAAGTGAGGTATATAGGGCCATCATTGCCCTCTAGTTTTAAGTGCTTTTTGACACCTTTCGGAAGAAAATAGTTTCTCTTTAATGTTTTTTCTTTGAAGAAATGCGTTTTAATGTCATTTAATACTGCATTCATTACATATCATATCTGATTTATATCTACATGTATATTCTGATTTTCTACAAAAGGAAAGGTGGGTCCTTTTAATGTGGCGTTAAATTCAGTTATTTATCAGTAATCCTATTTTATGACATCGATCACATATTGCGTCTGTTGTAAAAATGATAGTTATATGGTTTACGAAATTAGATTTATTGGACGATTTCGCAACGTAATCCGACTGTATCAAATGCAGGGGATCAGATAAGAAGAACTATCGAAGGGCATAATTATGTTCGCATATAAATCAAATCCTGTGACTACTCAATAGAATGTTAGAAACGACGGTAGTACAGTAAAATATCGACACTACGAACTTTTAGTATGTCTTTGTAGGCAGGTGACTGCTTAATGTTTGATGAAAGTCATACAGAAAGTTCACCCATCATTAAGCTGCCACCTGTGTTAAGGATCAATAATGGTATGTATTTGAGTATTCGTAGTATCGAATATTTACTGTATTTGAAATGGGGTTTTCAGTAGTTGAACTTCAACCATTGTATCTGGTCTGCTGAATTGTGTAAGTAACAATGTGATCAATTTAATGAGATTGTGCAACTTGAGCCAATACGCAAATTATTCTTTTACTAATTTGAAAACATTTTGCATTTGATCGGTCGAAAAATGAGGACGAACTATTATTGTCCTGTTTTATTGACCTGTCAAATGTGAATATTCCTACGTCGCTGAAAGGATATATTTAGCTTGGGTAAACCTGTGTTTCAAACGTTTTTCACGAGATTCACAATAAATGTACAAGTACTCGAATTAGCCAAGTAGGAAAGCTTTTATTAGCGGAAACAATCGATATCAACCGAAGCTATATATGGCGTGTTCAGCAAGCGTATAATTATTTAAATTTGACAGGTTAATAAAACAGGACAATAATAATTTACACAAAGCTGTCGCCAAACACAGCACACAAGATAAATAGACTACTGTACGCTGTACGTCTACAGCTAGGCGATCTATATCTAATTAATCGTGCTAGTACAAATCGCACGTGCATCGAAGCGTCTGAACTATAAGTCGGTAATAATTCAGTATTAGTTTATTACCAATATAAAGTATAATGTATAAATAGTAATACATATCATGTAGTTTCTATTAGTGTTGTGTTCAATCTATATGCTGTTATTTCGTTTATATTAACCTTTTTAATTTGCATTTGTACAATATGCGATAGGCACAAGGTTCACACAAAGTTTGTTTTCCAAATTACGGTAAATTACCCAAAACGTTTAACGTGATTTGAAAACAAAATCATTTTGCGTTACGGTGTGCATTAGCTTCTTTTTCAAATTGCGTTTTTTTCATTTCATGTCTACAGTGCCATCATGTATTCGTGATATAAATCTCGAATAAAGACTCACAATTAAATTATATCATAGCTCAACATAATGAACACATGTATAAATTATCAGCCTACACAGCAATACGATTTTGGAATATACCAAATTTATCGCCACCATTGCATAAATAGTATATCTGCCATGAATTGCGAATTGTTTGACGTGGTACATTTGCATGTTGCTTGTTTGTATATCGCACTTTGTCACCTGAATGGGTTGGATTTGGTCCTAATCACGTCAAGACAAACGCAAAATTGATTGCGAATTTATTCAACATTACTTGTTACATAATTTGTTTCTTCAGTAATGCAGTAATGTTTGCTTCTCGTGCAAAGCCGTTCAGATGTGCAGATGTGCGTGTGTGTTAAGACTAACCAATTGTACATAACGGAGAAATATCTGAATAGTTCACCTCTGTCCACTTTAGAATATATACAGTATGAAAAGGTGAAGGTTGCAGGCTGATTTTTTATGACATATAATGCAGTCTTTGATCAGGGGGTGTCCTCAAAACTGGGTCTTCATTGTTGAAAATGGACAATGCACTCGTGTCAGGCATACATGACATTTGGTACGCTGTACTACTTTCGTAAATGTGAATGGATACTTATGATAATGATGTATATAGCACATACATGTACTGTATACGCTACATGATATTTATCTAGGGAAGAAGATTTCCCAGATTTACTAAACACAAATATATTTTGTATCTAGCAGTATATATAGCTTGCGAGACACCATAAATGTACACCGACGATTGCAAAAACGAAATATGAAATAAGAATCCCCAAACATTAATAAGGGTCCCCCAGACATTATAAGATGTTCTGTATGCGTTATCAAAAACCCATAAAACGCTCTTTTACGATTAAATGTAACGCCACATCACAAGAAAACAATACTTGACTAGTAACGCCATTATTGGTGTACATCATGGCTGACAATCACTCGGACATAATTACTAATCAGCATCTCACCAGGGACTGCACTGTACTGCCTAGGTCACACATTCATGGATGTGACACCATATTAACTACGGATACTATCCGGCATCATTCGTGGCAATCTGTGCTGGCATCATTCCTGGCAATCTGTGCTGGTCCGTAGCTTTCCGTATTTAGCCGTAGTCATACGTAGTAGTACTTGTATATCCGTGACAATTTTTGAACATGTTCCAAATTTGACCACGGATCAAACAACCGTAGTACATCCTTACTAAACCGTATTAGAACGTACTGGTCCGTTTTAGTCCGTATTAAAACCGTATTATTCCGTACTTTCTCGTAGGTCCGAAGTCGGATTGCTTAGGTCCGTGTCGCTTCGTGCTATTTCGTATCAGATCGTTCTTATTCGTACTAAACCTTACTTATATTGCAGCAAACCGTTGTTCACGCCCTGACACGTGTCGTTCCGTATATAGCCGTGTCATTTCCGTATTAAACAGTATTGTACCGTAACAATCCGTATCACTCGTTGTCCATTTCCTACATTATCCTACATTCGGTACTTCAACACCCGTAGCCACACTGTTGTGTGCATCTGTATCGGACTATGTAAATTGACATTTCCGGGGTCATCCGCGAGATTTAATCCGTAGTTGAGCCGGCGATGTGATCCGTGAATGTGTGACCTAAGCATTACGGCAACAGACGAAGGAATAGTATCTGACAAGTTACACATGGTGTATACTGCTCGCTTAGTTCTCACCCTAATGTTAATGAATTATACGAATATCACATGGTCACCGCGAGCATGCATACACTCATAGGTAAGAAAGATCTACATTCTACAGGCAGGTAAAAATAAAAGGTATAGGAATTTACAAAAGGTACGTCAAATGTTGAACAAGTATATTTAGCACATTACATTGCTACATTCCCTACAATATCAAGGTCGAAGAATAGACATAATTTAAAACACCTTCAAACTTACATTTAAAGATGACTTTCGTTATTTTGAACATATCATATAAAACAGAAAGTAACTATCATTTTGAAACATACCAATTCCTTTAACTCATTAACTCCCGCGATTCAACATAAGAGACATAACATGCCAACAGTATTGACCTAGATCAGAGGGCTCCTGGAAGAACCCTCTGATCAGGGTTTAAGGTACCACAGTAGGCAAATATCACGAAAACATCATCGTTTTAAATTTTTGTATTAATGAATAGCCACTAATCTATTCTGTCAATTATATTAACGAAATACCACAAAAGCCGTGTAAACCCCTTTTTCTTTATTACCACTGAGCTTGGGACATTGAAATGGATTCTAAATGTCGGTTTCGATAGGATTGTCAGTGTTTTTGAAAAATAATCAAATAAATTAAATAAACTAACCATCTTGGTTTAGGAAAAATGACTTTTGGTAGTATTTTATACGGTTTTCCGATGACTTGTGCTGAACCGATCTAGCTACCTTAAGGCTGTTTGCTGAACCCAATGTTAGATAGATAGATTGTATGCATTTAAACCATGCAACTAACATTCCTGAAATAAAATATCAAGTATAAATATATAACTGATAAAGAACTATTAACATGCAAGTTACATTAAATACAAGGATAGCACAAAAAGGATTTACATAATTCTCCATTGTGGTCCTTATAATATAGTTCTCTTCATAAACAGACATAAAATTAGTTCGTATGTTAAAATTATCAGACAGAAGAAAGAAAAAAACATTATTTAATTGAATAATCGGAATACTCACAGTATTAACTATCACATAATAATTATCATGACATTATATATTACAATATTCATTCACTGGATAGCAGGACATTTTTAACATTTGATCTAAAATCAGACATAGTTTTAGAATCTCTTACAGACTGTGGCAAAGAATTCCATACTATACAACCATGAATTCAAATAGTTTTAATCCAAAAAACGCTAACTTTAGGAAGGGAATATCAGTGCATGTAATTGATTCAATGCTGGAATGATTACTTTACATAATTCATAATTCGCTTGGAGCATTAGCTGACACTCTAAATCTAGTCTGATAATTGTGTGCCTCACTGGCAGGAGAAAAGATATCCTTCATATAGCTAGGAGCTGTATTATTATGAATGTTGAATCTATCCTACTGTGAACTGATAACCAGTTAAACTTAAAGAAAATACCATTTACAATGTGAGACCGTTGTTCCATATCTAATACAAACCTAATAAAAAAAATTTAGTTACCTGAATTCTATTTTTGAGAGTAAAACCATAAAACCAAAGAGGGGATGCATACTCGAGATGGCATTGTATCGGATACATATATAAGACACGTTTAGCATGTTGAGTAAGATACTGTTGTATCTGAACCAAAACATTAATCTGGAATTAACTTTTTGGATGGCTGACCTTGTCATTGATTTAAATTTTAAACTTAATTCAATGATGACCCCTTAGTATTTCACAAAACGTCTTGATTCAATACAGTGGCCATTGCATGTTACGCTTATATTTGGTTGATGTGTTAATTTATGTTTAAAAACAAACAAGATGGACTTGTCTACATATAATCCACTCACTGACAATTCTAATTTCAGAATTAAATATTCTCAATATCATGTCATGTCATTAGCCACTCACTGACATAGCAGACTGAGCATATTTTCAATATCATGTCATGAGTCTGTTCACGTTCTTACTAGAAACTAAAACTGCAGTTACCAACAGAGAGAAGAAGTTTGTTCTTAACTACTCCTGTCATATCATTTACGTAAATGAGGAAGAGCAAGGGTCAATACCATGGTATGGCACGAGTCTGTTCATGTTCTTAACTGAAACTAAAACTGCAGAGTCATCAGCCCCGGTCGTGACAGACCAGAAGTCGTTAAAAGTTCGTACTAGTAGCTCCCTTGTCTACGTTCGACATTAAAAGGGTAGTTCTAGGACTGGTCGGCCCGGTGTCAGGATTATGTGGCTGGGTGGGGTGTTCTTGCTCTCTGCTCGCGGCAGGGGCATTTCAGTGAGGCAGCACTATAACTTGTCTCAAGCGGGTACCGTCTGCAAATAGTAATAACTGAAATACTGTTGGCCGGACGTAAAACCCAACTCACTCACTCACTTACTCTTAACTACTCTTGGTATATCAATTGCATAAATGAAGAAGAGCAAGGGACATAAAATCGAGCCCTGAGACACACCGCAAGTAACCTCAAGTTAGGTAGAACGTACTACTGAGACATCATCTAGTTAATGTCTGTCCGATAAATAGGATTTTAACTACACTTTTCATCATTTGTTTGCTGTCATGCTGCAATCCGCTCTGTTTATAACAAAAGCTGGTATCACAATCAAATACATGACGGATAGCCGTGTCATTGATCTGTGAAGGCTAAAAGCGAAGACCAACGTGCACGAGGCCCTCCTTAGGAACTTCCTTTTCGCAGAAGACTGCGCTTTATCAACCACTTCTGAAGAAGACCTACATGCCTTAGCAACTCACTTGTCACATGTAGGCGATGACTTTGGCTTGGCAATTAGCTTGAAGAAGTCGGAGGTCCCACACCAGGCTGTACTTCACTCAGTGCTACAAGAGCCGTGCATCAAGATTAAGGACACCAAGTTAAAAAATGTAGAGGAATTTACGTATCTTGGCAGTCGGGAAATCTCCTGTCGACTGTCAAAGGCAAGTGCATCATTTGGTCGGCAATGGACCAGGGTCTGGGGAGGCAGAGGTCTTACGATAGCTACCAAGATAGCTGTGTACCGGGTTGTTGTTGACGAGTCTTGGACACCCTACCGACGCCACATCAAGGAGTTAGACATGTCTCACATTCGCTGCTTACGTAAGATCATGGGCATTCGATGGCAGGAAAAGGTCACAAACTCAGACGTGCTAGACAGAGCTAAATTCCAAGGTATCAAAGCTTTGCTAATCAAGGCAAGGCTCCGATGGACAGGCCACGTTATGCGAATGAAGGACGACCGCATCCTAAAACAAGTGTTCCTGTCTGAACTAGCGATTGGTACACGTGCACTTGGAGCTCTCATGAAGCGATACAAAGATGCTGTAAAATTATCCCGCAAGGCATGCACCATCAAAGTGGAGGGTTGGGAGTTCCTTGCGATGGACAGACATGCATGAAAAATGGCAGGAAACAAAGGAATCTCTACTATCGAGTCAAGTCGAAAGTTCGCGTTACGGTGTCCCCTTTCTGAAGGCAATTTGAAAACAGTTTTCAAATTACGTTTTGTCTCAATTAACGTGTCCACAGTGCATTCCTTTATCAGCTGTTTTAAGCTAAATAAAAAAAAACATTATTGAAAGAACATGGAACATTAGTTGAAATATTTGTATTAAAATCACCCATGTAAATTGATTCTCTTGTACTTCAATCATCATCGTATGAAAACAAGGTTTCCAATATATCATAAAAGTTACTCTGGGATGCAGACCGAGAATAATAGGTTTCGATTTTTGTAAAAGCAAATATTGCATTAAAACAGCCTCTATAATTATGCTCATGGTTAAGATCACTTCTGGAGTTAAAAGCAATTTCACTGCGAATATAAACACAGACGCCTCTTCGATGTTGGTTGAGTTCGTTTCTGCATGCAACATAATTTTCAATATATATTTCATTGTTGAAGGTGATATCGTCTAGCCAACTTCCAGTAAGGCACAAACAGGCTGTTACTTATGTTGTGTTACTTGCTATGCTACTTAATCGGTTAAAGTGATAGCCTCCACTAGCAACTTGTTTTTAGGCGCCCGATCAGCTGCGGTTTGAGATTTTAGACCATCGTCCGTACAACCCTGACCTGTCGCCATGTGACTTTTTCTTGTTTCCCGTCGCGAAAAGCTATCTCTGCGGGATACATTTTGACGATACAGACGAGCTCATATCAGCGTTGAAACATTCAGGGAATGTTTTGTAAGCTCGAGGATACAGCGGTGCAGAAGGTGTATCATGGTCAATGGGGAATATTCTGAAAAAAGATTAAGCACAGTTCCTGATCTACATCTCCAGATTACAGGCAGTCAAAACGTCTTGGGCCAGGTTCCGTGAAGTGACGTTGTCATAGAGACTATGATATGTTAACTATTCACGCGATTTGAATAGAAATACTTGAATTAAATTGAGCTATGTTTACTTGAAATTTCATAAGTATCGCATATGAAATAAAGAAATGGTAATACTTTTCCGCGAACTTTTGATCACCCCTCGTACAACCTGACTGGCATTAGAAAACAGCCTGGGGCCTGATAAAACCCAAAGGAAAACACAGTTTCACATCCAAATCAAAGCTGTTTGCCATACGAGATCCGGGGTTATAAAACACCTAAGTCCGAGCCTGAGCTTATTCTCGAGTATATGATTTGTCAGATCAGCGAGCTCAAAATCCAACAAATCAGGTGATCGAGAATGGTATCAGACTCAAGCAAACAGTTTTATAACCTCGGGGTCAAACACTTATATGGATATGAAAAATGTAAACATTGCAACCGACCGAAATTTAAGCAGATAGCATTTGTACAGCAAAAGAAGTTTACGAACGCGCTTCAATACACGTTGTTCAAGCAACAGGAAGTGCTACAACAATATCACTAGTTCGATACGTGTTTCAACAAATTACTACCAGCAACGATTGGATTCATGTTCCAAACAGCCTATCACTGAAACAAAAAATTCGCCATGTAATTAAGTTCTGTTTAAGGAAAGAATTTTAACAAACCATTTGTTCTGTATAAAACTTCAAAACCTGCCCGAAAGAATATTTTCTTTCAGTGCATTACTTAATATTGTGTATACAGTGCTCCCTCTCTACAACGACACCCTTTTGGATACGACTATTGTATGTGTTGTTCAGAGGGAGTTGTTATAGAGATGGAAAATCAAACATAATTAGCTTGTTTGCAGCTCCCCAGATAAGGTGTATTTCGAGAACTAAAACCGTTATGCCTCAAGCAAACCCTATGTTGTGACAACTCTTTAGAATCGTCACAAAGTGACGATTCTAAAGAGTGGTCACAACATAGGGTTTGATGGAGGCATAAAGAAAATGCGATGGAAAAAGGTTGTTTCTGGAGCCTTGTTGTTTCAGTAACATTGACATGCGTTGTTGTAAGGAGGGAATCGTTATTGAGAGGGCCGTTGTAGGGAGGGAGCACTGTATAACGTAGTTATTATGTTTTGAAACAAATGTCCTGTTGTTAACAAGTGAACTGTAAAAGACGACGATGGAAAGCTAATTACAAATACTAAACAGTACTAAATATTCTAGGGAAACAGTCATTATACAGACTTGTGTTTGAATGAAACCATCCCCTTGTTTAAAAGGAAAATTCTAAACAAAATACAGTTTTGCGATGCTTTTAAAATTCACATGATTTATAGAAATATTTTATCCGAGGCATATTTTATGATCAGAATTATCAATGGGTTCAGCACGCGGTAGGTTACACAGCATTTGGTCACTGTGTTGAAACTGGAAACTGAAACTGGAAAAACAACAGGAATTTAAAGCATGTGGCTCCGTCCTGGAATTGTGATGACCCATCGTCCTATGGCCTTTGGAATGCTGACCGCCGGATCCAGTGTTACAGACGTTTCTCGACACTTTAACTTTACAAAACGGAATATTCACCGTCTGAACGTTTTTTTCAAACAGGGAGCGTCCCAGATCTTCCAGGCTCGGCCAGGTCACGTAAAACCACTGAACGTCAGGACCGTTATCAAGTGACATCCTCGAGACATAACAGGTTCTTGTCTTGACAACAAATCTCGGAAATGGCTTACCTAATCAACCGGAATACTCATTAGTGACCAAACCGTCCAGAAACATCTGTGCGCCGCAGGTCTTAGAGGATGTCGACCGTACGTTGGTATTCCGCTGACGTTACGCCGTCGTCAATTAAGAGTGCAATGGGTTAGAATACATCAGCATTGGACAAGACACATATGGTGTTTTACGAATTGGGTGAATCACGTTTTAATGTCGACTTTCCTATCAGGAGGATTTGTGTATTGGAAGCGAAAGGGCGAACCTCTGAATCCAGAACACGTTATTCAAAGGGGGAAATGGAGGACACACACGTTTTTTTTTGAGGATGAGCAGTTAAGTGTCTGGATTTTTATCAGATTAATCTCATTTTGGGCTGTTTTGTTGAAAATAAATACTCCAAACAAATACAGAGCTGAATCGGAAATGTTCGTTCTGTAATTTTATCATATTGTTTACGCACTGACTAAACCTATTTATTCAGTATGTTACAACCTCAACATCCATTGTCAGTGTGACTTCTTCATATGGCACTAAAAGCAGTAGTCTTTCGTGTTCAAAAATTATTATTGAGTGCATCTGATTTATATTATTGAACGTCGCTACAGTTGGTGCATGTATTAATATTGTAAAAGTAAATTGACATCAACGCTAATACGCAACGATTTGATTTAAATGATAATCGGGCCACTCAGTAAAAAATAATTAGAGAATTGCCTTTAGAATAATAAGTCTTTATAACAATCGCTGTGAGAATTATTCAACAGGAAAATAACCAAATAATTTAGGTTGGTTCCTATCTGAAAAAATTCATCTGCACGAAATGCGGAAGACAAAATAGAAACAAATTGCTGATTTTTGTGGCATCGAACCTGTCTTGAATAGTCCAGCATGTGATGTAGCACGGTACAACTTTACATGACACCATAAGACACCGATGTCATCAAGCATGTTTTCTCTCATACATTTCAAACATTGGACAAAAACAGAAAAGTTTACGTTCATACATTTAACAGCTGCATTTCTACAGAACTTTAATTTGTATTAATTTTGCTTCCAGCAGCTGTGTTCGCGGACTTTCTTGATGTATATTGGAAGTTTCCTGCATTAACGTGTTTGAAACCACCCTTTGTCTCTCTACCTAAGCGAAAATGCGACATTTCCGCAAATAATAAATTTCCAATAAATAAGTTCCTGTTGTTCTTGCATACATTTTGACCGCACATTGACCAAGTATTCAACATATGCTAAACATCTTAAAGGCCGTTTATGTTATAATCGTTCCAGACTCTACTCAATAGAGCACCATCATACACAAACTTTATATTGATGAGTAAATTGTTTTACCCATTTTCCAACCAACTACACTTTTAAAATTTAAGCTATAACCAGTCTGTCTACCAAAGTGCATTATGGTATCAAATAGTTTGGATCCTGATAATATGCCCTGTTGTCTCATCTGCATCCGATATGTTTGCAAATATTATCATGAATCTGCCGGCAGCAAGCTAAGTGTTAATGATTATCATAAAACACTAGAATTGCGACATTTATGCCCATGCGTAAAATATCTAATTTATATTAAAATAGCAGACATGAAACTGTAAAAACAGTTATTCAATACAACAATACCAGACAATGTGAAATTACTCATAGCTCAAAAACTCAAAAAATCATATGCTATACGTTTCAAATAAACGTACCTTTTTTAATGAATAACTTTTGAGTATGACTATCGTGCTTAGCAAATGATGAGTGACAGTGTTGTGGAGGACAGAAATCAAACCTTGAATTGAATTTATCTTAATCTTATCTTTAAATTCAAGTCTCCTTTCACAAGGTGTCACAATAGGTAACTTGTTGGCACTTTAAATGCGGAATCTGCGGCGTTTGCAATAAGTGTAGACCCAGATAAGAGGACTCTACATACTGTATGTCATTCAATTATTCTAGCAAATTGAAGCCTTTCAATACTAAGTATTCGCTTAAGAGATATATTTGTTCGTTAAGTGATCGCCTTAGATGTATTTGTTCGCAAATGTGGTGGCTTAGATGTGTTTGTCCGTAAAATGATCGCTCTATAGGTATTTGTTCGTAAAGTGGTCGCTTTAGAGGTGTTTGATCGTAAATTGATAGCTTTAAAAGTATTTCTTCATAAAGTAGTCGCTTTAGATGTGTTTTTTCGTAAAGTTATCGCTTTAGATGTATTTGTTCGTAAAGTGATGACTTTAGAGGTGTTTCTTCATAAAGTGATCGCTTTAGATTGTTTGTTCCTAAAGTAATTGGATCTATTTGTATTTTTTCGTAAAGTGTTAGCTTTAGATGTGTTTTTTCGTAACGAGTTAGCTTTAGAGGTATTTGTTCGTAAAGTGATGGCTTCAGAGGTGTTTCTTCATAAAGTGATCGTTTTAGATGTGTTTGTTCCTAAAGTAATTAGATTTATAGGTATGTTTTCGTAAAGTTATCGCTTTAGTTTTTTTGTTCGTAGAAGGATGGCTTCAGATGCATTCGTTCGTAATGTCTTTAGAGGTATTTGTTAGTTAAGTGATCGCCTTTGTTCGTAGATGTGGTGGTATTAAATGTGTTTGCTCGTAAAATGATCGCTTTAGAGGTACATGTATTTGTTCGTAAGGTGATAGCTTTAGATGTGTTTTGTTTGTAAAGTGATGGCTTTAGAGGTGTTTTTTTCATAACGTTATCGCTTTAGATGTGTTTGTTCCTTAAGTAATTTATTTACAGTTATTTTTTGTAAAGTGTTCGCTTTAGATGTGTTTATTCGTAAAGAGATGGTTTTAGATGTGTTCGTTCGTAAAATGATGGTTTTAGATGTGTTTGTTCGTAAAATGATCGGTTTAGATGTGTTTGTTCGTAAAGTGATGGTTTTAGAGGTATTTGTTCGTAAAGTGATCGCTAAGAGATGTTTTACTGTAGTTCACATTTGTTTGTAAACCTCTGAACTCATTTGTCTGACCCGTACGGTGAAATATGCTCAGCAGGCTAAAGGCTAAATTCTACTTGGATATACTCGGCCATCCTTTAAGAGCATGTTTTCTTTTTGTCTGTCAACATGCTTATAATTAACATTTTGCCTGCGTATTTACATAACTTTTCACTCGCTACATTTTCACAATTCGAATTATAATCAGTTTTTCTACCAAATTGCAACCAGGGTGTCGAATTCGGCGTCTCATCTTGATCCAAACTGTTTGATACCCAACAGTCTGTAAAAATAATGTGTTCAACGTCCAAAAACACAGCACGGATATATTCGGTACTGCTTCAAGAACATGTTTTCATTTTGACTGTCAACATGATAATACTCAGTAATTTAGCCTACTGAACAAATAACCATACGCCGGCAGCAGACTAAAGGTTAAGCTCCACGATATCTAACTTTTCTGTAGCACATGTTTGTCATTGGTTTATAGTTGCTGGCAAGTTTGTACAAACATGGATACCTCCGTTGAGCTGCTCTTTAAGAAAAATATTTTTTTGCATCGCAAACAATGTATTCTCAGATCAGACATAATGACTATTGTGAGTATCTGATGAATGAATAGATACAGAAAAACATTACTCCCCATTCTGGTGAGTGAGAAACGTTGCAAACCCTGGCAAAACAATTTATGTTGTATACAGGTAAGGTAATCAGACGAAAGAAGTTTACAAGCAATGTGAAAATCATAGTTTAAGTTTAAGATAGAATGGTCCACAAAATCAGCTGTACCTGACACAAAACGATTCAATCGGAAATTCTTGTCTAAAAAGGCTAGTGAAATTGATCTCGAGTGACTGGTGGAAGTATACGCTAATAATTAGATCTAGCAGAAAATAGTGAATTAAAGTAGCGAATATCTGTATCATGGTTGCCCATCAGGTGTCATTTTAAAACTGACAGATTCTACATGCAACTCCGCAGGACTGGTCGACATCTTGAAGGGGTTCCGATCTTAAATGTCTATGAAAAGACATTGTTTGTTCAGTCGGAAATTCCGGCAAGACTGATCACACCTCGGATGTATCTAGTGGTAGGATATGCGGTCATATTTAACATTTTGTTCGTCAGAATAAGAACACGCCAATAAACAGACCAGAGTATTAAACGTCGTGTGCGAATGATCGGCTTCTAAAAGATTGCAGCGGACACATCTGACTTACTTCACAACGGGTTGACAATAAATTATACAAATAGCGGTATTGTGACTATCGAGGGAGTCGCCATATTTTTAAATGACTGAAGCTGGTATTCAACCATTTCATGTGTGGCTTAGCCGATATGGTTGAGGGTTCCGCTCCCCCTTTAAATACGACTGTTACGTGAAAACTACCATTGATATAAGATTTATCGACCCGCTATTGAGGCCATTATCCAGATTGAAAATCCGATGAGGGAATGAGTGTGTTCCATTTTACGGCATTTTTGCCAGACCGACTTCTCATTTACATCGAGGCAAAATTTGGTGTATGGATCTAGACATGGGAATCAGAGATCCAGAAACTAAGTTAAATCATTTATTCGTTTGCTTCATCGCTTTAGACCTGCTATGAAAACTGCTCGAAATATTTGGGGTTTGGACATTAACCGAATTAGTCGAGGTACAGTTCTGGACAATCTTCTAGAAGCTGGAAAACGAGCGCGACATAATGGACTTTTGTCGGTTAACTGTCTCTGTCCAACTAGGTGGCCCTGCCACCGAGTAGGTCCTGTGTTACACTTTGGTTATCCATTGTTGATTGAGTACGCTAACTCGTATGTGGGACCTACTCGGTGCAAGCGCCACTTATACACTGATTTATGTGACATAACCGACAAAAGTCCCCATTTGTGGCGGTGTGGTTGTGTGGAGGAACATGTTATTGGCATAACACGCTATTAGTATTCATCGTAGGCAGCCTAATAGTGCAAATATAATGTGACATTATTCTGGAATCAGTCGTTAAGGTTTTAAAGTGGTGTGCGGTGGTCTAGTGGTAACGCGCCTGACTACCAATCCAGAAGTCAGGGGTTCAAATCCCAGTCCCTCCCATCCGCACCCCATCTTCACCCAGCGGTTAAAATGGGTACCCGTGAGGGCCACTAGCCGGTACTGCGGCTTTATGATTGCGTCATATGTTGGCAGTGCTCAATATTGTAGGCGAATGACTCAATGACTAGGGGAGTAAAAGTCCAGTCGACTGTGCAGTCCTTCGGACTGAAGGTAGACTATACCTAGGTACTTTTTTAAAGTAGTCTCGAACAGTCCCGATTTGAACCCTATTGTGCATTTATACGTCAACATCACAATGCTCCGCCGATGTTACTGGAAATATTAGACATTCCAATCGGCCAGAGTAAATGTCTCGTATATTCAATGATATCTATGACTCTGGAGGCCATTGTGGCTGGCCAATCGAGGACAAACACGACTGAGATTAACGTGAAAACTACCCCACTAACCCACGTGTTTTGTTTGACCTATATTCCCTAATATTGATGAAACAAGGGCATGTTGTATTGCTATGCAAGACATGAGTCCCCCACCGGACTGAAAAAAACCTCCACTCTCCCCACCCCACCCACCCATGGTGTGGTTGACCATGGTATATATACATGACCATCTGAATGGTATTAGTACCTACTTTCATACATTGAATCAGTAAATAAAAAGTTATTGTCCCGACAAGAAAATATGAAAAAGGGGAGTAACTCCAAAAATATTGATGCTAGAGTTATTGCCCTTGTGCATGACACTACATCTCATCACGCTTGTTCCATATGAGAAGTTTCAAATCAATTGAACCAGTACATAAAGAGTTACTAACTGGACAAGAAAATATGAAAAGGGGAATAACTCCAACAATATAGATGCTAGAGTTATGGCCCTTGTGCATGACACTATCCCTCATCATGCGTGTTCCATATGTGAAGTTTCAAATCAATTGAACCAGTAGAGAAAGAGTTATTGTCCGGACAAAAAAATATGAAAAAGGGGAATAACTCCAAAAATATTGATGCTATAATTATGGCCCTTGTGCATGACACTACTCCTGATCATGCTTCTTCAATGTGTGAAGTTATAATGAATTTGGCCTAACTTTGTAGGAGATATTGCCCGGACACGAAGTGTGACAGACGGACTGACAAGAAAATATGAAAAAGGGGAATAACTCCAAAAATATTGATGCTAGAGTTATGGCCCTTGTGTATGACACTACCCCTCATCATGATTGTTCCATATGTGAAGTTTCAAATCAATTGAACCAATAGATAAAGAGTTATTGTCCGGACAAAAAAATATGTAAAAGGGGAATAACTCCAAAAATATTGATGCTAGAGTTATGACCCTTGTGCATGACACTAGCCCTCATCATGCTTCTTCAATGTGTGAAGTTATAATTAATTTGGCTTAACTTTGTAGGAGATATGGCCCGGACAAGAAGCGTGACAGACGGACGGACAGACGGACGGACGGACGGACAGACGGACAGACGGAATCGAGCAAACCTATAGTCCCCCAACCGGTAACCGGTGGGGGACTAATAATTGACCGGAGATAAAGCAGTGCGTTTTGTTTTCTAGTCATTATATTTGAAGCCATATAGAACATTTCACAAATTATTTACTTGTTGTAATTTGAGTACAGTAAAACCTCGATTATTTCAAATTTTAGTATAGATGAAAAGGTAGTAAAGTCATGAAGGCAAAGCCACATACAAGACGCAACCACCACCAAAACATCGATAGACAGCATGTCACACACACAACCACACACCCAAACACAAACATACACACACGAGAGGAACACAGAAAACACCAACAAACACACAAGCAGCAGAGACAAACATTTCAAACAAAAGCACAAGCACAAAGACACAAGACAAACAAAAGCAAGGGTGACAAAGAGAGTATCGCCTTGGCTAGGTCAGTAGCGAAATCACCACTGGTTTACGGACGTCCTAACTCCACACTTATCTCAATCTCACCCTAGTGTAACACATAGTGTAAATAAAGGTATCCCCGCCGGACTTTCCCACAACATAGAAGACGGTAAGCACATGACAATATGTAAAACAACTGTGAAAAAATCCGTCAAATATGTACTCAATGACTGCTGAAGGCAGAGCAAACGCGGGGAAGCCGTTAAGGACACGACAGAGAAAAAGTAATACATGAATCTAGTAAAAGTACATGTATGAGTCATGCAGGAACCACCGCATACAAAACACACAACTGCCCAAACAGCACCACAACGACAAACAGCAACGTTTTTATGTTCATGTATATAAAAGACGCAAAGAGACACATGGACATAACACACAAACAATAGGGGGAAGATTGAAGTACCACCTTGGAACGGTCAGTGACAAACGTCGCTGGCGCCCAATCTCACACTTATTGCATCCCTACCCTAAAAGACAAACAGTGTAAATAAACGTATCCCCTCTCCGACTTATCTACAACAACCGCGGTGGTAAATACAGTGGTAAAATGCATGTAAAACGAAAACGTTTAAGTGAAACAAACTGTATCCACCTATCGCTAGTGTACTCAATGATTGAGCTGCAATCAGAGTAACTGTAGAAAAGTAATAAAGGGTACGACTAAACGATGCAGTACAAATATCCGACGACCTCCTTCCGTTTCCGGATTGAAGAGGTCGCCTTCATAGAGTACTAAACCTTTCGTGTCGGCGTACATGCAAAGAGGCCAGTGTATTGCCAACTGTAAAAGGATTGACAACCAGACATTTAGTATGTTGTAGTACTATAGGATCATATCCCTTTTTAATGAATTTTTAACATATTTGATGACCAAAGTGAGAAAATGGGTATGTCCAATAATCTTACGAAGTTTGTAAATCACATCACCATAAACTTCAGGATGTGAAATACCGTGTCGCAGGAGCGCCTTGAGATTACATTTGTATTTGTCAATAAGTGAGAGATTTCGATAATAAAATTTAGAGAAAGTTTTCCTTAGTTTATGGTATCTATACCCTTGCTTAAGCAGCTTTTCAGTTAAAATGAGATTTCGACTGTTAAAATCGTCAACAGATGAACAAGTTCTAGCAAAACGAATAAGTCGAGATATATAAACCCCGTAAGATTGGGCACGGGGAACATCTCCATCAAGATGAGGGAATTTACAATAATAACCCTTCTCTTGCTGAATTTTAAAATATGGTTATCTTTCTTTACCCATGTCCTGTTGTATTAATTACATTATATCTTCACTGTCTATAAACATTTCTCTGTGCAGGAGCTGTCTCATCAGGGTCTTCACTATTTACAGGTAGGTATATTGACGTGAACAGCAAGAGAAGTGTTAAAATCAAAATCATCTCTTTTGTCATATAGTTTAGTTTAAGAGTATACCATCATAGAGTACTACCCTCGGCCTGTCATCAAGCAAAGGAAGGAAGCGTAGCTACCGACTGTAAAGGGGTCAATAATTAAACATGCAGTGCGTTGCAATATAATAGGGTCATAACCTTTCTTTTTAAATGTGTTAATGTGTTTTATAAACAAATCATGAAAATGGATATGACCCCAATTTTCCTAAGTTTGTAAATCACCAATACGATTCTGGGTGAGAAATGCTTAGTTTCAGTAACATCCGTAGATTGCAATTATATTTATTAATAAGTGGTAAATGTCGATAATAAAATTTAGAAAACGCTTTCCGAAGTGAGTGATATATGTAAGAAGTTCCAACTAAATTACGACTGTTAAAATCTTTTTAGCAAAGAACAGACTCGGGCAACCCGAATAAGTTGAGATATATAAACCCCTTAAGATGTAGAACGGGGAACATCTCCATCTAGAAAATGATAATTAATAATTTTAAAAAATATTTTTTTTCCTTTCATCGTATATTATGACGAAACTTCATCGTTTGTGATGGAAAGATTCAAATCTAAAACGGAAGCCATAATGTCAAATTGATTCGCTCTGTTTAAAGACAGTACTTTTGGCTAAATTGAAGAAATCATAGTTTCAAAACAGGGATTATCCAAATTCAAAATATCGTCTAAATACCTTGACGTTTTATTAAAAGCATTAACAATATTGGTCTGTGTATCAGGTTTTAAAATAAGCATAAAATCCCTCTCATAGTAATACAAAACCAAATCTGCAACAAGCGGGGCACGATTTGTACCCATGGGTATACCAACAAATTGACGATATATAGTATCCCCATAACGAACAAATATATAGAAAAATGTAGACTCCTTTAAACACATGGCTGATTAATACAGTATGAACTATATGTAGAAAGAGACTTTCACCTTGAATTAAGCTACTACCTGTCTTCAAGGTTTATAATAATTAATGATACGTATTTGAGTGTTCGAATAATCGAGGTATTGCTGTATATCGTTTAAAACATAATGGTAGTACAGTTTTCACATTACAATGATACATATTTGGATTTAATTATATGGTGCGATACATTGGAAATATACTGTTATATAATTCACATGAGAAATCGTTTTACACAATAAGAAACAAGAACTCTCAGACTATAAAAGCTAATGTAGTTTTGTTTGTCTGGCATTTCCTCTTATGTCTACTGTTTTTTGGCTACTGAGTTTGTCAACACGCAAAAACATACATCAGCTCAGTCAGTTGTAATTCATGTGTGAATTGTTCATATAGTAAGGTTTTGTTTCTAAATTCCACATTGTAATTCAACGAGAATTTGATTTCGCCATTATCATGGTTCCGTTCTCTAGGTATATTAGGTTATTTTGTATTACTCTGTGTAGGGACTGACAGTGAGAGAGTACTGTGGTTACCCGTTCAGGAAATGCAGGATATTCCTGGTAACCCCAAACAGCATGCGACATCAAATGAGCTAACAATAAGGATTTGCATGACTTTGGTTTAAGTGTTTCGGTTCGAATATTATCTTAAAGTGGTAGTCTCTACAATAAATGTCTATTCTAATTACGTTTATTCAATTAGATTTCTTGCTACATATAAATGAATATTTTATGTAATTTTAGGCATTTGTTTTCCCACTATCACTTTAAACATGCAGGTTTGTAAAACAGAATTTTAATTTAATGTCTTTATTTTTCTTTTTTAATTTGTTTAGTCCAAAACTAAAATCATTGATTCAATTTTATCAAATAGAAACTTGTCTTACTTTGAGAAAATAAAAAGGTGTTTGTTTTCATGTAATATCATAATCTACATACATTATATACATTCTTTTGATCTTCTTAATACATTCTTGTGTAAAAGGCCGGTGTAATAACGAATTTGTACTCCCCAGTCCATTTTATTCGGCTAAAGGGGTACTCATGCGTCAACGAATACGTACTCCCCTTGCGAAAGACCTATACTATTATGACTCCCCTCACGTAGAATATGTACTCCCATAGAAAAAGTACTTCCCTTTAAAACAATACCCAAAACACCCTAAATGTTTATGTACAAGACATACTTTTTGCCTCTGTCAGATTCGTCATTGCATAGTTATATCCCTTAGAGAAGGACAAAAATTGAGAAAAAAGTTTGAGTAGCGAGTTTTATACCGTTTGAAAGATACCGTATAACGGGTTATTTTTACCTGCTGCTAATTTTTACTTATTTTTACGACCAATGTCATTTTCGTAAAAATATTCCTCATATATTTTCGCCGCGTAAACTCCGGTAAAAAGATCTAGTATCTAGCATTTGAATTAACCCGTAAGCAGGATAATCTTATCAAAGTCACTCTTATCTTCCGATACACTAGAGCGACGTGTTATTGTTAATACCTATGCATGTAGTGTACAGGTGTTTCAGTGCATTGTGTAATAAGCTATCAGTATCAACACAAAATATGAAGAAACAACACATTATCTGACAAACGTTTCTATTAGCCGAAATCAAAACATACGAGAGGAAATGAGACAATCATCCAATCAGATGCACGGTTACTAACTGATTACGATATTGTAGCTGGTTTCAGTCACCTACTGAATTTGTCTGATAAAGCAGGGTACCATTCCTGTATCAGTTTCGTCCCTATTGCTTTTGGACTCATCCGACCATTTTCATGGCGCTCATAACGTATATTTTATTTACCAACTTCATTTCTGCGGCAGAAGTCGTCGTTGGCAGAACACTGGACCATAACAAACATTGGAATAATTTTGTGCATGTAGTACAACACGGTCAATTACGCTAATTATGTTGTTTGATGCCCAGGGCGATAGGTACATGTGTTTGCTGCACGGTTACCGTGGTAGGTGTGAACGCTTATCAAACTGCGACATACAGTTGAATTTGTATTAACCAAACTATTTATTGTGAATTTTTAATGATGTAAACTTTTGATGAGCTAATATTTTACGTGTCTTCATGGATTCGTAAAAATAAAAGTCATATAAAATCAAATCATGTGTTTTTGCCCCAAATCCGTAAACTTTTACAGCAGTAAAAATAACCCGTTATACGGTATTTGAATGATACTTCATACACAAAGTTACCACCGAGTGTACTTGTGCAGGTTGTACATTTTTAATGGATCAGAATTGTAATTGCAGAGTTATATCCCTTTGATCCAATATGCATTGTTGCTGACATGTAAATGTGAAAAAGGCTTTAATTTATATCAATGTGGGTTCGGGGGCATTTTGTCTCATCAGTGACTGCTCTAGGTAACACTTAGCATTCCATTTAAATATGCGCATGCACAGACGCTCATCTGCTTCATGTTTAAAGATTTATAAACTGGTTTGATTTCTCATAGAAATGCTGAATTAGTGTCAAACAGCTTTACTCCGGGTGAGTTTGATCATATAAACCACCGGCCAGCACAGCCTAGTGGTTGCGATGCGGAAGGTAGAAATGGCTTCCCTCATTGTTGCTCAGGATTTCAGGGATAACATTACGACTGGTTCGTCAGTGTCAGTATGAAGTGAACGACTGGGTTAAGTTCATTGGCGGACTGCTAAAATAACAGAATCGTTGAAATCTTGGTCTGCAATGCACCTGCCAAATCGGCGTAAGAGTTTAGACAAATATAAAAAAACAACAATTGAAAGACCGACAAGCTGACGCTCTTTAACTTTAAGAGCAACCAAGTACGAGTTTGACGACATGGTGAAGCGAATCAGAGCCATTTCATTTAGTGAAGGGGTCGTCATAATTTCACATGTTTATAGTTTAACGTCCCACCAAGACAGAATGGTTATACGGAGACGCGGACCTTGGCTTCAAGCCTCATCTAAAAAAATGTTTGAGCGGGAAATCGGACCAACAACTCATGGCTTAGTAGTCTAGCGCGTTGTCGCTAGACCACGGGGCCGCTCCATATTTTCGATACCAAAGTATTTTTGTATGCTAATATTCTGACCTGCTGCACATTTGTGCGCAGTTCTGGACTAATAGAATCAAGCATGTGGTTTGTTAAAGACGGGGGTTTCTATACCCAAGGTTGGTCTGTTCCAGTCGGAAACGAGCTTTAGCGAGTTTCCGATAGGAACAGATCAACCGAGGGTATAGAAACACCCGGCTTTAACAAAACCCATGCTTGATTATTTTTCTCGCTGAAATACGCCCTAAAACCAAGTAAAGTAACGAATTTTGTGAAGTACTACTTTACATTGCGTAATACGACTTCCATATCTAATAGCAACGGACCGCAGCATAACTTTAGGCGTGACACCAAACTGACGTCATTTGTTATGACAACCACAAACGTTACGTTTTGGCGTGAAATATAAATGACTGAGTGACTACAAAACAACGTCTTCGGTTAATTAAATAGGCTTTTAAAGTGTTTATATAATAAATAGAATTTCATAGTCGTGCTAATTATATTAATTTCAATTCATAAGGTTGTTGTTGCCTATAGAAATGTTGGTATAATTCTGTAAGAATTCCTTCCCTTGTATTGATTTTATCCAATCGCGCGTATGAATACACAAGTCACGGGGTGTTCCAGATAAGAATTTCTAGTACGGCTATTTTTAGTAACTCAGCTTATCTAGCACGGCTGAGAAGCGAGAATTTCTATTCATAGCCATTATCAGAGTGTCAAACATCCCATTACTCGGCGTCTCATCTGATCCAAACTTATTACAAATATGGAAAAATAGTCAAACAGGGAGAGCCACACACGGAATGACACCGCATCAAACACCATCTAACGAGAAACGGTAAAGCCACAAGACAAAACATAACAGGACGCATATCAAGACGAAACACATTAAACATTAAGCATATTAAAAAACAAAATTGACCGTAGGCTGAAAGCAGGAGTGCCGCCTTGGAACGGCCAGCAGCCAAAAGCAATAAAAAAAAGGGCTACTGGGGGACTTGAACCTGGTTTACGGGTACCCAACCTCGTCCTTATCCCACTTTCACCAAAGTCAAAATGTAAATAAAATTCCCCCTCCAGACAACACCACAACATGCGTAACGATGTATGCCAAAATGAAAATGATTTGAAAATGAATGCTATTAGAAGTAAACAAGCGACGTCATCATGTAAATGACGTCATAACGGGAAAACTATTTGAAACACTTCTACTGCGACATTTAAAAGATCAATCGCAAGAAAATACAATTACCAGTGGATATTAATCATACACAACTGTTTTGTTTGAAAAAGAATAAACTTGACATCGTAGGCATGTACTCGATGACTATTCAGGTCAGAGCAGCTGTGGAGTAGTCATTTGGGGTACGACAGAACTAGCAAAATACAAATATCTAATTTCCTCCCTCCGTAAACGGGTTTCAGAGGGAATCTTCATAGAGTATTAAGCCTTTTCCGTCGTCGCACAAGTAAAGAGGAAAGCATAATGACCAACTGTAAAGGGGTCGACCACCAAGCATGTAGTGTGCTGCAATATAGAGGGGTCATATCCCTTTTTAATGAATTGTTTTATACGTTTGACAAACAAAGTATCAAAATAAGTATGTCCAATAATTTTTCGAAGTTTGTAAATGACATCACCGTAAAACTCCGGATGTGAAATACCTAACTTTAGAAAAGTACGTAAATTACAATTGTATTTGCTGATGAGTAGAATATTACGGTGGTAAAATTTTGAAAATGTTTTACGAAGTTTGTCATATCTGTAGCCCTGTTTTAGTAGTTTTTCAGTGATAATAAGGTTACGATTGTTAAAATCATCAACAGAGGAACAAGCTCTAGCAAAACGAATAAGCTGAGAAATGTATACACCGTAACATGTAGCTCGGGGAACATCCCCATCCAAATGAGGATAGTTAACTATTTTAAAATTAAAATCATCCCTTTTGTCATAAATTTCAGAAGAAATTGTTCCATTGTTTATAGATAAATTTAAATCTAAAAAGGCTGCAGATATGTCAGAACTATTTGCTTTATTAAGCTTGAGCTCCCTAGGGTAAATTGAGGTTATCATAGAATCAAAGTATGGGTTATCAATATTAAAAATGTCGTCTAAATAACGTGCTGTATTGTTAAAGGCATTGATGACATCCGCCTGTGAATCGCTGTTAAGGTTAAGCATAAAATCCCGTTCATAACAAAACAAAAACAAGTCTGCAATTAAAGGAGCACAATTGGTTCCCATTGGAATACCAATAACCTGGCGATAAACAGAATTACCAAAACGAACAAATATATTGTCTAACAGAAACGTAATAGCGTCACAAAGATCTAAACATGTCCATGAGGTATATTTATTTGTAAGATCACTACTTGAAATTCCATTCCGCTTAAGCGGTAAGAAATATTTTTCCTACTGTTTCAGAGAATCAGATATTTCTTTACTTAAGTTTCATTTAGGGCTCAGTCCCACTAGGCCTTACGGTCCCTTAAAACATGTTTACGATTGCTACCGACCTCTGGTCACCGATATTCGTACGAAGGTCGCACCACAAGTCACTGATAATCGTCGCGGTGGTCTTCAGTAATCGTTGATAATCGTTTCTAGACGTGCGACAAATTTCAGTCTTAGGGCCCAGTCCAACTAGGCCTTACGACCCCTTAAGACCTGTTTACGGTTGCTACCGACCTATGGTCGCCGATATTCGTACGAAGGTCGCACGACAAGTCACTGATAATCGCGGATGGTCTTCAGTAATCGTTGGTAATCGTTTACAATCGTGCGACCAAGTTCAGTCTTATTACAGTCGTAGAGAGGTTGTTGACCATGTACAACAACCCCAGTGCCCAGTCCCACTAGGCCTACGACCACTTATGACCTGTTTACGATTTATAGCGACCTCTGGTCGCCGATATTCGTACGAAGGTCGCACGACAAGTCGCTGATAATCGCTGATGGTCTTCAGTAATCGTTGATAATCGTTTCCAGTCGTGCGACCACTTTCAGTCGTAGAGAGGTTGTTGATCATGCACAACAGCCTCCTTACGATCGAACTGGTCGCCGGTATTCTTTAAGCTGTAACCTCAGAGGGTTTAGGTAATCGTACGACCTTTCTACAATAACCTACGACTGTCGTGCAATTACCAGCGACTGCCTAAAGATTATCCGCGACTAGGCATGGATCACGTGACTACACAACAAGTCGGAAATGATTGTGGGACCTTCGTACGAATATCGTACGAATACCAGTGACTTGACGCACGATCGTCAACAACCTGTCTTAAGATGGTCGCAGATGCATCGCCAATGTGACTGCGATATTTTTTTTTAATTTAGTCGCCGACAATCGCAAACGATCAGCGGTTCAGAGGTCTCAGAGGTCGCCAGTGGTATTTAACGATCGCAAGCGCTAGTGGGACTGTAGCCTTAGAGAGGTTGTTGGTCATGAACAATAACCTCCTTACGATCAAACTGGTCGCCGGTGGTCCTAGGTAATCGTGCGATCGTCGTACGAAGGTCTCAAACAATCTTTAACTGGTCGTTTGTGATATTCCCTACAATCGTACGACTGCCAGTGACCTTCCTTTAATTACCTACGAATGTCGTGCGATCACCAGCGACTGCCTAAAGATTGCCTGCGACTAGGCATAGATCACGTGACCATTAAGCTATATACAGTCAACCCCGCTTATAACGATGTTCAGTCGACCATAGTATAAACATCATTACATCCGAATATCGTTAGAAGCGCTCTGATGTACAGGGTGTCCCAAAAAGACGGAACCCTGGATCAAATGTGTATTTTAACCAATGTAAGCGGATACATTAAAACATAAATAGTTACTGTTGTAGATAAGTTATGTGTGCATATGTCTGCCAAATTTCTCATAAAAATATGCATTGATTTTAAAGATATGAGTTTTTTCATGAATGCACATAAAATCTTTTTTCACATGATATTGCATAGTCCATGCCTATATCATGTTTAAAACGGAGTTTTGGGTGCTTTCATTTAAATGCTGATGTCTTAAAAACCAATGAATATGTTTAGACAAAATTTAGACAACATATGGCAAATTGTTGTCTCTACTAAGCTGCATGTGTATACTTTTAATTCAAGTTAGCAATATTGACAGAAATGGGATAAATTGCAGGTCTTAATCTCGGGTTCCGTTTTTTATGGGACACCCTGTAGTGTGACGATAATTATGTCTCCCCCATTTATGGGGAGATATATTGTTTTTGCCAGAGTTGTCTTTCTGTCCGTCCGTCTGTCTGTCCGTCCGTCCGTCCCTCCGTCCGTCCGTCTGTCTGTCTGTCTGTCCGTCACAAACTTATGTCGCGCGTATCTCTGAAACCAGTTGGGCTAGAGTCACCAAACTTCACAGGAATGTTCACCAGCATGAGTTGTTGTGCACCTGGGGTTTTTGAATTATCTCCCCCTGATAATTTTGGAGTAATTGCCCCTGATGACTTAAAATTAGACAAACTTTGTGTCGCGCGTATCTCTGAAACCGCTAGTACTAGAGTCACCAAACTTCACAGGAATGTTCACCAGCATGAGTTGTTGTGCACCTATGGTTTTTGAATTGTCTCCCCCTGATAATTCTTGAGTTATTGCCCCTGATATGAATACTTAAATTTATACAAACTTTCTGTTGCGCGTATCTCTGAAAACAGTAGGGCTAGAGTCACCAAACTTCACAGGATTGTTCACAAGCATGAGTTGTTTTGCTCTTGGTTTTTTTTTAATTGTCTCCCCCTGTTAATTTTGGAGTTACCGCCCCTGATGACTTAAAATTAGACAAACTTTACTTAGTGCTGTGCATATGTCTGAAACCACTAGGGCTAGAGTCACCAAACTTCAAAGGAATGTCGACCGGCATGAGTTGTTGTTTTTGAATTGTCTTCCCTTGATAACTTTGGAGTTATTGCCCCTGATATGATTACTTAAAATTAGAGAAACCTTGTGGCATGCATATCTTTATAACCACTAGGGCTAGAGTCACCAAACTTCACAGGAATGTTCACCAGCATGAGTTGTTGTGCACCTGGGTTTTTTTAATTGTCTCCCCCTGATAATTCTTGAGTTACTGCCCCTGATATGTTAACTTAAAATTAGAGAAACTTTTTGCTGCACATATCTCTGAAACCAGTTGGGCTAGAGTCACCAAACTTCACAGGAATGTTCACCAGCATGAGTTGTTGTGCATCTGGGGTTTTTAATTGTCTCCCCCTGATAATGGAGTTACTGTTACTGCCCCTTATGACTTAAATAAGAGAAACTTTACTTTGTGTCACATGTATCTCTGAAACCACTAGTACTAGAGTCACCAAACTTCACAAGAATGTTGACTAGCATGTGTTTTTGTGTACCTGAGGCTTTTAAATTGTCTCCCCCTTACAATGTTGGAGTTATTGCCCCTGATGACTTAAACATTAGACCCTGATAAGTTTGGAGTTACAGACATTACACTTGTGTATTGGAAAGAGGATGGGAGGGGGAGACATCTGTTTTTGTGACAAAAACAAACCTCTAGTTATAATTTCGTGCTATCCGAGTGAATAAAAAAAGGTCGAAAATACAGTGCTAAGTATAAAATGCGAAATCAAGGCAAAATGCGGTCACCTCGTTGTGATTCTACAACACAACTACATGTACATTCTCATTTAACAGTTGGTATGCTTGTAATTCGACTGTGCACATACGCTATTGTTAGACTATTTTCTTCGACTTGCACGTCGCTGTAAAAGCAATGCAAATACAGCAGCATATTCTTGTTGTTGCAACTGAAATTGCGTCTGCATTAATCTAACATTTGCCATAACCAGTTTTCCATCTAATGCTCCCCACAAAATGATAAATATTCCAAAAAAGGTTCTTATTTTACCCCAAACCACCGGTCTTATTCAGGTCAGCAGTGAGATGCTCCTTACCGTTATCCACTAGTCGCTGATAATATAGTGGGAAGTGATCGTGCGATGGTCAGACGACAGGTAAGAGGTGATTGTGGAACCTTCGTACGCATACCAGTGACTTGGCACACGATCTTTAACAACCTGTATTACGGTGGTCGCAGAGGCATATCCAGTGTGTCTGCGATAATTTTTAGTCGCCGACAATCGCAGACGATCGCCGGTTTCAGAGGTCTCAGAGGTCGCCAGTGGTCTTTAACGATCGCAAGTGCAAGTGGGACTGTAGCCTAAGATGACAAAACATTTAAGGAAGACCCGAATCAAACAAGGCCATCAACTTTTTGAAAACTTCGGTTTAATCGAGATTATAGAAACATATTTCTCAGTACCAAATATACAGATACGAAAGAGATGCATCTAAAATTAAAGATATAGATTATGCAGGAGGGACATCGTACTCATTAGACAACCCTCCAACAGCACAAACTAACAAGAGAAGAAAAGAAGATACAAGCACTGTAGCACATTGAAAATATAAACAAGGGCACCATATGCGAATTCTAGCCATCGTATGTCCGTAACAGGAAATAGAGCCCTTGCAATAGTTGACAGGTGCGCGAAGTTTTATGATATTATCTTTAAACGTAAATATTTTTATGTTATTTCTATATCCGTAAGGCGGAAATACTTTTGTCAAAAAATCTTTACAGACTAATGGCCATTTATCATTGTGTAGCCCTTATGACGGTGAAGTTTATTTTTAGAATAGATTGAATATCAAAGAAGTTATCAGAAAATACTTAATTAGCTCTTATCTAATATTTCGACCACTACGGGCCTTGTTTAAAGATTATCTTGTCAAAATACACGTTACATTTTTGGTACATGCAATCCGCCATGAATTAAAAGAGAATATTCTCTTTCTTGAACACTGTCTTCATTGTTAAGAAGTTATCTCAACTGCTTTTTGAACGCGCTATAACACCGAAAAATACAAGATACAAAACGAACTAAGTTTTTAAAAGAGCTGAATTTTACTGAATGTGTCAACAGGCAGTAATTTGAAAAAGGATCCATCTAAAGATTTGAACATGGGAGTCAATATGAGAGAATTTTTTTTTAAATTTGCATTTAATGTACTTTCCCGGCACACATATTGCTGTCACAATTGTCAAAATAAGGCGGGTGAAGCACCCGGATTTCTATTACAGAATGCATCAGCACGTTCTGATATATGTGGAATGGCTGATACATTTGCAGAGCTGTTCAGTAATAATCCAATGTGGGAACTGTAATATGATGACATTCATGAAGATCAAACCTCTGATCACAAATTTGTTGTTTTAATGTACTTAACAAGCATTTAAAAGTTGAAAATAGACACTATTCCACAAAGAGCTGTAGTTTTGTTGAGGCGTCTATTGGATTATAATGAATCGAATATGCCAGATGCCATAGCATTTGCAACAGAGTTTGGCTCAACAACTGAAAATTGAAATACTGTGACTTGTGTAATCAAGTAGTATTTATACTGTGACTTGTGTAATCAAGTAGTCTTTCCTCCTCGGTCTGTTTCAGACCATTCCATCATCATCAACTTTCATGAAACAATTATATATTTAAGTTAGAAGTTAAGTTTAAATGCTTTGTAAAGTAATATGGAAAATAGAGCATTTGCTGTTGTGCGTTAGTAGTCAAATATCCATAAAACTTTCAAAAATATTATTTTAGTGGCATCTAAATGTGCTTACGTAGAGGAAAGGGTTACATAGGTTTTAACCCATTACTCCACATTTGTATTTTTCATTGCCTCTAGAATTTGTTTTGTCACTTATTCAAGTTTACTCTACAGAACCCACTTGTGGGGAATTAGCATACATGAAGACTTTAGAAGAGAACAGGTAGATAAATTATATTCCTCATAATATTTTCAACAGCACTCAGATTGTTACTTGTTTTGTTATATCTAGCCCAATATAATATGTGATGGTATAATTAATGGGCCACTCTGAAAGAAGCGGGGTATATTGCTGTGCAAATGTCGGTCGATCTGTCAATCCGCCCTATAGTTTGCTTTTGCATGGAGTGATTTTTATAAAACTTCACTGACATATTTACCAGTACAAGAGGATGTGTCGTGCGCAAGAACTAGAACTCGACATTTGCCTGATGCTGAATAACTCTGTCATGCATGGATGGATTTTGCTATTACGTCACAGAAATGTTTTCAACAAGTTGACAATGTGTCGCATGCTAAAATAATAACTATGTGTCTTGAAAGTTTAGCCATGCATGGGTGAAATTTGACTTTACTCCATAGAAATGTTTACCATAAAAAAGACGTGTATTTGACAGTTATGTTGCTGAGGGGGCCTACGTGTTTTACAAATACCTCTTGTTGAAATTAAGACTCAAGCGTTAATGGTTAATGTTTTATACGTATAGTTTCAACATCTATAGTTTATTGTCTACAATACAAGACTTGTATAAATACAAATGACACTAGAATGTGTATGTAGGACATA
Organism: Azorinus chamasolen; assembly: GCA_963576725.1. Classification (NCBI taxonomy): domain Eukaryota; kingdom Metazoa; phylum Mollusca; class Bivalvia; order Cardiida; family Solecurtidae; genus Azorinus; species Azorinus chamasolen. Next base: position 79,903,962 of record OY755239.1, read on the forward strand.
GAGGCTCCAACTTTGCACTTTCCCAAAGTTTCAGCTTTCGGGCACTTACAGTTTCAGAGTTATATACGGCAGACTCTTACAATTATATAAATACAATCTTACCATGATAAGCATTAACGGAGTGGAGTTATGGACATTGATTTTGAGCAAAATATGGAATTATAAGTTTGTGTCATATGTAACTCTAAAACTATGAGTTCAAGCATTATATATGAGCATAGATGTTTGTACTCGATTTCGCTTGTTCATCTGTTACATCCTTCGCGAATTTTCTATATAGAGCGGTCTGCATATAATATAAATTATATAATGTTGAGATATATATACATTCACAGATGACCACGTAATACTCTAACAATTCAACCAGTAGAATACGGCAACTCCGCCTAGCAAACTTGCAGACTGTAAATATAGAACAAGGAAATCCAGATCTTTCAATCCTTGCTTATATAGACAGTCTATCAGAGCTTACACTTCTACCGGTTGAATTAATTTGCATCTTTCTGTATGTTCTCTTGACAAGGCCTTATTTAAGGTTTCCTTTTAATATCAATGACATGCCATCACTTAGATCGATCAGAAAGTCGCTGGATCACGAATGATACACGAATTGTAGAAGGTATAGTTAAAGGGAGATAATTAGATACAATTCTACAGCGCACTTTCAACGTGGGATCTCCGAGGAGATGCTACTGTGATAAGATTAGATTGATAATGTTGAGATATATATACATTCACAGATGACCACGTAATACTCTAACAATTCAACCAGTAGAATACGGCAACTCCGCCTAGCAAACTTGCAGACTGTAAATATAGAACAAGGAAATCCAGATCCCCAATAGGAAAGCTTTCAATCCTTGCTTATATAGACAGTCTATCAGAGCTTACACTTCTACCGGTTGAATTAATTTGCATCTTTCTGTATGTTCTCTTGACAAGGCCTTATTTCAGGTTTCCTTTTAATATCAATGACATACCATCACTTAGATCGATCAGAAAGTCGCTGGATCACGAATGATACACGAATTGTAGAAGGTATAGTTAAAGGGAGATACTTAGATACAATTCTACAGCGCACTTTCAACGTGGGATCTCCGAGGAGATGCTACTGTGATAAGATTAGATTGATAATGTTGAGATATATATACATTTACAGATGACCACGTAATACTCTAACATTTCAACCAGTAGAATACGGCAACTCCGCCTATCGGTTTCATGTGCCAAAGTAAGAAGACTGCATTAATTTCGCTCTGATGTTTTGCATAGTTTTAAGAGGAAAAACCTTCATAAAACTTTCTGAAAAGTGACACAATTGTGCATGAAGGAAATGTGAATAGATTGGTGTACTCTTTATGTGATTATTTTGTGTGATTTGACAGAAAAGGGTGAATTTGATAAAAACAAGTTGCTACTCCAGATGTGATATTTCTATTATAGGGCAATTATCGCCCAATTTAAAACCCAATAACCTGTTGTTGTCAAGATTAAAACAGCTAGGACTGTTAAACTTAGGGCAATTTGGCTTAGCTAAGTTTAGGGGTTCTAGAGGGTCAACTCAAAATCAAAGCGTATTTGGGATGTAAATTAAGGTGTTGATTTAAACAAATTAAGGGAAATACCCCAATCAATTCCAATTGTTTCTGAAAACCGTCAAACAGAAAAGAAAGCTCCATATGTTGGCGTAAATTTCTATCAGTTGAAAGAGTTTCCCCAGAATTCCGACCCATTGTTTCCAAACCTCACAAAAACACTAGTAAATTCTCAGCAGTGCCATTTTCCGAGGGAACGAAACTTCTTGTACCTGTTAAACCCGAAACTCCGACGCCAGTCAGAATTCAGACTTTTGTAAAAGTATGCAGTATAAACCCTAGATTAGTCAAAAACAAGGCTCTTTCTATTTGCGACTATATCGTTTCAAATGACCTAGATGTGGTAGCCGTTACAGAAACCTGGCTCGGTAGTTCTGTAGACAAATCGTGCTTAAGCGAACTGGTTCCCACCAATTACACAATCGAACATGTCCCTCGCTGCAATGGCAACCGTGGTGGCGGGGTAGCAGTCATACATAAGGCTTCAATAGGACTTCGCCTCCATGCATCAACAAGAGATGGTGATTTCTCAAATTTTGAGTACATGGACTGCACCTTAAGTATCCGAGATTTCACTCTACGCATAGTAGTCGTTTACAGACCACCACCATTTCGGGAGAAATTATCTAAAAACCGGAAATTTTCTTGATAATGAATGGCCACTTTTCCTATCTAAATTTGCGACCTATGACAGACCAGTCATAATTGTAGGGGACTTAAAGAGCACAGCTAACTTTGTTAGTACACTAGAATCATTTCGATTGCAACAGCACGTGGATGAAGCCATTCATATAGGTGGACATACCCTTGATGTTGTTATCACGAGAAACGGTAATGACTGTGTCAAATATTGAGGTCACCGACCCAGGACTATCTGTCGGTACGGGTAAAATTTCGCGCGATCAGTTTTCTGTTACTTTCGAAGCAAAGGCGGCTAAACCTCCGAGAGTGAAAAAACTGTTTCATTTCGAAAACATCCCCCTAGTGTTTGTTTGTTATGTCAGTGTGTCTCTTTGTGTCTTTTATATACATGTACATTTGCTGTTTATCGTTGTGGTGCTGTTTGGGCGGTTGTGTGTGTTGTATGCGGTGTTTCCTGCATGACTCATACATGTAATTCTAGAGCAATTAATGTCGACTCATTTAAAAGAGATCTCATCAACTCGGAATCCATCAAAGCAATTCTGCAAATGGCAGATGTTGATGAGCTTGTTATGCTATGTTTTACATATTGTCATCTATGTCGTGGGAAAGTCCGGCGGGGATACCTTTATTTACACTATTTGTAAAGCTAGGGTGACTTTGAGAGAAGTGCGAGGTTAGGACGTCCGTAAACCGGTTTAAACCCCCAGTGGTGATTTTGCTACTGACCGTGCCAAGGCGGTACTCTCTTTGTCACTCTTACTTTTGTTTGTCTTGTGTCTATGTGCTTGCGCTTTTGTTCATGTATGAAATGTTTGTCTCTGGTGCTTGTGTGTTTGTTGATGTGTTCTGTGTTCGTCTCGTGTGTGAGTGTGGTTGTGTGTGTGTTTGGATTTGTGGTCGTGTGTGTGTTTCATGCTATCTATCGATGTTTTGGTGGTGGTTGCGTCTTTTGTGTGGCTTTGCCTTCATGACTTTACTACTTTTTCACATATATACCGGCACTAGCGGCACTTGCCAATAAACATACACCATTGTGTACTAAAACCATAACGCTCAGACCATCATGTCCGTGGTATACCCAGGAACTGCACGACGTTAAACGAACGCTTTAGAAGCCGTTGTTACAGCTACAGAAGAAGAGGTAGGACATATAGTTAAGGCATCCCCTTGCAAGTCTTGTAAACTGGATCCAATATCTACATGGCTGTTAAAGTCATACCTTTACTAACTTCTACCAATTCGGATAAAAATCCTCTCTAGACACTGCCTACGTTCCAAAACGTTTCAAGGTGCCACATGTCAGACCTCTTTTGAAGAAAAAATGAACTAAAGAACTATAGGCCTTTATCGAACTTGCCATCTGTCTCCAAAGTGTTAGAAAAAGTGGTCGACAAACGCATTGAGTCCCACCTGACCTCAAACGAACTACATGAGCACCATTAGTCGGTATACCGAAATCATCATTCAACAGAGACTGCTCTCCTGAAAGTTCAAAACGACATCCGCCAGTCCCTAGATAAAAACGAGATTATAATTCTGGTCATGCTTGATTAATCGGCTGCATTTGCCACTATCGATCATGAGGCCCTGTTAAACTGCCTGGAAAAAGACTTCAGAATAATTGGAAACCCCCTTGAGCGGATAACCTCCTACCTTAATGGCCGTTATCAAATAGTCTCAGTAGATGGAGAACTGTCCACCCCAGTTAACATTAAATATAGCGTACCACAGGAATCGGTTCTAGGGCCGAAGCACTACATCATGTACACAAACCGTCAGCTCAATTTGCAGAAATCATGGGCTCAACCACCATTTCTATGCCGATGACTCACAGTTATGCTTGTCCTTTAAACCCAATGCATCTCCTGTCAACAAGAAGCTTTATCGCGAGTTGAGGACTTTCTCAAAGAAATAGTCTCTTGGATGTACCAGAACATGCTGAAGCTCAATACTGACAAAACTGGGGTTATCCTGTTTCATACAAAAACACAGAAGTACCTGCGGAGGCTAATGTGCAAGTAGGACCCTCTAAAATCAGACCATCTTTATGTATAAAGATTCTCGGTGCATGGTTCGATTCACAAATGGATATGACATCACATGTCAATTCCGTGTGTAGGTCTAGTTATGCACAGCTCCGGCAAATAGGCCATATAAGAAGGTATCTCTCACCTACTACTACCAAGACTTTGGTGAACTCTCTTGTTACATCAAAAATAGACTACTGAAATTCACTGCTGCATGAAATTTCAAACAACTCACTGTGGAAATTTCAAAGAGTGCCAAACACAGCAGCCCGCATCATAACCGGAATTCCTCGATATAATCATATCACGCCGGTTCTGAATGAACTTCACTGGTTCATCATCGGATTGAATTCAAAATTCTGACACTTATGTATAAAGCCGTGCACAATGAATCTCCCAAGCACATTGTCGACATGTTTGACGTGTACAGGCCGCGCAGAGAGTTAAGGTCAGCAAATAGTCGTTGGTTGTGCCGAAATGTCTTAAGGTAAATATATTCTGAAAACGGGTGATCCCTCGAAAGCAGAAGTAGAAATGAAAAAAAATTGCAGACTCCGTTTTATTGAGTCTGTTCATGAGTAGTAATTAAAAGTGCAACACTACTCACGCCCCCTAGCACCGGCTTAGGCAGTATTCAATTTTCAAAACTAATAACATGAAAACTAATGATCCCGAAGGACCAGAAAATATAACAACACTGAGAATGAAGTACGGGGCGACTTTTTACGGCCGCCACACAATCACTTAACACCTGCTGTTGTGAAGTACATATATTCTGAAAACGGGTGATCCCTCGAAAGCAGAAGTATGCATGCAGCTCCAAAACTTTGGAATGCTCAGCCGTCAGGCATTAGAGATGCAAGCTCACTGGCATGTTTCAAAGGTGTCTGAAAACGCATTTTTTCAACATTTGTTCCTAGGAAAGTTTATGAGCTTTTGAACGCACATATCCGGTGTGAAAAGAGCGCTATATAAATGTGGTATAATAATAATAATAATATATATGAATCTACAAACCTCATGCATCTGCGGTTATGCAACAAGATAGACGTATGTGCTCATTGTACTTAGAACATGCAGTATCAGAACAATATCATTGTTATATACATGTTTTGCAATTAAATAAGCTAATAACTATTTTCTGAAACGACATAGATAATGTAGAGTAGGCATTTTAAGTGTGGGGTTTAATTGCTAGTTAGACTATGTGCTGCTACATTATCGGCTTCCGCCAATAAGTCGTTTAATTCGATTTACAACTACAAGGTAGCGCCAGCGTCTAGTGGCATTTGAAGATCAGGTTTCAGAAGACGTGTCAGTACTTTAAATGTACCATGACGAAACAGCTGCTGTAAATATTAATCTTCACGACGTAGGACACAAGATGTTTTCTCAATTTTCTGCAATGAATTCCTCCAGCAGGTGTTGCCTTGCACTCAAATTTGGATCGTTGTTTGTGTACGGCTCCTCTAATCAGATTAAGTTTTGCTTAAACCATCTATACAAAATCCAAAGTGCATTAATTTGTCATAACCTTTTGCACAGTAAATACGTCTTTTAAGATGGTGTGCTTTTCTCAGTTCATCGTCATTTGGGTCTAGTGGATGCACAATATCCTTTACATCATTGCGCGTTACATTTGTTCATTCGACGATGGTCATACAACGACCTGCAACCGATCGATTGCATTTCCTGTCAATTACATCATGGACGGTTTCAATTGAGGTATATAAATCCACACCACGACGTTTCAACCTCAGGTTTTGAAGAATCGTTTTCAGCTGACGCATATACAAAAGGAGTCCATGTCTTACTGACCTATAGATATCTGCAATAGATGAAGGTAGATAAGTTGGCACAACAGCGGTTGTCGTTCATATTCGCCCTCCTTCCCGATACATATTGATACGTAAAATAGAAGTTTATAGTTTGTATCACATAGGTATAACGTAAATATAAAGTACATTTACATGACACTCACTGTTGATGCGATGAAAATGGTTTGATACAGCTTTAAGCGTCAACGGAATACAATATCCATTTATGTAGATTATGAATAATATACACGAGCTGTTTGTATCAACGGTATCTTGAATTGTAAACTAAACATAGGAAATGTTTTTCTTTTGTTTGCAGCATCATGACCAAATTGATTTGACGATAGATATGATTATAAGTCATGCATCGGTGAGTCTTCTTAGATCGCTGAAGAAATGCCTGATTGACACTTGAGTGTGTACGTATGTCTATTTCATGGCATGTAAACAAGTTACAACAGTGAGGCATTTTAATAAAACTGTTTGTTGTAAATATGGAAAATTAATTCTGTATCCAGTGTGTAAATGGGTTGGGTTTCACGAAGCCGCAACACTATATAGATTATATGGCATCGAGACAGAAGAAAAGTGCCCAGACCAATATACCATTTGCAGCGAAATTAAAATATGGTGTATGGAGAATAGAAATAAAGAAAATGAAGTTTACATTAAAACCTTTTTGTTGCCTCGTACGATGATGCCGTCGTACCCATTCTTGGCTATTGAGGCTTGTTCCGGTACCCCATGTAAACTATGCATCCTGGTTTGATTCCAATTAAAAAGCACCAAAGTTACACTTAATGGTAAAACAGTATATGCATGTAACCAATAGACACACAATTCTTCTTAATGGTTTTAAATACGCTTGAATGTTTTCAAAGCAGATTATACAAAAGGAGCAAAGTATACTTATATTTGATGTGAGTCTACGACTTTCATTTTACTGTATGTAAAGGTAATAGAAATATATTTACCAAACAAAAAGTACTGATAAACAAAGGACTCATGATGTGGCCCTTAGATCAGGGTCCTCACTTTTTTCAAAACAAAAGGTTTCCTTTAGCGATAAATTTTGATACAATGATTGTTTAAGTAATATTCGTAAATAGTAAGGTTTAACCCTTTCCCAGTTCTATGTTTATTACAAATTCCAAAACCTACTGAATATTCATAGGCAAAACATATATAACAAAATATGGAGGTTGGAACACTGAAGTCATTTTAGAAAGTAAAGACATATATCTATCCAATTCTATAAGCAAACAGAGCAGACCCTGATCAGACGGCTCCTATAGGAGTCTACTCTGTTTGCAAATGCGTGAAAACACGTTTCTATGAGGGAAAGGGTTAAATTCACAATATCTAAAGTACTGTCATTCTCTCTGAGCTTATAATTTTCTGCTATGTCTAATTATGATCAATACTGCTCTTATACAGTACAGCTAGCAATGCGCATTACACATTGTTTACAAAAGGTGCAACAATACTTGTGTGACTTTCTCATCATATACAGAATAAAACATAAAGGACAGTATCGCGTAACGAGCTATTTTATATTTCTAGTACCATCTGGTTTTGGAACAAGAAATAACAGCAACTTGAGACTGTATCATCATTCTTTTTTGTATTCATGACAATTCATGAGTAAATATAAATGACACTAACTATGGTGTCTTAATAGTTCATATTTAATTGCCAACGGTCCTTCTATTTCTTCTGTTTGTACGTGAAAAACAAAAGTCATAATTTAAATTAACAGCGAGATATTTTTATCCTATGATATCATTACAGTTCACCAGGAAAACTAGTTAGTGGTACCAGGTAAATAGGTGGGCGTATGAGTTTAAACGATTCTATAAATAGTTATTCAGAAGAAATAAACCCTTGTCGGAACACTTGTGTCAAAAAATGTTCGACTTCTTTTCAATGCAGTTTGGTAATTCCAATCCCCATTATAGTTTAGTTCTAGCTTATTTCTATACTAAATTATATACGTATAAACAACGAAGATGTTCAAGAATGTGGGTTTATTTTTAACCAATCAAGTCGCAACATTAACGTTATGCGTATTGGCAAAATCAATTGGCTGGTCAAATGGCAAACATTTGGGTTTAAAATCAATATAGAACTGTACTGTGAAGGATAAATGCCAAAAACAATGAGGCACATTCAATGTACAAAACAGCTTAAAACTATATACACATTTCACACTGGTTATGCACTCATTTACTCGTACATCATTTACACCCATGTACTCGTACATCATTTACACTCGGGTAGACAATAATCAATACATTGTCACTACTCAATGCTATATTGAGTCATCCAGAGATATGAATAAATGTTCACCAAGATATTATTTCATACGTCAATTGACTGAATATATAATATTTCTTAGATCCCTGAAGACATCATTCCCAACACATATAAGTGACAAATAAAACAAGCCACTAGCAACGCGAAAAATCTCTCACGCAGGTACTGTGTACCATAGGTCGCAAAGGAATAAACACAATAGGATAAGGATAATGTATTCTGGGCCGAATAACTAACACAATGAGAAATTAACAAGCAGTCAACTACATAACCATTTAGCACGGTGATCTGCACTTTTTCTGCACGTCTTCCGCAATACAAAAAACGAGAAACAGATTACAAGCTGATAAAATGTCGACTTCTTTGTCCTCTCTTTTGGACAACAATTATCATCATTACTCTCCTACGCAAATTTTAACGGCAACTACTGCTCTATATAAAGAACAGGTCTTCTATCGCACACTGGGTATATGTTTAAATAAATGAAAATACTAGAATTTAACATTTCACCTTCCGGCGCATGCTTTGGACTGTAATCAGTATTGAAAATGAGAAATCAAGTCGGTGATTGTAACTGCATACAATAGAACCTGTCTTAAGCGACCATTTATTTACTGGACATGTGGTTCTTACAAAGCAGATGATTGCTTTATTGCAGGGGAAAGGTAATGTAAAAAGCCCCTACAGAAGCATTCTGTATTTTGCCCGACCGGTATTAAGTTACTACCGACCTTATACCCAGAAATAAACCTCTTGAGTATTTATCTGTTCATGGTTCGGTAAGCTCAATGCTCAGCATATTATGGTAGTGCTAGGACTGGACGGACAGATAACATGTGACTTGGTCTCCATGCTATGGATTTCTACACCTTTCTACGCCTTTGCAAACAGAGTAGACCTAGATAGGACGGATCCTGTATGAGCTGTCTGATCAGGGTCTGCTCTCTTTGCTTATGAATTCTGTAGATCTGATTCTACAGTTTCTGCCATGGTAAAATGTTCTGCATTCATGTGTCATTATAACAGGTAAACTAGTTCATATAAATGATGTCATTTCTTGCAAGAATATTCATGCAGTAAACGTCTTACCCGTTCCCTTATGAATATTCATGTAAGAAATAACAGCATCGTGGATATTTATAAGTTGAATTCTTATACTGGTAAATGAGCACAGGATTTTTAGATCATGACAGAAGAAGAAATAGAATCAGATCTTTATTATTGCATAACTGCATAAGCAAACGTTCTTGTCAAATTCGGCGAAAATCCAGTCAGGATGTTGTTTAAAGAAATTGCTGACGACGGGCAATGGCAGACACAGGGCGATCCCAATAGCTTACCTTGGCCATTTGTACAGATGAGCTGATAATCAAACAGAGCAGACCCTGATTGGACGGTTCCTATAGGAGCAGATTGCAAAGGCGAAAAATGCAAAACCATAAAAACCAATAAAACTGAATTACTGTATGCATAAATAAACAAGAAAACAACAGGGTTATGATGTCCCTGTATTGTTCAACTTCAAATTGTAGCACAAAGATAGAGATGAACTAGGCATAATTATCTCGGGAAAGAGGGCCGTAGTGGTTTTACTTTTTTAAACTGAATATTATTCAATTTGTTCAAAATGCATGGTAGTCATCAGAGGAGTATTCCTACCAAATACCACTTAAATTGGACGAACAGCTTGGTAGAAGACGATTTTTAAAGCTTTCGCTATAGTCATATAACATGGTTTTAACAATTTTGATACAGAGTCGCCTAGGGACTTTAATACCTACCAAATATCATTCAAATTGGATCACTGCTTTTTTTAGAAGAAGGTTTTGTTTTAAGTTTTCCCTATAGTCATATAAGGAAATTTATCTCCACCCTTGGCGGCCATGTTTTTTCATATATCAGCATGATTTTTGCAAATTATTAAACAGTCACCAGGGGACTATTTCTGTCAAATAGAATTCAAATTGATCCACTGGTTTTGGAGATTTTTAAAAGTGTTCTATATAGTTATATACGGAAATCTAGACCCGCCGCTGGTGGCCATGTTTTTTTGTTTTTCTTTATAGATATCAGTCTGGTTTAGCAGTTTTGATAAAAGGTCACCAGGCAGCTATTCCTACCAAATACCATTCAAATATGAATCAGTTTTGGAGAAGAATATTTCTCTATTTTTTGTGCCCCCAGATCACACCTGGGGGTAATATTGCTTTTGTCTTTTCTGCCTGTTTGTCTCTTTGTCTGTTTGTTTGTCAGCAACTTTAACATTGATTATAACTTTTTAGCCAGTACAGATAAAGACTTGATAGTTGGCATGTGTGTGTATCTCATTAAGCCGCATATTTTGAGGGGTGACATAATACGGTCAACGTCATACTTCAAGGTCCCCAGATCACACCTGGGGGTAATATTGCTTTTGTCTTGTCTGTCTGTTTGTCTCTTTGTCTGTTTGTTTGTCAGTAACTTTAACATTGGTCATACTTTTGAACCAGTACAGATAAATACTTGATATTTGGCATGCATGTTTATCTCATAAGGCCGCACATTCTGAGGGGTGACACGTCACGGTGAATTTTATACTTCAAGGTCAGAGGTCAAATATATAGGTCAAATCACTGACTTTAACGTTGGCCATAACTTTTGAACCAGTAGAGATAGAGACATGATATTTGGTAGCATGTGTATTTCATAAAGCTGCACATTTTAAGTGGTGACATGTTAAGGTCCAGGTCATCCCTCAGAATCAAAGGTCACCGACTTCAATATTGGCCATAACTTTTCAACCAGTAGAGATACAGACTTGATACTTGGTATGCGTGTGTATCTCATGAGGCTGCACATTTTGAGGGGTAAAATCCGGGATCAAAGGTCAATTTGACTGTTTGTTTGTCAGTAACTTTAACATTGGTCATAACTTTTGAACCAGTACAGATAAAGACTTGATATTTGGCATGAATGTTTATCTCATAAAGCCGCACATTCTGAGGGGTGACACACGTCACGGTGATTGGCATACTTTAAGGAAAGTTTTTGTACTAACTGTATAAAACTGGTACCGAATTAAAGCTACGACCTTGTGCTTTTGTTTAAAGGCTACTCTGAGGAATTTTTTTTTGCATATACATAAATATTAATGAGAATAATAAAAAAGTAAACAAAATACAGAAATAACGAAAACCTCTCAATTTTTATCCTACCAATATCAGAAAACAACAAATGTAGTTTAAATTGATGACAAAATACTCAGAAAGCAAAGTATCTAAATTGATAACCAAACAATGAACTGTAAGCAACATTGTAACTGTTTCCATGGCAACCGATCATTTCACACATTTTGGAAAATTGACATCTACCTATAATACTTCGCCAGATCTCAGTTATTTTTTATGAATCATGAAATCAATTGTTACAAACATAGAGATGATTATAAAAATTACTTTTCTGATATAAACTAATTTGGCACATGAATATTTATGATACAGTAAAAGATGTTGAAACTGATTGCAAAGGTAATCGCGGATTCTTTCTCAACAGCATAATAGTTGTTTCAGGTAGCTTAATGGCTAGTTTAAGTACCGTATAACGGGTTATTTTTACCTGCTGCTAATTTTTACTTATTTTTACGACCAACGTCATTTTCGTAAAAATATTCCTCATATATTTTCGCCGCGTAAACTCCGGAAAAAAGATCTAGTATCTAGCATTTGAATTTAACCTAGCAGGGTAATCTTATCAAAGTCATCCTAATCCTCCAATACACTAGAGTGACGTTATTGTTAATACCTATTCATGTAGTGTAGAGGTGTTTCATTGCATTGTGTAATAGGCTATCAGCATCAAAACAAAATATGAAGAAACAACACATTATCTGACAAACGTTTCTATTGGCCGAAATAAAAACATACGAGAGGAAATGAGACAATGCATAGTTACTAACTGATTACGATATTGTAGATGGTTTCAGTCACTTACTGAATTTGTCAGATAAAGTTGGGTACCATTCCTGCATCAGTTTCGTCCCTATTGCTTTTGGACTCATCCGACCTTTTTTCATGGCGCTCATAACGTATATTTTATTTACCAACTTTATTTCTGCTGCAGTGATCGTCTTTAGCAGAACACTTGCCCATAACAAACATTGGGATAAATTTGTACACCTTAATTATTTTGTTTGATGCCCAGGGCGATAGCCGGTACATGTGTTTGCTGCACGGTTACCGTGATAGGTTTGAATACTTGTCAAACTCCGACATACAGTTGCCTTTGTATTAACCAAACTATTTATTGTGAATTTTTAATGATATAAACTTTTGATGAGCTAATTTTTTACGTGTCTTCATGGATTCGTAAAAATAAAAGTCATATAAAATCAAATCATGTGTTTTTACCCCAAATCCGTAAACTTTTACAGCAGTAAAAATTACCCATTATACGGTATCTTCCATCAATGTTATTGCGGAGAAATGCGTTCAAGCGTGAATGTGTTATGACTGCTTCCTTCATGCTCTTTCCAGCATGTGTTGTTTCGAGATCTATGTTTACCGTACTCGTAGAATAGTCACACTGATCCGGCCATTTACCTCAGGTATATCAATGTTTTCGATATTTAGATCATCGACACTTGTTCCATGTATAAACGCGCGTGCCCCGACCTGAATTTATAGAACTACGTCACGGTATGTTGCAATTCCCGATGCTTAGTCCGCTCAAAAAGGGGCGTGGCTCATCACCGACTCCCACGGCTACACTGGAAAATATTTTTGTGAATATATTTGGTTTTGATAGAGTATTTTTTCTCTTGAAATTAACTATTTCTTTTCGAAAGAAAACATTTAAGAGGTTCCATAATGGTCAGGGTTGTTTAATAGTGTGGTTGTGGTTTAACCCCCCCCCCCCCCAGTGACATTTGTCACTGACCGTTCCAAGGCGGTACTTCCATCTTCCCCCTAGTTATTGTTTGTTATGTCTTTGTGCGTCTCTTTGTGTTTTTTATACATGAACATTTAGTGTTTTTCGTGGTGCTGTTAGGGCGGATGTGTGTTTTGTATACGTTATTTCCTGCATGACTCGTACATGTACTTTTAAACAAAAGGAACATAGTCCTGAAACAAATGCTGAATATAAATAATAAAGCTTGAGGCATGAATGGCGAAACGACCAAGGGCGAAAGTGAAAGTTCGGCATACCAATCAGTACAGGTGTAAAGGAACGAGCAATTAAAGAAAATGATTGTATTGCCAGTTTCCCATAAATCACTCATCAGATGTTTATCTAGTCATGTGGCCGACATAGTTTGAGACTACCGAGAGAGAAATACGGCTAAACAGCCGCCTATTTTTTTATCACGTGCATGCACTAATTATCAATCCCCCTAGGTGCCCTCGACAAGCCTTCTTCGTAAATGGCTGACTGGTTAAGTCAGAGCAGAGCTCGATGGTAATCAAGTAAAAGGGGTTTACACGGCCTTTGTTGTATATATAGTGGTATTACGTTAATGCAATGGATAATAGAGATTAGTGGCTATTCATTAATACACAAATATGAAAAAATGATTTTTTTGTGATTCTAACAAATTGTTGAACCTTCAATTAACATTTCAAGTACATGACATTCGCTTGAATAGTCTTAAGCCACAGTATTGACTGCTAGCCTTGGTGAACAGCATCTTTTCTCAGTTCCGGTGAAGATATCATTTCTCTTTACTCATAATATTAGAGAACCCCAAAGTGTTCAACTAAATTTACACATGAACTTTACGTTGTCAATCAAACCCTTTCTCACATACGAACGCTTCTTCGCGAATTTCCCAGATATGGCACAGCTAAGTAGGTGCCGTCTTATTGGGGTCTGCTTTGTTTTCTTATAAAAATAGCATATACAATTATAGAACCCCTCTAATGCGACCACTAAATGAAATGTGTGTCTTTATAAGCAGGTGGTTGCTTAATACAGAACACAAGTAATGTGTCCTGCATTAAGCTATCACCTGCATATAGCACCTATAATTATACCTCTTTCAGGTGGTCGCATTAGCGGGGTTTTACTTTAAATGGCTCTACACTTTCTACCAATACCAGAACGCACGTGTATAAATGCTTTCATAAACACAATAGGGACATGGTGACCCTATATATCGCTCACATGCGAATTGTAGCACTAGATAGAGATGAACTATTCATAGCCATCTCCGTTAAATGAAGATAAGAGGCCATATTAATATCATTTTTTAACTGAAGAATATTCAAAATCCATAGTAGTCATAATGAATTCTCAGCTTGGTCATTCATTACCCGACTATTCGTACCAAATGTCATTTAAATTCGACCACTGGTTATGGAGAGGAAAGTTTTGAAAGTTTTTCTATACAGCTGATTTATGTAAGGAAATCTAGCCACGCCCCTGGCTGCCATGGTTTTTTGTGTTTTTTTTAGATATCAACATGAAATTTAACAATTTTTATTAAGGGTTACCAGGCAAATATTACTATTAAATGCCATTAAAATTTGACCACCCGTTTTGGAAAATAAGACTTTTAAAGGTTATTTATACAGTTATATACGCAAATATAGTCATGTCCCTGGAGGTCATGTTCTTTGAGATATCATTATGATTTTTGACAGCCCCTTTTGGAGAAGAATAATTTTAAATGTTTTCTATAGGGCGAATCGCCGTGACGTCACGCGCACCTGTAATCTTAGCAGTGAAATGCTTGGTGGGCAAAACGATTGATCATCTGATTTGTAAACTAGTTAGGAATCCGAGGTGTAAAAAGTCGCTTATTTTGTTTAGGTCTGTAGCATATTTTAGCAGAAATGTTTGAATACCATAATTGTGTTGCCAGATACTAATTATTTGTGGTCCTGGCCCATCCCACTGCCAAAACCCTCTTTGCAGTTCAGAAACTAAGTCAAAGATCATGTGGGTACAAAAATGTAATAAAATCTCAATGTAGTATAAAATAATCGTAATTTTGATAATTTCACTGCATATTTTGCATTTAATTATTTAGCACTGTCTCCAGAGGAAGTATACAAATATGTATGGCATACTTCATGAAGATTCGAGTGACCTGTGATGATTGCAAGTTCAGAAGACATCGTTTTAAACGCATTTACAGTACATAACACCAATTGGAATGTGTTCATTCATTAGCCACATCGAGTGCTTGACAATTATAATGACACTAATCGCGTACCAGAGATGTTTGCCCCCTACTTATTTAAAGTAGATTCTTTTTATCTGTACAATTTTTGATGATACATAGATAATTACATCGATAGTATAAACATTTTAAACATGAACTGTCACAGCCAATTTACATGTGTATTACGATGTCAGCTCTTAATTCTTGATGACATTTCACGTCTTATGATTTTATATTGGTATAAAGAGGTTATTTGCTGCAAATATAACATCATAAGGCGTGACATTTCACCAAGAATTAAGAGTTGACTTTGTAATACACATATAAATTGGCTGGGACCTTAAATTACCAAAGTGCATTTCGAAATGTCTCAACTTCATTGCAAAAATAACAATTTCTGTGATTTATTTGCTTTATGTACTGGGCACACCACTCAAACAATTGACTGGGTTCCGGTGTTTCAAGACTAAAATAACACGTTTTATTTGTGTTTCCCAATTTATGTCTATCAATTCATGTCAAACGCTGCTTTCAGATTTTTACTACCTTTTTCGGGTCAGGTGTAAAGTTTTAGCTGAATTGGTTTCCTAGACACAAGTTTTTTAAGTACGGTGGTTATTGATTGTTAACCCTTTCCCTGTTGAATATTTGGTAACTTCCCATTTCGTCTACTTCCCGTTTCGTCTACTCCTAATTTACACACTTTCAAGTTTGTCTGCTGCTTATATTTTTCATGTGTTTGATCAATATTATCTCAGCAAGATTCATGCATTTTAGGATTTTCTAAAAAATATTTTTTGAAAGTTTTTGGACATTTTATAGTTAAATGATCTTGACCCAAACAATTGATTTGAATCAAAACCCAAAATCTATTGCTAATTACTGAATACATCTGCCCATAACAAATTATACATGGAAGTTCTTTTTTGTAATTTCTAAATGAATACATTTGACCAAACATGTATGTGGTACACTGATCTAGATCATAACTAATAACATGGGAAAGATGTAAAATAGTTTTCTGTAGGAGTATTAAGATTTAACTTAGAAGAAATTTTATGCAAGCAAAATACAATTTAAAAATCAAAACAAGCACGAAACCACTTCAGCCAATCAAGGAAAATGAATATCATCTAAACTTTTGATCTAGGTCTAAACTCAACTGGTATAAGTCATGGTAATGCTTAAGAAAACTGTGAAAACATGATTATTCATTAGCCCAACTGATATAAGTCATGGTAATGCTTAAGAAAAATGTGAAAACATGAATATGCATTAGCCCAACTGATATAAGTATTGGTAATGCCAAAGTAAACTCTGAAAATATGATTATGCAATGCCCCCCCCCCCTAACAGTGATAGGTGTCAAACTGTGGATTAAGATTTGTCTGCTGTAAAAAACATGATGTTAATAAAATTATATTAATAAAATAACTGAGTAAACATAGCTTAATTATAACAGTAGACGAAATGGGAACAGGGTAAAATGTTAGAGTAGACGAAATGGGAATAAACCGAATATTTATCTCAGGAAAGATGACACCATGAATATGTTTTAGCTGAAGTGTTATAATGGTATATGTGCAGAGGACTTTTTGGTATTGGTAGCAAATATAGAGTCAGATCTTTTATCATTTCATAAGCAAACACATTGGGCCCTGCTCAGACGGCTTCTACATGAGCCTTCAGATCTGGGTCTACTCTGTTTGCAAAGGCGTGCAAACTGTTTATATATGGTAATGGGATAAGCAAACAGAGCAGACTCCCTGATCAAACAGCTTCTATTCAAACAAACTGATCCGAGTCTATTCTATCTGCAAAATAGTTCATATAGGGTTAAGAGTTTTAAACAAATAAGCATTTTTTTATTAATTGTATAAAAATGGAAATGTTCTTATTATTCTGTTACTTTGTGAAGATCAAACCTTTGAATATTGCAAATTTTAAAGAGAATTACCCATCATTGTTTAAATGCATGTAGATTACATTCATTATATAAGCCTTTAATTTGCTGGATGATTTTGAATGATAAACAGTGAACATCTTAATCGGAAGGTTGTTTTTTGAGCTATCTTGTCTGGGTGTACACTGTAAATGCCAGTACTTTTTTCCCGCATTCAAAGATTGAACAATACAAGCTATTTGTTTTGAATACATGAAAATAATTCGTGTAAGACAGTTGGAGACTCTATTAGTACATTATTTACCCGGCCTAAATACTGCTAATTCACTAACTAGACCTAGAAAAAGAGAAACAAGCAAGGTTTACGCAAGCATTAAATGGCTGCCTTACAGAAATGGAAGGAGAACGTCGGATATCTGTACTATTTCATTTTTGTCGTACCCTTTATTACTTTTCTACAGTTACTCTGTTTGCAGCTCAATCATTGAGTACACTAGCGATAGGTGGATACAGTATGTTCAATTAAATGTTTTTTTGTTATACATGCACTTTACCACTGTATTTGCTGTCGCGGTTGTTGTAGATTAGTCGGAGAGGGGATACGTTTATTTACACTGTTTGTCTTTTAGGATGGGGATGGAATAAGGGTGAGATTGGGCGCCCATAAACCGGTTTAAACCCCCGGTGACTTTTGTCACTGACCGTTCCAAGGCGGTACTTCCATCTTCCTCCTATTGAATGTTTGTTTTGTCTTTGTGCGTCTCTTGTTGTTTTTTCTACCCATGTACATTTGCTGTTTCCTTGTGTTGCTGTTCGGGCGAGTGTTTGTTCTGTATGTGGTATTTCCTGCATGACTCATTTTTGTACTTTTAAGCAAGGATAGAAGTTTGAGAGGGAGTAATATTGTTTAGTTCTTTTAATTAACAGATACATGGGGAAAACATGTCTATATAAATAATATCAGAGAAGGGGATGTTTTAATGAGCCATGATCCGTGTGACATCAATAATACACATTACGTCACAAATCAATTATATGTTATTCGCTTGCTGAAACACACTGACATTCACTACGAATTTCATCAAACACTTCACATAACTACTGCTAAATAGGCATACAAACTCCCATACTTACAGCAAAGAAAAACACGCACCAGGTCTTGGATTCGAAACTCCCATACTTACAGTAAAGAAAAAAAACGCGCCAGAACATGGATTCGAACTCACAACCCATACAACGTAAAGCATGTACTCTGCCGAACAAGCTATTGCCACATACGTTTGCATGCATACCCGCTATAAACGTTGCTCATACCAACAATAAAGGTCTATACTTCGAACAAAACAACCGATTATTCAAGCCTACCTTTAGTCTCAGAACTAAACAACCAATTTTTTAAGATTACCTTTAGTTTACAAAAACATTATTCGAACAGATCGACTCAAATTTTTCACTTACATTATACTATACATTTAGATAAAACAAATAATGCAGAATGGAGAAATATGCAAAACGTGTCGCCTGAAAACCAAACCATGAGTAAACAAAGGAATGGTTTTAAACAAAAAGCACGAAAACTAAATACCCTTCAGCAGGAAAAAAATTGGCTTCAACCAAGGATCAAACCCACAACCTCAGCTTTCCTAAGTCAACATTATAACCATTGGACCACGCAGCCTCCTCTGCTTGTGAAAGAGGTTTTAATCACTTATACATAATTCACTAGCATTCGCTGCAGAAAAGTAAATACAACAATCATCACGACAAAAAATATGTGCGCCCGTTGAGAAAAATTATAAATGAATATACGTGAAAATAAATAAAAACTAGTCTCATAGTAAATCTTGGTCATTAAACATGATGGATTTTATAAAAACACAGGACCGTAGTAAATCATATGCAATATTGAAACCTCCCAATGATCAAAAAGTGCCAGATGGTCAGTAAATCACCAATGTTATCAGCAGGGCTCAAGGGTCTTCGCTCTCCACCCACAGTTGACAGTGATCACGCAACTGCCATCTATTACACTGAAATACAAATCATCGTGACAATTATGTAAAGTTATGATATGTTAGCTTCCCGTAAAATAGAAGAAAACTATTTTAACAAATTCGATATATGACTAATCACTACAGCCGTCAGTTTGTATTAAACCTCTAAAATTGTCTTCTGCTTCATCTTTTCATGTTCCCTCTTCGGCTATTAGTAACATTTTTCATAATGGACCTAAAATCGTTTTGTCTCCTTTAAAGCAATCTATCATTCGTTATAGTAAAGTCCATCTAAATTCACATTATTTGAACAAAAGACATAGGGTGTATCCAATAATTACTAAGTGCAATAGTAAGAGGTGTATGTGTTGCAATTTCATTTCTACTAGATCAACAATTAAATCTCTTGTTAATGGTAGAGTGTTTAGTGTGAATATTAATTCTGATTTAGACTGAAACTCATCTAATATTATATATGTTCTTACATGAAATGCGCCACGTTGTGGCATTCAATATGTAGGTCAGACAGGACGTTCTTTAAAAACTAGGTTTCGTGAACACAGTTACCATTGCCGGATCAAAAAAGTACGCAATTTTCTTTACCAGCATTTTCGTCATACAGGACATTCTTTCAAATATGTTTCGGTTCAACCAGTAGAACAAATTTATTATGATTCTAAAACTACTGGTAGTTTAAAATCTAAAGCTCGTTTTATCACAGAGCTAGACTGGATAAAGAAATTACAAACACCTTTTCCTTTAGGCCTTAATGATAACATTTTCCAAAGCGGCAACATTTCTAAAGATCCAAGTATCGATATTTTCTCTATATTTTCTATTCGAAAACGTAAAAGTAGATCACATGGCAGACGTAGAAATGGTAATATTAAGCGTAAATTACGTCGTAATATGTCTATTCATGATTTACATACTATTCTAAAACAAACTGGTAAACATTCTATGTTATCTTGTTTATCGTCTTTACCCTTTTCCTGTCTTAAGTCAATAGACGAAGAGGCTGATAAAATCTATATGCGTACAGATCCGTTAATTAATACTGCCTCACTTATACAAAGTTACAGACAGCATGTTCTTCGTCCACGTATTGATAAAGAATCTGAACATAAAAGACATTTTCTGAAACTTCAGTTCCTAAATAAAGGTATCGATTTTATTGATATTCAAAGTATATTTCGTGATAAGAATGTAATCGATGCTATTCCCAAATATTTCATGAACTCTGAATCACCTATCATCTGTTATAAATATAATAAACCTATTAGAAATGTTATTTTTAACTACAATAAAATTGTCTCTGACTTAAATATTGATGTTAATACCCCTATTTCTTGAGATTGTAGCATTTCTAGCTTTTGCTATAAACCAGTTGGTCATGTCATTACTGGTAATTTTGATATCATTAAGGATAAACGTCTCAGGACCCTCCTAACTAAAGGACCTAAATATAGATTAACTTCCCTTATTGATTTTGACGCTTGTCGAACTCATATTGCGGAAGCTATTCAAGAATTCTGCATCAAATGGTGTCGACGAGAACATGCTGATGTTAATGCCCTTTCAGATTGGAAGAAATGTATTTTCGATATTATTGATACGCGAATAACTTTTTACAAATCAAATTACCATCTTTTACCTCCTCGACCTAGAGTTACATTTCGCTACTTGAAGAAAAACATTTCTAATTTTCATTCAGATTATGTTCTTGTTCCTGCTGACAAGGCATCAAACAATGTAATCATTATTTGAAGATTGTATTATGTTGATGTTTTAAAGAAGGAGCTAACTGATTCAAAAACTTATACAACAGTTCAAACACCTGAAAAAGATATAGTCTCGGAACATGTAAAAATGTGCAATAATTTTAAGTCTGGTCCTAACATAAAACAACATAAACTTTCTACTTTGTACTGGATTCCGAAACTACATAAAAACCCTTATAAGTCGCGTTTTATTGCCAACTCTAGCTGTTGTACCACTACTAAATTATCTATACTTTTGACGTCCTGTCTTACTACGATCAAAGAACATGTTAAACGCTACTGTGATCAAATATATGAAAATTCTGGTATTAATGTTTTTTGGTCCATAAAAAATTCAAATGATGTTTTAACAAAACTTGAAAATGAACAGTATAACATTTCTTTACTGAGCTCTTATGATTTCTCTACACTCTATACTACTCTACCTCACCATCTTATAAAGGATAAACTTATTAAATTAATAGAAAAAACCTTTGCCAGAGAAAACAAAATGTTCATTGCTTGTAATGTTCAACGTTCATTCTTTTCGAATTCAGAAGTTGAACATTACACAATGTGGACTTGCCTTGATGTTTGTAGATCTCTTACCTTTCTTTTAGATAATATATTTGTGCGTTATGGGGATACCATATATCGTCAAGTTGTTGGTATACCCATGGGTACAAATTGTGCCCCTCTTGTTGCAGATTTGTTTTTGTATTGCTACGAGAGGGATTTTATGCTTAGCCTAAAACCTGATACACAGACTGATATTGTTAATGCTTTTAATAAAACTTCAAGGTATTTAGACGATATTTTGAATATAGATAATCCTTATTTTGATACTATGGTTTCTTCAATCTACCCAAAAGAACTGTCTTTAAACAAAGCTAATCAATCTGACATTAATGCTTCATTTTTAGATTTGAATCTTTCAATTACAAATGATAAAGTTTTGTCCAAAGTATACGATAAAAGAGAAGATTTTAATTTTAAAATTGTTAATTATCCTTTTCTAGATGGGGATGTGCCACGTTCTACATCTTATGGGGTTTATATTTCTCAACTTATTAGGTTTGCCCGAGCCTGTTCTTTGCTTGAAGATTTTAACAGACGTAATTTAGTTATAACTGATAAACTTCTTAAGCAAGGTTACAGATATCACAAATTTCGGAAAACCTTTTCTAAATTTTATTATCGAAATTTACCTCTCATTAGTAAATATAATTGCAATCTACGGACGTTACTGCGACAAGGCATTTCTCAACCAGAATTTTATGGGGATGTTATTTACAAACTTAGGAAAATTCGGGGTCATATCCATTTTCATGATTTGTTTATTAAACGCATTAAAACATTTAAAAAGAAAGGTTATGATCCTATTATATTGCAACACACTGCATGTTTGGTTATCGACCCTTTTACAGTCGGTAGCTACGCTTCCCTCTTTGCTTGCGCGATGACAGGCCGAGGGTAGTACTCTATGATGGTATACTCTTAAACTTGGATACAGGAGGAGCTTACCAGACTCATGTATCATTTTTTCCCTGTCGTGCCCTTAACGGCTTACCTGCAGGTGCTCTGACTTCAGCAAAGTCATTGAGTACATATTTGACGGATTGTCACAGTTATTATGCTATGTTTTACATGTTGTCATGTGTTCACCGTCGTCTATGTTGTGGGTAAGTCCAGCGGGGATACCTTTATTTACAATATTTGTAAAGCTAGGGTGACTTAGAGAGAAGTGTGAGGTTAGGACGTCCGTAAACCGGTTTAAACCCCCAGTGGTGTTTTTGCTACTGACCGTGCCAAGGCGGTACTCTCTTTGTCACCCTTCCTTTTGTTTGCCTTGCGTCTTTGTGCTTGTGATTTTGTTCATGTGTGGAACGTTTGTCTCTGGTTCTTGTGTGTCTTGATGTTTTCTGTGTTCATCTCGTGTGTGAGTGTGCGTTTGGGTGTGTGTGTGTGTATGTGTGTAATGCTGTCTATCGGTGTTTTGGTGGTGGTTGCGTCTTTGTCACCCTTCCTTTTGTTTGCCTTGCGTCTTTGTGCTTGTGGTTTGTTCATGTTGTGGAACGTTTGTCCCTGGTTCTTGTGTGTCTTTTGGTGTTTTCTGTGTTCATTTCGTGTGTGTGTGTGTGTGTGCGTTTGGGTGTGTGGTTGTGTGTGTGTGTGTGTCATGCTGTCTATCGGTGTTTTGGTGGTGGTTGCGTCTTGCATGTGGCTTTGCCTGCTTGACTTTACTACTTTTCCATTTAGCACAGTTAAATCCCAACGATTTATATATATTTAAAATTTAGATAATGTGAATTCTAGTTCTAAAGATACTTAAATTGATTTGATTTAGATATATTCTAAACTTCTTTTACTGGATTTGCAACGATACTGTACAGTATCCAGAACGACATTTTACAACACATAAATGAACGCCATGTGACTGATTATACACATGCATATAGCTAGATCTTTAAAAATTTAAATACTGTTGATCTAAATTATTTGACACATCAGGCGTGTCCAACAGATAAATAAGAATATTTCCCATTTCAAAGATGGACCGTTTTTTTCTAAGGTCTAGATGGTAAGTTATACGGGTATTTCTTTTTTAAAGCTGATTGATTTAAGGTTTTTTCAACACGGTCGTTAAATGATGTGAATGCTAGCTATTGTTTAGCCTATATTATACATTTATCGGTTGTTAGTTGTGTTTTTTGCCCACCAACTAATTGGTGGTGCGCGAAATCGATCGGTTTGTTTACAAACACCGATTCGCCTTATACAGCTATAAAAGGAAATCTAACCACGCCCCTGTCGGCCATTGGTTTTTGAGATATCAACATGATTTCAACAATGTTGAAAAAGAGTCACCAGGCGACTATTCCTACCAAATACCATTCAAATTGGACCTCCCGTTTTGGAGAAGAAGATTTTAAAGGCTTTCCATACAGTTGTATATAAGTTGTATATAAGAAAATCTAGCAACAGTCCTGGCGGCCATGTTTTTTAGATATCAACATGATTTCAACAATTTTGAAAAGAGTTACCATGTGACTATTCCTACCAAATACCATTCAAATTGGACCACTGGTGTTGCAGAAGACGATTTTTAAGGTTTTCTATGACGGCTGGTCATATCTTCAAACTACAAAATGGTGCTTGGAACACAATCCTCAAGCTATGTCATGAAACTATAAATGTGAGCAATAATATATTCTGAAAGTGGGAGATCCTTTGAAAGCAAAAGTAGCAATGCTAAAAGAGAAAATTGTATTGAGTCTGTTCATGAGAAGTAATTAAAAGGCTTAAGCAGTATTTAATTTTCAAAACGTATACCATCAAAACTAATGATCCCGAAGAACCAGAAAATATAACAATACTGGGAGTGACGTACGGCCGCCACACAAGCACTTAACACATGCTGTTTTGAAGTAAATATATTTTGAAAGTGGGAGATCCTTCGAAAGCAAGCAAAAGTAGCAATGCTAAAATAGAAAATTGCAGACTCGGTTTTATTGAGTCTATTCATGAGTACTAATTAAAAGTACAATACTACTCACGCCCCTATCACCGGCTTAAGCAGTATTCACCCTATATAATTTGATTTGTCATGAGATACTAAGCATCAAACCCTGTTGAAACCTATGGTTTGAAGCTATCTCATCACTATAGTGACTTCAAACCTATGTGTCAGACCTTGTTCTATACAATGTTTGAAATATGTCTCGAAAAATGTATGGGACCCTAAGCTATGAAACATATATTGAGCAGTGTATGAACCCTGCTTGAAGTATTTAATAAAACCTAATAGTTTGAAGCCTGTTTGGGATATGCTCCGAGCCCTTGCTTAAAACACTACCTCATGCAGATGGTTCAGCAAAACTCGGAACACTGAGCATTAATTTAGTGCTTGTCACAAAACCTGCTTCTGGCCGAATATAACCTTAGGCTATATAAGTCTGAACAACGCTATTTCAATGTCTCAGCAAATCTTTAGATCGCTATGAAAATAGCAATATAAATTAATAACCAGGCTGTGGGAATCTAAACGTGCAATGTTCATGCCACGGAAACTCCACGGACAGTTACTTAGCTCATTCAAAAGAACAGGTACATTGTAACTGCACAACCACGTTGACCAAACAGCCGATATATTCGCTAGTTGTTAACCTTAATAAATTCAATACTCTATCAGTCAAAAACCGACAACATATCTTCTATTGCCTGATCACGTAATAAGCAGCAGTGATCGTTGAATCGGGTTGCAACAGTTTCAGCATTTATATACACCTTCCATTAATATGAGTAGATTTCAGAACATTAGTATAACAGTGTTTTATTCACAATAGTTAACTCGATTGAACAACCGCCTCACACCTTTGAACATATACACAGTATTATTTTTATAATGGTTTAAAATAAAAACTGAAGTTTAAAAGTGAACTAACTTTGATACACAAAAAATTAATCAAATTAAATAATCAATTAACTAATCATTAAAAAGGGGGATAATCCTGTACAAAACTACAGATAACTCAAAATCGCTCACCTAGCGATATATACTAGGTTTTCTTAACATAGACAGCAGGTGTTAAGTGCTTCTGAGGCGGCTGTAAACAGTCACCCCGTACTTCATTCTCAGTGTATATGTTCTGGTCCTCCGCGATCATTAGTTTTGATGTTATTAGTTTTGAAAATTGAATACTGCTTAATCTGGTGCTAGAGGACGTGAATAGTGTTGCACTTTTAATTACTACTCATGAATAAACTCAATAAAACCGACTCTGCATTTTTTTCTTTTTACATTGCTACTTTTGCTTTCGAATTGCCTCCCATTTTCAGAATATATGTACTTCACAACAACAGGTGTTACGTGTTTGTGTGGCTACTGTAAAAAGTCGCCCGTACTCCATTCACAATGTTGCTATGTATTCTGGTCCCTCTGGAGAATTAGGTTTGATATTATTAGTCTAGAAAAATGATTACTGCTTAAGTCGGTGCTAGGGGGGGGCATGAGTAGCGTTGCACTTTTAATCACTACTCATGACAGACCCAATAAAACAGAGTCTGCAAGTTTCTCTTTTTACATTGCTACTGTTGCTTTCGAAGGATCTCCCACTTTCAGAATATATAGAGCATGATACAAAAATCATTTATATAAAGTTTGCTTACATTCTGCCTTGGGGTTATAGAGGCGATATTGTTTAAAGCAATTGTTTACGGAAGATCGGACGGATGGACGGATGGCCGGATGCCGGACGATGGGCGATCACAAAAGCTCACTTGAGCATACTCTGGTGAGCTAAATATCAGCTAATAAATATGTATGGTGTTATTAATTCTTACATGAATATTAAACAGAGAAAGGATTAACCCTTTACCCAATAGCCAAACCTCCAAACCCTTATCTTACACCGATATAGTTAAGCATTATCTGATAATCAATAACCAATATCTATGTGTTGAGCGTAACACACTCTCACCAATACAGTTTACTGGAAATACTGGAAAATTAGTTTGAATCTGACGCCTGTCCTTTTCAATCCCATATAAATGCATTTATGTTTACCATTATCATTATAGTGTAAAAAACGTTTTTAGGGAATTAAACTCTCTTTTTGATGGTGTATTTTTCATGCATTTTGAAGTATGTATAAGCACAATACACGGGGTTAAAACGAGGCAAGTCAATATATTTTCAGAACTTTATTATAATTGACCTTAAAATCTCAGCTAAATATGTTCGGAACAGTAACCTATCGCCTGCTATTCAAAATGAAATATCATTTCCAAACAGCTTGATCCAGATCAGACGCTGAGTAAATAATTCCTTCATTCATTCAGCGCAGACCCAGATCATTCAGCGAGTAACTCAGCGCCGGTTCGGGATCCACGCTTGGATCGATATCAGATGCTTAGAGACTCAATTCAGTCATTAAGGTTATATCCAGATCAGAAGTTGAGTATCTCTGTCTGATCTGGATCTAGATTCAAACGTTGATTTAGATCAGATACTGAGTAACTCGGCATCGGACCTGGGTCCAACATTGATCTAAATTAGATTCTGGGTAACTGGGTGTCTGATCTGAATCCAATTATAGATCCAGAGTTGAGTTGAGGTGTTGAGTTTTTCGGTGCCTGATCTGGATCTAAGGTATTGAACCCGTCCAGAAGGTTAGGGCCTGGCTCTGTTGTGTGGACATTTTCGCACACACTAAACCAAAGCTAACGTTACGAGGCCTTTTTATGTCAGACATATCTGTTTTCGGATGGCATGTTATTAAACACAGTTCGTATCCACGTCAATAAAATGCGCTAGACTGCACTGTGGAATGGCAGTTGTCAGGCCAGTATAGGATAAAGTTGAGAATACGGCTCCTTAGTATTCATTGCTTAGTAAACGCAAATAATACAAAAAGAGTACAAACACGGTAAAATATACTCCTTGCATTACTCTTGAGAAATGAATGTCTCAAACTATACCTGTATCACCTAAAATTGAAGGCATATTCTAGGTTTTGGTTCAATATGTAAAAGTACGAATGTTATTCGTCAATAATCGTCATTTGTAAACAGTTTGAATTAAGATGAGACACCCGGCCGTCTCGTTGAAAGAAATGCAACACAACTCGGTGACATTAAACAAAAGTTTACCCAGCAAGCTAAAGGTTAATTGTGCATGCCCAAAAATATATCTAGCGAACACGGTTCATCATAGTTACACCCAACTGATGTTAGTTAATGGATATGACAGTGTAATTATTCTAAATATATTAATGTTAATCTTAGCGTGCTGAAAAAATGTATGTCTACCAAAACGCTGATCTATTAAATGTTTACCTGCTATAAAAATATTTCATATTGGTTTTTTAACAATTTACCTGAAACACATCTCATATTGCACTGTTAACCCTTGACGTGCTGTAACACATCTAATATTGCACCCTAACCCTTCGCGTATTGTCACACACCTCGCATTGCACTCTTAACCCTTGACATGCTGTAACACATATTATATTGCACTTTTAACCTTGACGTGCTGTAACGCATATTATATTACACTTTTAACCCTTGACGTACTGTAACACATCTCACACTGCAATTTTAACCCTTGACGTGCTGTAACACATCTCACAATGCACTTTTAACCCTTGATGTGCTGTAACACATCGTAATCGTTGATGTTTGATAATAGCTGTTAAATATTATCATTCTAGTACTTTTCCTTCCCTGTATGTAATTACTGTCTGTAGATAACCTCTCAACCCAACCCAACCAGTATAGTCTGTGGGAGTCGCGAACTTATGTCTATTCGGCAAAATTCACAAATAGACAAATGATATATATATCACTTGCAAATGGTTATGCCACTTAGGAAAATACTTTTTGTCGTCTATAAAATATCATTTGTCTGCAAACCAAATGGATAAGGGATTGTAAGTATGATTTCTACTCACTGCATTATATCAATACCACCTATGATTTATGTACGGAAGCCATAAACAAGAAATGTGTTCGGTTCAAAAACATGCATTTTATGAGATTGGTTTCAGATATTATGTAACATTGGTGAAAATTGATGCTGACATTATATGTTAAGGTATTTGTATGAAACCAAAATCCAAAAACAGCACTATGTTCTTCATATCTTAAATATAAAATGCACAGACATTTTGCAAGCAGTTTGAAATGCCCCGGCACATTTACAAGAGAAAAGGTATATCCTTAAAGTGGGGATCATTCGAAAGTAAAAGTAGCAACGCGAAAAGAGAAAATTGCAAACTCGGTTTTATTGAGTCTGTTCATGAGTAGTATTTAAAAGTGCAGCACTACTTATGCCCCTAGCACCGGCTTAAGCAGTATTCAATTTTCAAAAAGCTAATAACATCAAAACTAATTATCCCGATACCACAGACACACAACATACCAGAGGTCAACATGCATAAAGCATGTCACTCGACACTAGTATTGCCAATGGTAGTGCCACGTGTACAGATAATAGACCTTCGATCGATAAGGTAGTCTCAACTTTGACATATCACAGACAATCATCCACGTTTGTGTGTACCATGTCAACAAAATATTGTACCGAAGTCCTATTGTTCAGGAAATTCACTGCGAGACAGTCCTTCATGTATATACCTAAACGAAGTACTACCAAAGAGTCTCGCTAATACTACCACATTGTTTGCTTAATGTAGGGCAAACGTAATGCCGAAAACTCTTACGGGAGCTTTTTGCCTAATTGTTTAAGATTAAGCTTAACACCTGATTTAAACAATCCAGAGTTAAACTACTTTTGAGTGGTCGTATTAACCAGCCTTCACTGTATTTCTAAATCATATAAGAAGGAAACTTTATTAAAAACTTCGAGGAATCCAGTCTGCCTAATAAATATTACTCTAAAGATATTTGAGTGTGGATGTGGCAATGTTATATATCGCTGTTGATTGTGCATTCTGAAAGTTATTTTGAGTTAAGAGACAAAATACATATTTTATACCATGACAAATCAAAATTATTGGTTCATTTGCAGCAATTGAAACACACAATCTTCTTTCACATGCCGATTCATAGATCGTTCAACATGCACAAACAATCCAATTAGGACAAATGTGATCTAATTACAGCCAGTCTGAAATATAAATGCTGTCTAATTTACAACGGGTGACTATAATTGCATTAGCAAATGAATCCATTTAATGAAATTAGTAATATCTTATAAATGTCTCCTTTCCCAGACATGTCTATCTATATCGTGTTCAGATAAAATGAATAAGAGATATGAAGCTTAAATGTTAGGCGCCATATCTAATCAATAGAAGACAGTTAGATTTATTTCAGTATAAACTGTACATAGCATGGCTAAGACTACATTCACACATGAATAAAACACGGAAACAACAAGCATGCAAAGCATAAACATGCATGGACGATGAAATAATGTCAATATCATAGCATCATATACTAATGTTAACACACACAAAAGAAATAAATCTCTTATTTTCATTGTGGTCCATAAAATTAAAGGTGGCATTGTCATAGAGATGCATAAAATGGATTAAAAGGATAATCACAGTTAAGCAAGATACAAATTTGCTATAAAAAAAAAATAAACAATGCACGTTATACTATTGAAAATACAGTTGACTAGATCTGCTTTCAAAGCATATAAAACAATAAGGAACATAACACATGTTTTTGTACAGATTTGACATTTCTCAATATCACAACATTTCTGAGTGCATGCATTTGTATAATTTGAATATCACGACAATGAAATATTTGCTCCACCCTAAGGATGACAGGTATCTAGTCTAAAGCTATGAAATAGTTATCATTAATATGACATGTTTTGTTTATGTTCCAGGTTCAGAAAAAAAAATTGTTTTACTATGGGATCACCCAAATCAACATCCATAGTCAGAACGACAAACAGTTCTTCGTATAATATGAGAGAAAATCACGCCTCATGTGTAGAAAGTTCAGCATAACATTGTTTGTGTTTGTAATAACAGAACTACAAGGGCTGTCCCAATGAATTAAATACTTTTTCAACAAAACAAATATTACTGATCGTATGCTGTTCAGATTCTCACAATGATTTTATTCTCGTGTATTATTTATACAACCTAAAAAGTTGTACTTCAGTGACATTTTGTTTTATATTAAATTGTGTTTCCATTTCATGCCACCCTGATGAAGGCCCTTGTAAGGCCGAAACGTTGGTGAATAAAAACAGTCAATACAACACTGCGGGATCGTTTTGTTCTACTTATTTGTTAATTTTTGTATCGTATATTATAAATATAACTGATCTGAAATATCACCAAGGTATCTGACAGAGAGTATTGAAGGATCTGTTGAACAATCGGATGCAGTAATGGATCTCTTCCTAGGTGTCACAGCGACAACCTCGTACATGTGATTTTAGTTTCGGTAAATACACATAATAAAGTGGAGCTAAATCCATAGAATATAGTTCTATTTTCCCTAAGTGTAAACACATTCTTTATCAATAAGCCACCGACTTACTGACTCAAAACTAGAAAATTAGTCTGGCAGGATATTTGGAAATTTCACATGACAGTACACAGCAACACAAGAAGCACAAATGAATGCGCGCTCACATATGACCTTCATAGAAATGTTGCTTGGCTGTTCCACGCCATCACAGAAAGATCACGTAGGGACATAGGGCATAAAAGAACACCACTGGCAAGAACACTCATGCACGCAGATATTACACATAATCAGTCAAATGTACAACCATTTCAACAATGCACGATACAAATACAAAAATATGGTGAAGACAGGAGTACTGCCTTGGAACGGTAAAATGGTAAAATTACCACTTAGGGTTCAATCCTTGGTTAGGGGACGTGTTAAACCTCACTGTTATCCCAACTACACCAAATCAGACGAACGGGGTGAATAAATATAACACCGCCTAATTGCTCCACAACAATTTCGACGGCTAACACAACAGTGTATATGCATGTTAAACAAGGGACATACATGCATATAGAAAATAAAATTCGTTTAACGCACGAACTCGAACTATAGAAACTAATACCAGAGTGTGCCTTCTTTGAACAAAAGGATGTAATTCTGAATCCAGTCACAATTGTGCTATATGACTTTTCTGTAGTCAGAGTGATTGTAGAGAAGCCATTAGTGAAACGTATGTCTGCTAAAACACGAATATGTTGCAAATGTTACTTACTTCGGTTCTTGAAGGGTTTACGGGTCAGTGACCGGTTGACAAAGATCTTGGAGCCTTGTGAAAGGCGGAGTATCACATATAGATCCAAGCTGTGTGCACATGTCAGACAGTATAAAGGTTGAGTTCCATGGCATAAGTCCTCTGTGATTTAAAGATGATACTTTGTATCTTGTTTCCGTCATTGCCTGTCTAAATTTGCTCATATTGTTTGATATCTTTCAACGTTGAATTTTCAAATGGACTAGTCAAGAATTCGAACAGGTCAAGCTTACTGTGAATATTCAGGGAATTATTTTAAATAACGTTTAACAAGACAAACAGTGCAGACCTAGAGGAACCCTCTCATCTGACTATACCCTGTTTGCAAATGACATTAGTTACTCGTTTCCCGCACTTGAAGGGTTTAAATAGTTTGATACACTTAGATTAATCGAATTTCACCAGCAGACTGAATGATGATAACATGGAATGGCCGACAGGGTCTGATAGTAATTTGTGTTGAGTGTATGGCTTGCAACGTTTATAACCGCTCTTTGATTTCAAACCTTTTAAGTGCAATTTTTACAATTAATCACTAAAGTTTCACACAAAAACGCACTTTGTTAAAACCATTCCGCTCAAAGCTGTGTTTGCATAGTACTCATGATTTAGTCGAAGGTTTTTCTCACCATTTACAACAAGATTGTGTTACCACTTTCGTGTGCCTCTCATTAGAATCAAACTGTTTGCAAACGCCATTAAAATATGCCTATTTACAAATGACCCGGTCAGTTTACAAGCTCAGCTGAATTGTATTTATAGGTATTCAAGTGTGGGGGCTTAAATATAAATGTTAAAAAAAGAATTTTGAAACTTAGAAGAGCCACAATAGACACATTTGGACAATTGGCACTAAACATATTGACATTGATATAGTTTTTGCTACCCCTGGGTATAAAATTCTATTTTAATGGTAATTTACACCATACCGTAACGTTGATAAGCAACACTACACATTTTGTAAGAAGGTTCTCGGGGTACGACCCAGAACATCAACTGTCGCAGTTCCAGGTGAACTTGGTCGTTTTCCACTGTCGGTGATTTGTAAAGAAAGATCTATAAAAACCTGGGTCTAAAATGATGCAAGCTGAGCACTCAATTATGCATACTGTTTTTCAAGAACAAGAAGAAAGTAATAACGTTCTCATGAATAACAACCATGTTTGGTCTTATGAAATGAAGACATTGGTAGAATCACTAAGGCATGGTTATCCGTGGAACAATATGTTAACCCTGCTTATAAATTCATACCATCATTAACTCAGCATTTGCATGATCAAATATATTCAAATGTGGAATGATAACGTTAATTTTCAATCAAATTTGGAATATTACTAAAAAAGGAGTTCAAATTTGAGCGATATCTCAACATGTTAGATGATGATAAAATCAGAACTGTTTTCACACGCTTCATACTTTGTTTGCATACTTTAGAAATTGAAGCCGGCAGATATAACGGTACAGAAGGAAATAATCGTAAATGTAAGTTGTGTTGTTTGAATTTACTTGAATCAGAATATCACGTTCTACTATGCTGTCCTATATATTCAGATTTACGGAAAAACTACAAACTTGCTAGATCGTGGCCTTCACTATTTAAATCTTATGTCCAGTAAAACAAGCAGGTATTATCAGAAATGTGTCAAAATATATTCACCATGCCATGTAAAAACGTACAGAATGCATAGATAATGTTGGTTCTTAATGTATTAACATTACTATTTATACATCAAATTGTGTTTGAATCTTTATTAACTCACTCTGTGTTAATTATTTCTTGACTTTGATGTATGTTTTGATGTAATGCATTTGCCATCTTCACATTGTATTATTTACTTGGCCAAAAGTATGCTGCTATTGCCAATTTAAATTTGATTTACAGAATGTTAGTTCACTGAACTTTTATATTGTCACCATGAGCAAAAATCCTTTTTATTGTGACAGAAACTAAAGAACGAGATTTACACTCGTACTATATCAAAAGCAAACACAGCAGAACCTGATCAGACGGCTATTATGCTCTATTCCTGGCGAATCGTGTTCCTTAAAGTTTAAATTATATTATGTGCATGACAGTTGTGCAGTCAAAGTCTTTTTTAGTTGTATAGTAATATTTTAAAACATTTATTCATCTTGAAATAAAAAAAATTCAGAAGAAAATCATCAAAAGTGTAAATTTTACTTGCCAAATAGATCGAGTCGGCTGCTAAGAAATTTTGACCTACTTCCTATTGATTCGTGATCTCTAATTGGTCAGTATCAAAACAAAAATTTCCGGGCAAGAAAATTCATGTTGCGGGATTTTTTGCGGGACTAAATTCAGTCCGATAAAAATTTGTACCAATGATTAATTTGAAATTATGATAATACAGCGCAATTGAAGAAAACTAAATATGGCCATTGCTGACGTAATGGCGTTTTCCAAAATGGTGGACAAATAGCATCCAATTTAATGTTTTGATAAATGGCCTCATTAAGGTCCATGAAAGGGTCTACAGAAAGGTCCATATATTAACGAGCCCTTTTCATAGAGGATATTGACAAAAACTAGGTCACGGAAATAAACTCTGTACTGAGAAAACTACGTGATTACACAATGCACGAATCGACAGGGTAACACGAATCCATAGGAATTCACGATATAGGAGCCATCTGATCTGGGTCTACTCTGTTTGAAAATGTGCAGAAACGCCTCAATGTGGAATGGTCCATAACTATTTATTAGTAAAATACATACAGAATGAAGGTCAGGTTTTATGAATGACAAACAGTGCAGAACCTAGATGTAGTAAGACAGTAATGCTAGAGGTATACACTGTTTACAAATGTCAGGACACACTTGTCCCACGTTCAAAGGGATAAAAGGTGCTTCAAAAATATGCACACACGCAGTAAAATAATGCATTAGAAACTGAAAATAGTAACCACAAGGTATTGTAGTACTGGTCAATTTCTTATGTAGATGTTGACAACTGATAATATTCCCATTTAATAAAATCACCATCACCTAATATGAATATAAGCTAATTCTGTTGCAATTTAGTTACACCATGTATGCTACAACGGTGCGTTTATGTAAGCATATATATCCTTCATCAATATTTTTTATTCTATCTGACGGTGGCTAATAATCAATATGATGCACCTAGACATCTTCCGAAATAAAACTTTATAATACCATTAATCATTATAAAAATCATCTATTTCTTCCATAATCCTTGCACATTATAAATGTTCTGATTGGCTTGTTTATTGTGCTTAGATTTTTCGATTAACTATTGTTTCTTCAAAACGGAAGAGAATCCAGATGTCGGTATTCATAAATCAAAATTAGTCTAGACTGTTATAGAACCACCTTCATGCAATCACTTGTTTGTTCTTTTAAACTTCACATGACTGCTCAATGGAGATTGAGGCTAGAAAGTTCTAAAAGTGTTGTTTCAATATTTGTTGTCGCCCTTCATATAGGTAATATTTGCCTTAATAACTGCTAAGAAATTCATTTCAATGGTTGCTTTAGATCGATTTTACTGTCAAACAGCCTTCTTCATTCAGACTAAATCTTAATTTCCTCTAATCGTGGCTTGGTGTTGATAGAACACCAATAGGAACTGATCTGGCAATATATATCCAATATAATAGTCGAGCCGATCACGCATCTCTTACATCCATCACAAACTATAGATAGGATTGTAAATGGCTACCCAAAGATAATTATGAGACGCCGGATATTTGCCGGAAGTTTGTAGACATTAGCACGGACAAACGTTGCGATATACTTTGCATTCCACACATTTGTATAACCAGGGTTTGCCTTATGACGTCAGAAGGAAAACAGTATGGCAAAAGAACAACTATAACATCTTGAGCGTGACTTTCAGTTGCAAACAGCTAAGATCCAGATGAGATACCAAGTAAGTTGGACTCTCATCAGGGTCCAAGCTGTTTGTCACTTGACCTATAGTTTCTCAAAAGCTTGGTCGAGATGGAATTGATGTACAACGAATAAGTGTTTAAGAAGACGTTATTTATGGTGGTATGCGTTTTTGTTTGACGTCTTGGTCCTTACTTGGTAGTTTTGAATAGACTCCCTCATCGGGGACTACACTGTTTGCAAAGGGCAGTAGTGTTTCATTTCTCGCCCTGAAAGAGCTAAAATCAGGTCTACACAATTACACTGTAATAGGTCTAGCTATTAATGGCTATCCAGTATTTCCCCAATGAGTGAACATTAAAGGTATTCTTGATCAGCGATCATAATTTATAATTTGTTTAAAAATAGAATGAAAGAAAACGGCCCTATAGAATGATCTTATTTGTGTTATAAAACATGGCGTCTGCTCCAAATGCTTAGAAGATAAGATAAATAAAGGCAGGGCTACAGATACGGGTGCATACCCAAATACAAAAATTGTGGTATATGTATTGTAAATACAAACCCTATACTGTGGTCACTCTTTAAAATCGTCTCGAAGAGATTGTTCTAAAGAATGGTCACGGTATAGGGTTTGGTGGAGAAATAAAGGAGTTATTCTTGAAAATGTTTGAATTTATCTGGAGCTCTGAATAAATTATAATTTACTCTAAAATGATTCGAGCTACTGTTATCCTCTTATTAAGTATATTCTTTAAAAGTAAGAACTGCCGAAAACAGCAGCTTTCACAGCCCAAGGAACAAAAGTACGTGCCAAGCACGTGAAACTATGGTTATAATTGCACAAAATCTCACAAACGTCCCACTTCAAAATTGATATGAAAACTGTGGAATTTAGTGAGATTCTGGTGAAACGCCATTGCACTGTACATGGAAACCAATTGTACAGTTAAGTACACGTCGATAAAGTATTGAAAAGTAAACACTTTCTGGAATTAACAAAATTTACCTTAAATATCTAAAAATGTCAGGTTCATTTTGGCCACTCTTGGTCAAATTGTAGAAATAAGTACTTTGTTGACTTTTGGGTTATATTTGATAAACTATATTTTGACAGGGCTGATATAATTAGAATAGAGACGCTGATATAAATAGAATGTACTGAAGAACAGGCCCACAATGCAATTCCAATATGGCGGCAGTTACAAACTACTCAAAATTCTATCAACATACATGTACAACTTTATTATCGTCGTTGAAAACATGGATATAAGGCAAAATCTGATAGTTCTATGAAGACCTTTTCTTATTACATATTGCTAGATATCTGTCACATTGCATTGTAAAGCATTAATGGTAAAATCGGTCCTTGTTTACATAATCATGCTTGACCGCATTTGATCTGATGTTACCAGTAAACTGGGTCACTAGATTACCCACCTCTTAAAGTGTTTACGTGCCAACAAACGCTTAATAATAAAAACTATCTTAACCCACAAACAATATAACAACCTATGACTAATACTAAGTCTTAGCATTTTGTCACAAATATAACAAAATATTCTATACCAAATGCCATGAACACACCACCAACGTTGATAAACATCAGTTTTCCTGAGATAAATCAATTGTCACAACAAGTGGTTATGGTTCGTTTGAAATTGGCTCAATGCCACATTTAAATAACAGATTCAATTTCAGATATGAATTTGATGCAAAACACCAATCCCGTATTAGTTTACTGAATTTAGATTATATGCACTGGCACGCCTAACTCTGCATTCATTTTAGCAATGCACTCTATATACATGGCACTTTTTGTGAGCACATACAATTTAAAGGCGGTATCTCCTTATCTTCACAATATTTTTATGCAACTAATTATTTCAAGATACTGTCACATGAGAGGAAAACAATAAATCGATAGTTAACGAAAGTTAACAAACTTTCTGCCTTTATTACACACGTTCTCCAACCGACTCTCCTTTCAGTAAGCAAATATACAGTCGGCTGAGCGGTCGTTAGGACTGAAAGTAGGCCATAACTAGGTACTTTACTTTCAGCTATTTACTGTTCTATTTTTACCTTTCCGTTTGCACAATCAACCTTTCCTCAATCAGCCTTTTATTTGCTTGAATTTTTGCTTGCTTGAATTTCGTTTATTTGCTTTTTATCGTCTTTATATGCCAGTGGGCCTTTGTAGTTGCTAGTTATTATGTGATTTGCATGCGGACGGATAATTTGCTCCTAGATATAGACTTGCTTTATGTTAATACATTTTACCTGTACTTATTATCTGATCTTTCTCCCCATGCATGATGTCTAGTTGTTGTATTTATTCAATATATGTGACGTTAGATTTATTTAAAACCATATAATACTTAATTGAGAGAGATTCCGTTTTTCATGCCAATGAATATTTTTCATTTACATGTATATCCTATCTCCACTTCAAATATTAATCTCCTTCTAAAGATATGTCTAGGCTTCTCTAGCACAAGTATAAATCCACTTACACATATTCATAGCATATGCACATAGCCTTATACTTCAAAATAAGTATGCGTGTATATGAGAACTTATTGTATATAAGGTTTGATTGATTGATATATATTTATTACAGCTATGGATGTAATGTTCTACTCATCAGCAAATACAATTGTAATTTACGTACTTTTCTAAAGTTAGGTATTTCACATCCGGAGTTTTACGGTGATGTCATTGACAAACTTCGAAAAATTATTGGACACACATATTTTGATACTTTGTTTGTCAAACGTATAAAACAAGTCATTAAAAAAGGATATGACCCCTCTATATTGCAGCACACTACATGCTTGGTGGTCGCCCCCTTTACAGTTGGTCATTATGCTTTCCTCTTTGCTTGTGCGACGACGGAAAAGGCTTAATACTCTATGAAGATTCCCTCTTAAACCCGTTTACGGAGGGAGGAAATTAGATATTCATACCCCCACAAACAGAGTTTGAGGGGGGTATACTGGAATCAGCCTGTCGGTCGGTCGGTCGGTCGGGCGGTCGGTCGGTCGGTCTGTCGGTCTGTCTGCAAAATCTTGTACGGCGAACTCCTCCTTCAGTTTCAACCCGATTCACTTGACACTTGGCATAATTGTTAATCAGAAGTAGTAGATGTGCAAGACACAAATTTCAAGTCTCTGTGACCTTGACCTTGACCTTTGGCCTTGAAATTGGTCTTGAAATTGGCAGGCAAAAGCTTGTACTTTGAACTCCTCCTTCACATTCAACCTGATTCACTTGATACTTGGCATAAATGTTACTCAGGAGTAGTAGATGTGCAAGACACACATTTCAGGTCTCTGTAACCTTGACCTTGACCTTTGGCCTTGAAATTGGTCTTGAAATTGGCAAGCAAAATCTTGTACTTTGAACTTCTCCTTCACTTTCAACCTGATTCACTTGATACTTGCCATGAATGTTACTCAGGAGTAGTAGATGTGCAAGACACAAATTTCAGGTCTCTGTGACCTTGACCTTGAACTTTGGCCTTGAAATTGGTCTTGAAATTGGCAGGCAAAATCTTGTACTTTGAACTCCTCCTTCAATTTCAACCTGATTCACTTGATACTTTGCATAAATGTTACTCAGGAGTAGTAGATGTGCAGGACACAAATTTCAGGTCTCTGTGACCTTGACCTTGACCTTTGGTCTTGAAATTGGTCTTGAAATTGGCAGGCAAAATCTTGTACTTTGAACTCCTCCTTTAATTTCAACCTGATTCACTTGATACTTGGCATAAATGTTACTCAGGAGTAGTAGATGTGCAAGACACAAATTTAAAATCTCTGTGACCTTGACCTTTGGCCTTGAAATTGGTCTTAAAATTGGCAAGCAAAATCTTGTACGGCAAACTCCTCCTTCACTTTCAACCTGATTCATTTGATACTTGGCATAAATGTTACTCAGGAGTAGTAGATGTGCAATACACAAATTTCAGGTCTCTGTGACCTTGACCTTGACCTTTGGCCTTGAAATTGGTCATGATATTGGCAGGCAAGATCTTGTACTTTGAACTCCTCCTTCAATTTCAACCTGATTCACTTGATACTTTACATAAATGTTACTCAGGAGTAGCATATGTGCAAGACACAAATTTCAGGTCTCTGTGACCTTGACCTTGACCGTTGGCCTTGAAATTGGTCTTAAAATTGGCAGGCAAAATCTTGTACTTTGAACTCCTCCTTCACTTTCAACCTGATTCACTTGATACTTGGCATAAATGTTACTCAGGAGTAGTAGATGTGCAAGACACAAATTTAAAATATCTGTGACCTTGACCTTTGGCCTTGAAATTGGTCTTAAAATTGGCAGGCAAAATATTGTACTTTGAACTCCTCCTTCACTTTCAACCTGATTTACTTGATACTTGGCATAAATGTTACTCAGGAGTAGTAGATGTGCAAGACACAAATTTCAGGTCTCTGTGACATTGACCTTGACCTTTGGCCTTGAAATTGGCAGGCACAATCTTGTACTTTGAACTCCTCCTTCAATTTCAACCTCATTCACTTGATACTTGGCATAAATTACAGAATTTTCTCTATTTGAACTTTGGGTATTTTTGTTATTTGGTCCTGTTACATGTTCAAAACTTGGATTTGCAATCAAGGCTGCCGTGTGGGGGTATTCATCACCTTTAGTGATAGTTCTAGTTGTATTTTGCCTGTTCTGTCGTACCCCAAATGATTTCTCCACAGCTTCCCTGACCTGAATAGTCGTCGAGTACATGTCTACGATGTCAAGTTTATTCTTTTTCAAACAAAACAGTTGTGCATGCTTAATATCCACTAGTAATTGTATCTTCTCGCGATTTATCTTTTATTAAATGTCGGTGTAGAAGTGTTTCATATAGTTTTCCCGTATTTTTAAATTATGACGTCATTTAAATGATGACGTCGCTTGTTTACCTCTAACGTTTATTTTCAAATCATTTTCATTTTGGCAGACATCGTTATGCATGTTGTGGAGTTGTCTGGAGGGGGAGTTTTATTTACATTTTGACTTTGTTAAAAGTGGATAAGGACGAGGTTGGGTACCCGTAAACCAGGTTTAAGTCCCCCAGTAGCTTATTTTGGTTGCTGGCCGTTCCAAGGCGGCACTCCTGCTTTCAGCCTACGGTCAATTTTGTTGTTTAATATGCTTAATGTTTAATGTGTTTCGTCTTGATATGCGTCCTGGTTTTTTTTGTCTTGTGGCTTTACCGTTTCTTGTTAGATGCTGTTTGGTGCGGTGTCATTTCATGTGTGGCTCTCCCTGTTTGACTATTTTTCCATATTGCATATTAACGAACTCTGTGGACCCTGATTGGGGGCTCAACTATGGCCCCCTTTTCAGGGTCCCCACTGTTTGCCAAAAGACAAGTACACTATTTGCAAGGTTAAACATCTATATATTAACCTTTTCCCTCATATAATCGCCCTTTCACGCATTTTCAAACAGAAAAGACCCAGATCAGACAGTTCATATAAGGTCTGTTCTGTTTGCCTTGCTTTTGACATGATATAGATCCCATTTTACAGTTTTTATAATTGGAAAAAAGCGCTCCCTTGAAAGTCTCTGGTCTACATCAGCATCTTTCTCACAGATCTATTGGGCGTCCGTAGGGGACAAATCGATAACCGACTTGGTGATCTGTTTACAGTGCTACTCTTTATTGGGATTTCAGGTGTGTCTGTAATTGT
This sequence comes from Azorinus chamasolen, assembly GCA_963576725.1. Lineage (NCBI taxonomy): Eukaryota > Metazoa > Mollusca > Bivalvia > Cardiida > Solecurtidae > Azorinus > Azorinus chamasolen. The sequence goes on from OY755239.1 coordinate 79,945,513, forward strand.
CCAAACCTTAACTGGGTCCGAGGGAAATAACCCCTAAATGTTCATGACAAACTTCCCTAGGACTTCGAGCTCTGTGTAGCCACGCTGACCTTCTGCACAGAAACATTTAAATATGACATGTTCTCAGGTACTTTATCACACACATTGTCTGATACATTTGTCAATGCCTACGCGATCTACTTTTCACAACGGGGCTTGATCCACAAAACGCTTTACCATCCACTCTCACAGAATAAGAAACGCGTCTACTAGACTCGAGTTCACCAACAACTGACGACCGTTCCACAGAGCGGCGCGTTCTGCTGCTATTTCCACGTCCGGTCGTCACGCGATCTGCGTCATTATAAACTGACTGACCGTTGCTAATTCCGGGCGTTTTACATAACGTTTCAGACAATTAAAGCGGGCATTCTTTGGCTTGCACTTGACTTGTCCCGTTTTATCCTATATATCAAATCTTTGAGTATTTTAATCACATTCCAATGACTGGTGTAACTTTGGGCACCCTCCATTCTTTCTTTTGAGATTATGTATCTGGGTGGTATACGTTGTCCATGACTTGTCTAGGTTTCTCCACATAAGCTAAAGGTTCTTTCTTGCTTTGAACGACACCTAGCAGTAAATCAACGGGAAGTTTGATCGGGCGACAAAGCATCATTTCAGTCGGTGAAAACCCTGTGCTTTCATGCACAGCTAAACCATAGGCCATCGTCGCCAAAGGAAGAATCACATCCCACTCATGCTGGTCGTCACTAACAAACATCGATAGTATTGCCTTTATTGTTGCATGGCATCTTTTCAACATCAGACTGTGGGGGCAGAGGCGTAGTGCGAGTCTTTTCAATCCTTAACAGCTTGCACATATCCTGAAATAATGCAGACTCGAAATTTCTCCCTTGGTTGGAATGTATTTGCAAAGGAACTCCATACCGGTATATACATTCCTCAACTAGCATTTTAGCGACAGTTCTAGTATTTTGGTCTTTTATTGCATACGCCTCCGTGAAATAATCCGCCACAACTAAGATATTGTGGTTGTCTCGATCTGATATGGGTAACGGTCCTAGAATGTCAAGAACTATATGCTCCATTGGTTCACCAACTGTGCACATTTGTAAGGAAGCATGGTGTCTTGCTTCAGGGCGTCTCCTCGTAGCGCAGAGTTTGACACCAAAAACTAACGTCTCTCGTACAAACAACCTAATAATAACGTCCTCGCACACGACCCAACGTCTTGCTGATACCTAGATGTGATGCAAGCTTCGTGCAGTTCTTTGAGGACAATCTCTCTTAGCGGCTTTGGAATAATCGTCTGCCGTGTAGTTCTGCGTCCATCTTCTGACTTCTATCGCATACAGGGAGCACCTTTTATTACTGACAATCTGTCCCAGTCCCTGAAAGATTAAGCTCTCTCATCTTAGCAATATAATTAGATTGATATTTATACATTACACACTGAGAATCCACTGTATCATTTTCTATTTCTCTGTCAACTGCACCAACCCACCTCCCGACTACAACGCCTTGCATGACACGTCTCACTGAACTCTTGCACTACATTTTCCTTTTGTTCAAGTCGGTCACACTCCACAATGGCCTACGCGAGAGATCATCTGCATTCTTTTCAGATTACTGTGTTCTATACTCTAGTCGTATATGATAAGAGTCTCCAAGCACCTCGCTAACGGGTCATTTGGGTTCTTAAAGTTCGAAAGCCAACGCAGAACCTGATGATCCGTTCTAACCATGAAATGCATGCAATATAAGTAGCAGTGAAAATGCTTCATTCCATTTACTACAGCTAGCAGTTCTCTGCGCTAATACTGGTGCTATAACAAGGATTTGCTCCAGGCTATGAGATGCAGCGCCGCATTCATTATCGCAGTAAAACTTTTACTGGTTTAACCGGTCTAAACCCCCAGTGACATTTGTCACTGACCGTTCCAAGGCGGTACTTCCATCTGCCACCTAGTGTTTGTTTGTTATATCTTTGTGCGTCTCTTTTTTATATACATTTGCTGTTTTTCATCGTGGTGCTGTTTTGGCGTTTGTGTGTTTTGTATGCGGTGTTTCCTGCATGACTCGTGCATGTACTTTTAATCTTTCTCTGTTAATTTTATTAGTGGTCCTGCCAGTGCTGCAAATTACTTGATAAATTTCCGGTAATATGAGCATAGCCCGAGAAAAAAATCTTCTTTTAATGACACAACTCACAACTGCTGTCACTAGCGACCACTGGAGTAAGATCAACGACGGAATTATCATCTCAGCGTTCATCTGGAATATAAGGAAAGTGCGCATAATTTTTTCCTCTGTTTAATGTATACTGAAACGCAAAATAAAGTGTGCACTTTCAGTTTATGTAAATAAACGAAGGTTTAGCGATGAAAAAACTGTATTATCTTCGATTGCAACAATTTCTTCAAAGCTCCAGTAAAATGCCTATTTCAAGTAAATACGCTATTTTTCGTTACACACATAACAAATATGTAAATCCAAGGAGTACCTCAAAGAATACTGGAACCTTATATGTCTCCCACCACGTAGTAGTGTGGGAGACTTATTGATTTACTCATTTCTGTCGGTCTGTCACAAACTATTGTCCGCTCTCTAATTTTGAAAGTTCTTATCTAATATTCACCAAATCTCATAAAATGCTTATAGTTATAATATCTAGGCCAAGTTTGATATCCAGCAAGATTGATTCAGGAACTTCAGAGGTATGGCCCTTGATTTATCCAAATTTCGCCTTTTTAGCCTTGGCTACGACAAAAACGTCTCATCCAATCTTCACCAAACCTTATAAAAATGTTTATGGCTATGATATCTAGGCCAAGTTCAATATCAAGTAAGATTGTTTCAGGAACTTTATCCAATTTTGGCCTTTTTAGCCTTGTCCGCTCTCTAAGTCAAAACCGTCTCATCGAATCTTCACCAAACCTTTTAAAAATGTGTATGGCTATATTATCTAGGTCAAGTTCAATAACCAGCAAGATTGAACTAGGTACTTCAGAGTTACGGCTCGTGAATTGTTGAAAACTGAGCGTTTAAGCTTTGTCTGCTCTCTAAATAAGTCCTCATCCAGTCTCCAACAAACTTCATAAAATTTACATCCAGTCATTTTTGAGACAAGAGCAGGTGGGAGACATATGTTTTTTTTCTTAAAAACAAGCCCTGGTGTTTTATTGCTTTGACAAGTTCTCCCTCTTTAGTGTCAGTGTCCCCTCCAATCCCGTGTTTTAATTATGCAGAGCTATTATATTTTATTGTCTTCCAATATCAACATTTGTGTACTTTTGATTTAATTGAGTATGTTCAATTGAAAAGCATGTATATTTATAAATTAGATTTAATTTGTGGATTATAAGTACACACCCGGTGGCGACTACTATTAATGTTTGCTTTAGAGGGGTCCTACTGTAATTAAACGAACATGTCCGCCAGTGTCGGTACTTGTACCTCCCACCAAGATGAGAAACTATTCAGACTTAATCTTTCGTTTTAATCCTGTATTTATGTATCTATGTTATTTGTGACGTTGTGTACGTACTGAATAAAAATATGTTTCAACTAAACTAAAAGTATTTAATAAATCTAACCCTTCGAATATTTATGCAGCTATTCTTGATCTAGACCTTAAAATTGGCAATGAAGTTATTTCTTCTCAAAGGTATGACAAAAGAGACGACTTTGATTTTAATATTGTAAATTTCCCTCATCTTGACAAAATATTCCCCGTGCTTCATCTTAGGGGTTAACCTGTCTCACCTTATTCGTTTCGATAGAGCTTGGTCTTCAAATTTTAAATAAAAAGCTGTTTAAGCAAGGATTATTAGTTACATAGATTTATTTATGTAGTGACCGGGTACGGGATGATACCTGGTTGCTAAATGTCATACCCCGCAAGGCGTAGGTATCCGGTCACTACATGACTATGTTACGTATTTATCCCACCGATGACCAGTCTATATTCTATTAGTGCTACAGACAAGGGGAGATGATTGTCTTGATTGGCGGTAAACATGACGCCGTTGTAGGTAAACATGACGTCACACAATGATGGTCAGATAATGATGACATGGTGTTGGGCTCTACGCTGGCAGGGGTGTTACCACAGTAAATACATCCAAATATTTTATTTACAGATGTTTTACAGTTCATTTGAATTTTCCATAGCGTGATAATGTCAAATGATATTCAATTTGGCAGAGTGACAGCTATTACACAAGGACGCGATAAAATCGAAGTAAGCCGATTACCGGTCAGATACTTTTATACACGCTTTAACCTGTCAGCGAGGTCACGTGGTCACTGGCCAATCCACCCTTGCATTTTCAGGGGAGTCCTAGTTTAACCTTTGGATAGAGAAGTTCAAACATTTGATTTTACATGAACGGCAATAACATCGGCTGTAGTTTTATTTTACTGGGTGGCATCTGCTACCACTTCTTGTGTGTTCGGAAATCCAACATCAATACTTATGTTTCTACAAACTATTCCTAGTTTGGATTTCCAGACTAGATAATTATTTTCTTTGCGTTCGAATGTCCGGCACAAATACAAATATATTACTTAGCAATATGCGGTGTGGATTTCCATACTTGACATTTACTTGGGTACTTAAATTGAACAGATGAACTTTGCAACTGTGTTTTATGATATTATCCATTCTGAACTATTCTAAATACAATACAGAAAGCATTTGGACTTGAACAATACGTTCATACATTCATACATTTTCTAGTGGCCGTGGATAAGTTTTTACCCTCCGATCACGTGATAGAATACAGCCAATCATATGCATGAATTTCTCTAAATAAGTATCAGAGATGGAGTAAATAGATATCATAAACTAAGAAAAACATCCTCTAACTTCTACCATCGAAATATCTCTTATTGGCAGGAATAAGTGTAATCTTAAGGCGCACATGCGACACGGTTTTTCACATCCTGAAATTTATGGTGATGTGATTTACGTATGGTGATGTGAAGTTCGTAAAATTATTGGACATGCCCATGTTCTCACTTTATTCTTCAAATATTATAACAATTTCATTAAAAAGGGATATGATCCTATAGTACTATAACATACTGCATGTCTGGTTGTCAACACTTTTACAGTTGGCAGTTGCGCTGTCCTCTACAGTTTCTACAGTTACTAAGTTTGCAGATCATGGAGTATAGGTGGATCCAGTTTGTTTCACTTAAATATGTTTTCGTTTTACATGCAATTTACCACTGTATTTGCCATCGCGGTTACTGTAGTTAGTCAGAGAGCGGATATGTTTATTTACACTGTTTGTCTTTTATGGTGAGGATGGAACAAGTGTGAGGTTGAGTGCCTCTAAACCGGTTTAAACCACTGGCCGCTCCAAGTCGGTACTTCCGTCGTTCCCCTGTTGTTTGATTGTAATGTCTTGTTACATCTCGTTTGTGTTTTGATAGGCACGTATGGTGAAACAGTTGATAGGCTTTAGACTATGTGGCTTGATAGCTCGGTCAGTAGAGTGTTAGCTTGGTGAGCCCTTTAAAGGCATTGGGTCCAAGTCCCAGTCGAGTCACAAAATTTCACCATGTTACAATATAATGGATAATCTTTATGTTCTACAATAAATGTATCACGATTGTACTTCAGCAGATCTTGATGAATTTTAACTACATTTTGTTCACCAGTAGAGAATGTCTGTGACCCACCTTTTAAGAAGAATCTATCATTGAAAATAAAAATGCAGTAAGGCCAAGCAGGCAAAGCCACACAGAAGACGCAACCAACACCAACACATCGATAGGAAATAAGTAACACACAATCGCGCACACACACATACACACTAGCACACAAATGCACACACACGATATAAAATTTTAAAACATCAACAAACGCACAATTACGAAGACACAAAGACACAAGACAAACATAAAAGTAAGTGTGACAAAGAGAGTACCGCCTTGGAACGGTCAGTGACCAAACAACCACTGGGTTTACGGAGGTCCTAACCTCACACTTATCTCAAAGTCACCATTGTTTAACAAACAGTGTAAATAATGTTATATGCAAGAAATTTGAACATGATAGTCAGAGTAAAGAAAAAGAGCACTTGGTATGACAAAGAGTGTACAATGTGTCAAACTGAATTTTACGAATATTTAACTAAAATTACTATAGAAATGTCAAGTATGATGGCAATAGATAAAATATGGTCAGACGCAAAAGTGTTTATCAAATTTAGATAAGAAGTAAATAATATAACTATTAATAACAGCAAAATAGAACGTTTACGGTACAAATATGCTAAGGAATATTTGAAATTATCTACAATATGTGTTCAAAATACTAATTCTGATAAAGTAAGCACAGGTACTTTTGCAAGGTATTTCAAATCAATAAATGACCCTGATTCTGTGTTTAACCAACCTGATGAAGAACTGTTATTGTTTGATGGAAGATATTAAAAAGGATACATGTTTAATGAACTTAAATTCTGAAAGTAGGAAATGAGTCTGTTCATAAGCAGTAAATTAAAACTACAACACTACTCGCGGTATTCAATTTTCAAATCAAATAACTTTGTTAACTTTGATAATGTTAATATTCAAATGAATGAAGGTTTAAAGGCTTGCAAGAATTAAACTCATCAGGACATGATTTGATGTTAAATGAGTTTTTTTATATTAGGTGCAGTTTACTTTTACAAAATGTTTAACGACATTACATGTATTTAACAAATTGGTCACAGCTGGGTATTTTCCAGATAGTTATTGAAAAGGTTTATTGTGCCCCTCTTGTTGCAGATTTGTTTTTATATTGCTATGAAAGGGAATTCATGCTTAGCTTAAAACCTGATACACAATCTGACATTGTTATTGCTTTTAATGAAACGTCTCGGTATTTAGACGGTATTTTGAATTTGGATAATCCTTATTTTAAAAATATGGTTTCTTCTATTTACATAAAAGAACTTACTTTAAACAAAGCGAATGTATATAACTATAAAAACATCAAGAGACGCACAAAGACAAAACAAACATACAATAGGGGAAGATGGAAGTACCGCCTTGGAACGGTCAGTGACAAAAGTCACTGGGGAGTTAAACCTGTTTATTGGCGCCCAGCCTCACACTTACTCCATCCCCACCCTAAAAGACAAACAGTGTAAATAAACGTATCCCTCTCCGACTAATCTACAACAACCGCGATGGCAAATACAGTGGTAAAGTGTATGTATAAGAAAACATTCAGGTGAATGCATCCACCTATCGCTAGTGTACTCAATGATTGAGCTGCCAACAGAGTAACTGTAGAAAAGTAATAAGGGGTACGACAAAAACGAAATAGTACATATATCGGACGTCCTCCCTCCGTTTCTGGATTTAAGAGGTCGCCTACATGGAGTACTAAACTTTTCTTGTCGGCGTACATGCCAAGAGGCCAGTGTGATTGCCAACAGTAAAAAGGTTGACAACCAAACATGCAGTATGTTGTAGTACTATAGGATCATATCCCTTTTTAATGATTTTTTTAACATATTTGATGAACAATGTGAGAAAATGGGTATGTCCAATAATTTTACAAAGTTTGTAAATCACATCACCATAAAATTCAGGATGTGAAATACCGTGTCGCAGAAATGCCTTGAGATTACATTGGTACTTACCAATAAGTAAGATATTCCGATAGTTAAATTTAGAGAACGTTGTTTTAGTTTATGGTATCTATATCCTTGCTTAAGCAGCTTTTCAGTTAAAATCAGATATCAACTGTTAAAATCGTCAATAGATGAGCAAGCTCTAGCAAAACGAATACCGGTAAGTTGAGATATATAAACCCCGTAAGATGGGGCACGGTGAACATCTCCGTCAAGATGAGGGAAATTTACAATATTAAAATCAAAATCATCTCTTTTGTCATATATTTTAGAAGAAATAATTCCATTAGCAATTTTAAGGTCTATATCAAGAAAAGATGCATAATTGTCGGACGGGTTAGCTTTATTCAATTTGAGTTCTTTAGGATAAATTGTAGGAATCAGAGCATCAAAGAAAGGTTTATCTAAGTTAAAAATATCATCCAAATATCGTGAAGTTTCATTGAAGGCTTTCATAACATCTTCTTGTGATAGAAATCTCTCTCATAGCAGTACAAAAACAAATCTGCGACAAGTGGTGCACAATTCGTACCCATAGGAATACCAATTACCTGACGGTATATAGCATTCCCATAACGTACAAATATGTTATCCAAAAGAAAGGTTAGTGATTCGCAAACTTCTGAGCAAGTCCAATTGGTGTAATATTTCATTTGCTCGTCAGTAAAGAAATGCTGTTTATTCCCGGGAAAATACTTTCTGGACTTAGTTAGTCAGTTCATCTTTAATTAAAATATGAGGAAGAGTTGTGTAAAAGTAGAAAAATCGTACGTGCTTACAGTGGGTGCAAGATACCTTTTGTTCCTAAGTTTGTTTAAGACTTCTGAAGAGTTCTTAATAGACCAGAAGATATTTATTCCAGAATTTCCATAAGTCTTATCACTGAAGTTCGTAAATGTACAAGAACTGAATTGCCAATACACTTTTAAGCGTTGGAGCTTGGAGTTACTACTAACCATTTGGCCTAGCCCTCAGCATCTGATATTCAAGCGGAGATTGAGGACAGGGCTGTTTTTTGCATGGTTGTGTAAACTTAGTCAAGGAAATAACTAAAACGTCACAAAGTTGAGGAATTGTATGAGTTACGTCCCTTAGACCATCATATTGTCACATTGATTAAACACCATTGAACGGTATAGTTTAGTTTATTTTGCGTGAAATGTAATTGGGGTAACAGTGGCAAATTGTCTTATAATGTGAAATGTGATACAATGTTGTGGCCGATTCTGTCTACAGAAGGTGAGTACAACAGTCTGATTCTTTGGTCTCTTGATTAGTCGTGATTAGTTTGTATAATTTGACACTGATATTGTTATTTGCTGTTTAATTATATACAGATATAAGAATTTGTTTAAGTAAACTTTGTGTCTTTAAAAAAACTATGTGTGCATTGAATGTGAAAACTAAATTTAATCAAAGTATTTATTTCATTAGTCACATTTTTACAGCAGGTGACATAATTTCACTAGTTCTTTATTGCTTATTCACAATTTTATTACTTCAGTGAAAATATAATATTTAATCAATTTGACTGACTACAGGTGATAAATATATGTATGTATTTGAATTGCGGGTTGTCATGAAGTGACAATGTCGGGTTTTCAGAATCTATTTATCATTTGGACGTACTTTGGAATTCCATTCATTTTTAGGGGTAGTTCCATTTATTTGCATTCTGGTTGTGACGTTCGCTGTTCGAAATCGCATAGTACATTTTCACTGGTTGGATTATTTAGCTATTTAAATTTATGTGACGTCATTCCAAATTTTCATTTGTCGATTGAGTAAGCTTTGAATAATCGGTTTGCAGGTTATCGCAGTAGGGATAATTTGTAATCCACATTCCTATTTCAATTACAACTGAATTAGTTGTTTAAACTTGATTCTCTGTTGCATTCTGAAATATTATTTGTGTTTATTTTATTATAAAAAAAGCAAGTGAGAATTGAATTAGTATTTAAAGACAGACAATACTTTAACTTATAGATGAAGATAGGTTTTAGAAAAAAAGTATTATTGATTTAAGTATTATTGATCTTTAACAGATTATTAGAACTATATACTTTGAATGATCAGATTGAATCATGTACACAAGATTTCATAGAATATTATGGTTGACCTTTAAGATTAATAATAAATTGAACTTAATCCTATTTACACTTATAGCATATTTAGTTAGCCATAAAGGGTTTCGATCCTGATCACAAATAGTTTTGAACTATATCTTTTATGAGTTTGATATGTAACACAATTCTATGTAGTAAGTTGGAATTTAGTTTCTGAATTTATTTGCATGTATCATATAAGCGATTTAATTGTTTTGTGTATTTCTACGGGTACTTAAAATAATTTACTTTGAATTATTTTGAGATAAGATTGACTTTAAAAGTTGATGAGTATATCGATGGTTACTTAAAATTATCGACTTTGAAGTACTTTGAGTCATTTTACACTTGAAATAATTGTTTCATATGAGATAATTGCATATAACATTGAACTGTATAAAATTGTGGATGGTAATTATGAAGAAGGTGTAGTGTATTTATGTTGAAGTTCGTATCATTGATGTATGATAAAATGTGATTATTCTAAATGAAATGATTGATATATTGAGCTGACTTATATAACATGTCTAGATTTTTTGTTTTACATACTGATTTATTTATTATATTTACAATATGTCGGTTTAAAGGGATTCAGTCAGTGAATTGAAAATGTTAGAAATTTTAAACACTATGAAAGTCAAACCTCCGAAAACTGAATGTCATTGAGAAATTCGTATTTGGAATTTTGCGTTAAGTCTAGGAAAGGAGACATAGAAGAACCACGTATTTTGGATATAAACACCAAGTTATCAATATTGTATGGAGGGAAATATAAAGGAGAAGTAAATTAAACAATGTGGAGATACGAGGTGGATGACTTGATCGAAGTTGATGAGTCTTGGAATGAATCCTACTATAGGAGAAATTTCACTTAAATTTAATTCAGAGTTTGGGGATTCTGAGAAATACATACAAGTTTTAAGAAAACTGTATAATGGTACACATATTGAATATGAATCTGTTTCTGATTTTGCAACAAGAGTAGGCAAATTATTGTTTACAAGAGCTGTTTTGAACCGTCTCAGAAATATATTTTAAAATATGTTCTATTTGAAGGAATGCTTTCTAATATCCAACAGGCGACATTGTACATGTATGACACCGCTGTATATTATACATTTAAAGTGATTTTGCATAAGAATGGTGAGAAGGAACAACATATATCAAATATTCAATTAGGGTGCAAGAGGGTGCAAGAATGCATGAGATTGTACATTGTGCTGAGCAACGTGGGATTGAGATTAAAGGGCCACAGGAGGGTCCATAAAAATGATGCAATAGTGTTCAAGAAGATTGAAAACCGATGCTTCATTACTGTATCAGCATGGAGGAACAATGATCAAGCTGCTGTTAAAGAGATTAGATTGCTCATCAGTCAACGCGCAAGAAAAGCTTCACGCAAAGCACAATAGCACTCCTTGTAGCAGATTTATCGGCAACCCGGAAATCAGTGTCATTGTCTTCTTCTCATCAACAAATGCAAACCCCGAAGAAGAACTGAGAGAGGCAACATAACATGTCCCCTCCCACACCATATTGGTCATACTAGGGATCTGAATGCAAGATTGCGTAGGGAGGAGGCACTATTCTCTTTTCATAAAGAGACAACCCGCAATGGCATATACATTGTGGATCTGCTTACTGAAAATGAAATGCAGACAACAAACACAGTTTCAAAAGAGAATTGACAAGAGGTGGACATTCAAAGACCGAGCATCAAGAGCTAAGAGGCATCTTGATTACAGCATTATAAGAAAGAAGTGGCGGGACAGCATACTTAACGCGGAACCCTATAACTCCTTCGAGGCTGTTGGTTCCGATCACAGGCGTGTGTCAATGACGGTTCGGCTCATTATCAGAGCACTGAAAATCTCCGACAAGGTCAGATATGACTGGAAGGCGTTCTCGACAGACATGGAGCTGCAAAAACAGCTTTCAGTGGAAGTGAGGAATTAGGGCACTGGCAGACCTTGCAGAATCAGATGACTTTATCTCGGCTTACAAAGAAGCAATGAGGGCATGCGTCCCAGTAAATGAGTGTATAAAAGCATCGCAACACACCAAGCATCCTGACATTGTCCATGCCAGAGAGAAAGTTCAAAGAGCACACCATACTCTTAACATTAAAGGAGACTGTAAGATTAGTGCAAAACGGCTACTCCGTTTCATTGAACGGAAGAAGTTCTTATTATAAACGGCCCAAACCCCGCCAGAATGCCATGTCACTGAGAGTCGTTGAGATACCCGCCTATTCCTTTATATTTAAACTACAAAATCGACCTATAATCGATCTCATTTTACCTTTAACATGCTGTTTACAATTGATTTATAAGAACGTCATCTGTATTCAAACTGTTTTCAAATAACCATGTGGTGCACCGACTTTACACTAAAGAATATATCATTAAGATTCATGAAATCGTTTCCTCCATATATGTTTAGAAACATTTTCAAAGTTTTGAGCAATTTAGATCCTTGTTTGTATACTTGCGAGAGGTTCTTCGGCATCTCATCGGGATCCATACTGGAATTGTTGGCACTAATTCATCCGCATCGGGCTACGACATCAAACAGAACTTGTCACATTTTATTGACAAGCGAGGTTTTACGCAAGCGTTAAAATGCTGCGTGAAATATGTCAAAGCGTAGTAGGAGATAAAACAGAGAACAACATTGTTATTTAGTAATTTTGATTATGTCCTGTGTCAGGTTATGTACCTCTAATTTGGATTATGTTAATATTGCAGCTGGACTCAGACAAGGGGAGATAAACTCGCCAATATTGTTTTCTCTTTTCGTAGATGATCTAGAACTTTTTTTGCAAGACAAGTAAATTGCGGTATTAGCTTCCAATATATTGTTACATTCTGCTTCTATTTGCAGATGATATGGTTATTCTAGGGGAAAGTCCGGATGGTTTACAATTATCGCTAAATAGATTATATGAATATTGTGATTTACACACATTTAGAAAAATTGCACCTTAGATTTTGGAAAACTGTACTTGGAGTTAGGCAGCAAACATGTAACGCCGTTGTTTATGGAGAGCTGGGACGATATCCGCTTTATATAAACAGATATATACGTATAGTGAAATACTGGTTTAAAGTTTGCAACTCAGAAAATATTTTGACCAAGACTATTGTAGATAATTCAATGGTAGACTCTGGAGAACAAAATGTGAAAGCTAATTGGATGAGTTTTGTAAAAACTTTATTAGAGAAATACGAACTTTTATATATATGGTATAATAGAACACAAGTAAATGTGAAAGAGTTTATAACTGTGTTCAAGCAACGCATAATAGACGAGTTTTTGCAAGAATGGCAGAGGAGTTTAGATGAAAGTAGTGTTCTTTGGCTGTATAGAGAAATTATGTTAAATTTTGGCTTTGAGAATTATCTCGACGCCATTGTTTCTAGAACACTCCGCACCGCCTTTATGCAATTGCGTGTTTCAGGTCATAATCTTAGAGGAAGATACAATAGAACGGAAAAGAATGAGAGAAAATGCCAACTATGTAATTGTAACGAAATAGAAGACGAATACCATTTTGTTAATGCAGGCTGTATAAAGATTTGAGATCGCGTTATATTAAGAGATATTTTAGATCCAGACCTAGTACATTTGTATGTTTAAATCAATTGAGCTGCTTACTACACAGAATAGGAACGAATTACATATGTTAGCTAGATACACATCAGAAGGGTTTAAAGCAAGACTCAACATGATAAATGAATCCTAGTAAATTAATATCAAAGTAAAGTAAAAAAAGTTCTGTATGATTGTACAAGTGTCAAGTTTAACACCATGAAAAATTTTGTTCAAGCAGATGCAGTACGTGTAAAAATAAATGTAGTTGGATAAGTTTGTTTTAATCGTTATCCCTCTGATCGCTGCGTTATCACTTATCAGAGGGGAATAACTCATCAGTACTTAACTATTGAGTCCACAAAATAATGAAAAGCTTAAATTTAATGACAAACAGTGCAGATCCTGATCCGAGGATTCCTCTAGTAGCCTTCTGATCTGGGTCTGCGCTGTCTGCAACTGGCAGTGCATGCTTGTCCTGTTTGTAAAGAGTTTAATATATATATATTATGCATATGTTAAAATAAAGTTTATCCATGATATGTAATTGTAATTGTATGTATCTCTATAGTGTCTTGTTAATAACTTCTATTTGTACGCATTTGTAAAGACCAGAAACTGTAACGTTTACGTGTAATAAACTTATGTTATGTTATGCTATGTTATGATTATGCAAGGACATACAAAGTTCTGACCAGAGGCGATCAACTGACTTCTGAAATATAAGCAACTTTTTCTCTAAACAGGTATGAGTTTTGTTCCGGCTGCTTTTGCTTTGGTTTTTAGCATTTAAAACAACCTTTGCAAACAGTCTGGATCCAGATGAGACGCCGAGTCACTTGGCACCTCATCAGGGTCCAAACTGTTATTCACTCTGACATTTATTTTTGAATAGATATGGACATTAACTCCTTCAGTACCATGAAGACTGGTCTGTAATATCATATGCAAAACAGTTTGGATCCAGATGAGACGCCGTGTAACTCGGCGTCTTATCAGGATCCAAACTGTTTGACATCCTGACAATTCTGGCACTGAAAGGGCTAATTGCTCAGATTGCAGAAGGTATATTTGGAGTACATAATACTGAACAGCAAATGACCTGCATAATAATAACAGCACACTCATCAAACATCAAATAGTTCTTGAGCATAGTGAGGCTAAGTAAGCACATTGAAAAATATTGCAGCTGCATTTTTCTGGAGTGTAAATCTGAAGTGTATCTGCAGTAAATCATAACCATTTTGAATTTCCGTCAAAAGTTTTGTGCCACCGCTGGGGAAAATATATTACAATGCAGTAAACAAATGAAATAAAATTAAATACTGGTTGGAATTTTCTATCAAACATTTAAATAAAAACTAATCTCGCAGCAAACCATGGGAACTTTCAATTCTCATCAAAGAGTGATTGCGGGTATCGCCGCATACAATGACCATATCATGTCCTTAACCAGCATTACACGATCTGGCGTTAACAGGCAAGAAATAATGCCAGCCGTTATCCAGTAAACTTTCATTTACAAATTCGTCCGTATGTAAGTACTGAGAGTGTACCTTCTCTTAAAATATTAAAGATTTATTTTCAGTTGTTCGCAATCTGAAATGATAAGGATGTGTGTGAGAGAGAGAGAGAGAGAAGAGTGAAATAGAGGAGAAAAACGATAGATATAGAAAGAATGATAGAGAGGGGAGAGAGAGACAGACAAACAGACAGACAGACAAAAAGAGACAGACAGAGAGACATACAACAGACAGAGACAGACAGAGAGACAGACAGAGTGACAGCGAGAAAGAGAGGGGTGATTGGCGTTTAAAGATCCAGATGTTTCCAGCGATTACAATGTTATCTTTTCTCTCCTTTGGATAAAACCAGAAACACGCAATAAGTAGTTGCAATCTAGCCGATTGTGCCGTTTTCCTACTTGAATTTGGAACAAATAGTATCTTATGGTGATCTAATGCACTACACATGAAAACAACCAAATACGGGTACATTGTAGGTAGGGTTTAAATTTAGACATATATAGCGTATCACGGACCAGCCGTCGCATATTTGCTTCCTCGTTTGAAAATGGTATAAAACCAGTGAGAACAAGTATACGCGCCGCATAGCTGAAGCGAACAAGTGTGAATATGCAGAGAGACACATTAAGGAAAATGCTGTTTAAGAAAACAGGGATCGGGTTTATGATACTATTGATGATGGATCTAATCCGTGCAAATTGTAAGTTTTGAAGAGATTTTCTTATCTGTTTTGCAGATTTTATTTCTTTTTAAAATGCGAAGTATTTATTTCTGATGTATCAACCTTTCGCCTATGCATTGTAGAGCTCGCAACCCATTGCTTGTAGTTTCACTCTATTATATCTTTGTTTGAATTAAATATTCTACAACCCGTGATGTTCATTGAAATTCAGTTATTTGATTTAAACGTCTAAATAATATACTTAAACCTTCCCTTCATAAATACGTCTTTTCACACCTTTGCAAACAGAGTAGACCCAAATCAGCTGACTCCTGTTTTATCTTATGGCATGATATATACCTGGTTCTACTGTTTGTATTAATCCATTACCTCATAGGCTATTTTAGATACCACAGCTTTGATTAAATCTACCGAAAAGGAGCATTAACAAGAGAAAAGGATTTTTTTATTTTTTTTAGTTTGAAACCATTGTGATAAATAGAGCACTTGCTCCTATAGGAGTAAAAGCTCTATTTATCACAATAGTTTCGTCAAAAGTCGTCAATATGAGGGAATGGGTTAAAGCAAACGTTTTCCTTGAAAGTATTACATGATAGAAATACAGCTAATAAATATTCACGGTGTTGTTATTTCTTCCAAGAATATTGAACAGGTAAGAGGTTAATAGTTACGCTATCATTATTTCATATTAGTTAGGCAAATATTTAACCCTACTCCTGCTAAGAGTTAGGCGCGACCTCATTTGGTTTTTCGAAAGCTTGGATCCAGATGAGACGCTGAGTACTCTGTGCCTTATTAGGATCCAAACTGTTTTACATTCAGTCAGTAATTTCTCTGAAGCTTGGACGAAGGTACAGTAAGTAGAAATTTACAAACAATCAGTGTCACCTTTAGCCTGCTGTCTAATAGTCCATGGTCAGATTTGCAGCAAATTGGATTCAGATGAGATGTCGAGTAACTCGGCGTCTCATCAGGATCCAAACTGTTTGACATCCTTATTACAGTTGACCTTATTTCATTTGGGTAGACAAACTTGTTATATCTTGAACTTGTAATGGGTGCAGAATTATGTAAAAATAGTTTGCTCAGTGGGCTTAGCCGTATTCGACTGGGCTTTTTCTTACTATTCCGTCACCCAAACTTTTCCTACCTATTGAATTCACCTAATCAAATTATAGTTTATGGGTTAACTTAACCTTGTGTTACTCAACAATCCCAACGGTCTTCAACCCGCGTTGCATTATTTGTTTTCGTTGCTCAACGTTTATTGTATTCGACTGGGAATTGTTTTCGTTGCTTATTGATACATGTCCAGTCGAATACGGCTAATGTCTAACAATTAAAAACAGAACAAAACGTTTTCGCAAAACAACGACAATATTACCGTTATTCGACTGGGCTTTATCTTGCTATTCCGTCATATGAACTTCTCCCACCTATTGAAATCAACCAATCAAATCGATCAAATTATAGTTTATTGATTAACTTAACCTTGCGTTACTCCACAATCTCAACGATCTTCAACCCACGTTGCATGATTTTTTTTCGTTGCTCAACGTGTATTGTATTCGACTGGGAATTGCTTTTGTTGCTTATTGATAAAGGGCCAGTCGAATACGGCTATTTGTATAGATTTCGCTTCGATAATTTGTCAAGCCTGAACAGGTATCCGCACTTAGAGTCTTATGTGGTATAAACACAGATTCTTATGTGGTATTATCCTCCCAATTTGACCTGAGACTCGATTAATCTTCGGCGTGTTTATCGGGATTGTTCGTTATACTCTGTGACAAAAAATAGCAAAACAAGAGCCGGAAATAATCATGTTCCACGAGGACTGTATTCTTATATTGTCGATAAGGTTTGACCTGGCACTGTATGAATATTCCGCCATTTTCCGTAAGCTGTGTTTTATCTTTCCGAACACACGAATGAAGCATGCGCCACTATATTAGCCGTATTCGACTGGGCTTTTTCTTGCTATTCCGTCATATGAACTTCTCCCACCTATTGATTTCAACCAATCAAATTATAGTTTATGGATTAACTTTACCTTGTGTTACTCAACAATCTCAACGGTTTTCAACCAGCGTTGAATGATTTTGTTTCGTTACGCAACGCGAATGGTATTCGACTGGGAATTAATTTTGTTGCTTATTGATACAGGGCCAGTCGAATACGGCTATTACACTAGTACATTATAAGCTTTTCAATGCAATACAAGCGTTGGTAGCCCAGTGGTTTAATCACAGCATACCGATATTAGTGTCGTGGGTTCGAGCCCCACCGTAGTTGTTTTTACATACATGTGTTTATGAGATTTTTAAATTTCTTTTGGGCAGGTTGACGCATGCTGGTCACGAAAAACAATGTGTGTGAAATTTGTACAGTGGAACTTGTCTTTGACAAAATGTATTGACAGCATATACGTGATGTAATCAAACAGTTGTGTTTAGGCAATCTCTTAGGAAGCGCTCTTTGCAAAGAATTGAAAACAAAATGAAGAAAACAATGATAACAAGTGAACAATGAAGATACATTTCAGAATATATATATATATATTCCCCCCCCCCCCACCAAAAAAAAAATGTTGCCTTAGTTTAATTAGGTTTTACCTAGATTCGAACCAACAACTATTCTCAGAGTCAGCGACACAATCCACTAGGCTATTGCGACAGTAATTAATATTGTATTGCATGTGTAATATATGGTGCTTAGCACGAAGCGATTTCACGAAAGTGATGAGTGCCAGGTCAAACCTTACCGATAATAGCACAGTCTTATACCTTCGTAAATTTATCCGAATATTACTGATGATAATAAACGGAATATGCATGAGTCTCAGGTCAAGTTGGGAGGACAATATAAACATTGATTCTTATGTGGTATTATCGGTAAGGTTTGACCTGGCACTCATCACTTTCCGCCAACTTTCGTCGATAAAAATCGTGTATTTCCGTTGACTGTATTAATGAAATCGTTACGTGCTTAGCACCATATACTAAACACGCTATACAATACTAATACTGTCGCAACAGCCAGTAGATTGTGTCGCTGACTCTGAGAACAGATGTCGTTGGTTCGAATCAAGGTAAAACGTATGGCATTTTTTTTTCGGAAATATATATATCTTTTATTCTGAAATTTCTCTAATTTTTGTTCATTGCTATCATGGTTTTCTGAATTTTTTTCAATTCTGTGCAAAGAGCACATCCTAAGAGCGGTTTGCGTGACATATACATTAGATTGTCTAAACGCAACTGTTTGATTACATCACGTATACGTTATTGATATATTTTGTCTAAGGATATCACAATCTACAGGGTGCAAATAGAGTAGACCCAAATCAGACGGCTCCTGTATGAACCGTCTAATCAGGGTCTGCTCTGTTTGCTTATGAAATTATAATAGGTCTGACTCTGCAGTCTCGACCCATACCAAACTATCCCGTATACACATATCCCATTATAAAACTTCACATATTCATAATGTAACTATTGCCTACATGAATATTTAACAAGGATAGTACTTTTGCATCCGGGTCGTTTGAAATCTAGATTTTACTGTTATCAGATAACTAACCTTCAACTTGTATCATCCCTCGTTATTCTCAGCGCGACCGAATTTTCATTTGCAAACAGTTTGGGTCAAGATGAGACGCCGAGTTTTTCGGCAATGGATCAGGATCCAAGCTGTTTGACACTCGGTCAAGATTTTCTCAAACACTTTTACGACTGAGACGTAAGTAAATAATGCAACGGGTCTGTCAGACATATTTCTTCAGCATGATAATTATTAACCCTTTCCCCAAACTATCTCTGCCTGTCTGACATTTGGAAATAACTTTGATACAGATGAGATACCGAGTATCCCGGAACTCAGCAAGTTACAAACTGTTTGACACACAGTGGATTATTTCTAAACAAACTTGAGCAAATGGGAAATTACTACAAATTGTATCAGGTTTGAATTTGAGCACACATGATTGTCTATGGAATGAAAAGGGATATACATGTACATTTTGTATATGTACTGCACATGTACGATGGTTGGACAATGAGCTTTGCTGCCAAATGTCGCATCTGTGATAACCTATGCAAACAGTGTGGATCCAGATGAGACGCCGAGTAACTCGGCGTCTCATCAGGATCCAAACTGTTTGTAACTGTGTCTGTTGTTTTTTTTAAAAAAATGAAGAAAATTAAAAAAAAATGGCAACGGAAGAGTTAACCCTTTTCTCGTAAATATTAATGTTTGCTAACAATCGGATTCGCTGCAAGGATTGGCTTCTTTCGATTTTTTCTCAAAATGTCAAGAAACCATTTATTGAGTATCAAACAGCTTGAGCCTCATAGGATATGCTACTAGATGCAGTTGTAAGCTCGGATTTCATTGGACGAACAAATCACTAGGCTTCAAAATGGCATGGTTAGATCTTTAACACGGACACTTATTGACACAAGAATATAATTCATTAATCAAATCATTTATCAATTACGCATGTGTGCTCAATAAATATATAAAACAGCTTCTAGTTAAAACCGTTTTTCACTTACCAATGCATTGGTGAACCTTGTGCTATTTCTAGCCATTTTGAAATCTCGTCCAATGAAAATCGCGTTTACAACTCCATCTAGTATAGCCTATCCCACGAGGCATTTTTTTTCACAACATCAAATGAAATTTGTTCGTAACATTGAATGAAAAAAGTTCACACATTGAATGAGAAAAAGAAAATATTTGATAAAAAAATATCAAACGAAAAATGTTCAAACATCGAATGAGAAAAAGAAAATATTGGATAAAAAAAATATCATGAAAAATGCTTAAACATCGAATGAGAAAAAGAAAATATTGGGTAAAATAAATTATCAGATGAAAAATGTTCAAACATCGAATGAGAAAAAGAAAATATTGGATAAAAAATGCAGCGTGAAAAGAATTAAATGATACGGGCAACGTTTACTTTGACTATGCGCATGTAGCATATAGCATGTTATCTTGTTATATGTGGCTTTGCCCATGCAACATGTTATCTTGTAATATGTGGCTACGCGCATGCAGCATGTTATCTGATTACATGTGGCTATACTCATACAGCATGTTATTTTGTTATATGTGGATATGCCCATGCAGCATGCTGTTATCTTGTTATATGTGGCCACGCGCATACAGCATGTTATCTTGTTATATTTGGCTATGCGCATGCAGCATGATGTTATCCTGTTATATGTGACTATGCGCATGTAGCATGTTATCTTGTTATATATGACTACGCGCATGCAGCATGTTATCGTTTTATATGTGGATATGCGCATGCAGTATGTTATCTTGTTATATGTGACTATGCGCACGTAGCTATGTGCATGTAGTAATATGTTATTATGCGCATATAGCATGTTATCTTATAAAAAGCTAAACACTCATAACATACATAGACCTTAGTGAGTTATCTCAATACTTTACCTGTTCATATTTGTAAGCATGAGTTACATTGCATATTGTCTTTTACTATAAACGTACAATCTGGACGTCAAGTCGTATGATGAGGTGTAGAGTTAGTCTTTAACCCTTCGCTTGCTGAATTTTAAAATACATTTCTCCTTCTTTACCCATGCCCTGTTGTATAATTACATATATCTTCACTGTGTACAAGTATCTGGTTGCACAATCAACGTGTAAATAGTGCAGATCCTGATGAGACAGCTCCTGCAGGAGCTGTCTCATCTGGGTCTTCACTATTTACATGTAGGTATATTGACGTGAATAGCAAGCGAAGGGTTAATACGGATCTCTAAACTATTTCGAAATATAACATGTTCGCTTTAGTCCTACATTAACCCTCATACTGACGACTTTTGACGACTCTGTAAAAGTCACTTTGTGAAACCGTTGTGATAGATAGAGCATTTGCTCTAAATGCTCTATTTATCACAATGGTTTCAAACTACAAACTTCTAAAACTTTCCTTTTCTCTAGTTAATGCTCCTTTTCGGTAGATTTATTCAAAGAGGTTGTATCTAAAAATAGCCTATGAGGTAATGGGTTAAGTAACCATCTGTTCTTATAGATCCGAATATTTAATCTTCACATTCTTGTTCAGGTTCCACTGTATTTGCATTTAATTTTGTGTGACGCGTTTTTGTAAGAGAAACTCTATATTTATGTGTAGGGTGTTAATATTTTTTCATTAAATGTGAAGATATGTAGCTTCTACATTACTCGTGGGCGGTGAAGCGAATATTTATGAAAATTTAAGAATACCCACACTTGTCCAGAAGTGCAAGTGATTAAGTTTAGCGCCACATTGAGACGACCTGTTGAAATGTTTTATCTGGCTTTGAGGTAAACATTTATTGTTGCATGAAAATGAGTCCGTTGTTAGTTGGGGTTTTTTTTAATATTGACAAATACGTGACTACTCGTGCAAACAGGTTTGACCCAGACTCAGTAGTGTAAACATATACGTTCGATATGCGTTCGATACACGATACACCCACTATAAACGCTCGATATGATACACGATAAACCGAATTACTATATACAATTTTACCTTATATGATATACGATTGCCTCGTTTGATAAGTTTACATTTATTTAAGCAGTTTCATATTTTTCTTATCGAAATTGCAACCTTGGATACTGGTGTCTGGCTTGTATATTTTAAACGTTTATACGGTGATTTAGAATGTTTTTGACTGGCTTGATAGGTAAGGTGTCAGTATCGTGGCGAAATGATTGACTGTATGGGTAAATCTGGTTTGTAGGTTCAGTATAATGGGCTATATATAAGTGGTTTAATAGGTGGCTTGATAGGTGAGGTGTCGGTATCAAGTCGAAGTGGATGACCTGTATGGGTGGTTTGATAAGTGTGGTACATTGTATATGTATGAAGACGAAGTGGCTGCGTGGTTTAGGCTCAGTATCATGAAGGAATATTAGGGTTGTTTGGGTGGCTTTGATAGGCGTGGTATCAGTATCATGACGGGATGGAATGACTGTATGGGTTGCTGGATATATGATGTGTGAGTTTCATGACGAAATGACTGCCCTGTATTGGTGGATTGATAGCTGCGGCCTCAGTATCAAGACAGAGTGACTGTATTGTAGGGTTACTTTATATGTGTTCAGTTCCGTGACAAAATGACAGGATGTAGGGTGATTTCATAGGCGAGGTTTCAATATCTTGACGAAATTACTGGACCAAAAGGGTGGCTTCACAGAGGAGGTATCAATATCAAGAGGAAGCAACTAACTGTACTGTAGAGTGGCTCGATATGTGAGGTATCAGTATCACGACGGACTGATTGGGTTGTATGGTGGTTTGACAATTGAAATATCAGTATCATGACGAAGCGGCTGGACTGTGCAGATAGTTTGATAGTTGAGGTATCAGTATCAAGACACAATGACTGGATTGTATGGGGTGATTGACAGTTGAGGTATCAATGTCAGACGAAGCGGTTGTACTGAAGGGTGACTTGATAGGTTTGGTATCAGTATCATGACGTAGTGGCTGGACTGTATGGGTGGATAGACGGTTGAGGTATCCGTATCATGCCGCAGCGGTTGTACTGTATGGTGACTTGATAGGTGATGTATTCGTATCAAGTGGTTGTACTTTAGGGTGACTTGATAGGTGAGGCATCAGTATCAAGCCGACATGGCTGTACTGTATGGTAGCTTGGTATGTGAGGCATGAATATCACGGTGATGTGGTTGGGGTATATGGTGACTTAATAGGTGAGGAAAGGAAGGGTTTGTTTCTATTTGTTTGTTTGGGTGAGGACGAGAATAGGGTGATGAATAAGTGGTTCATCAATCATCTGAAATCCTAAACTTATCAAATTTTACGTTTAGGTTCGGCATGTAACTTGTAGAGGAGGGGTGGAGGGAGAAATGTGCTGCATGAAATATTTTGGTTAATCTGTTATTCTTGCCGCACTATGTTCTCAATGCAGACGCCTTGCACAATATAACAGATCAGAAACCGTTTCGCTGTGCGATATTCGTGGGAGTCAGGACTATGACTTTGATGACTTTGATGACAAGACTCAGGCGTTGGTGAGGTGATACGGATCGGGCGTGAGTGTGTTGATGGTGGCCATGAGCGGATGTGGTAATAGGACTCAAGGGCATATATCACATCCCTATCATCATGATAGGTGCCAGGAGTGTGTGTGATGATAGGAACCAGTCGTTTGTGTGTTGATACTGGTCAGGTGTGGGTGTGGTGATAGGGCTCAGGAGTGGTTATGGCGATGTAGAGTTTTGACAGGGGTCAAGAATGGACGTGATGACAGGGGTCAGGAGTGGATGTGATGACAGGGGTCAGGAGTGGATGTGATGTCAGGCGTCAGGAGTGGATGTGATGAGAGGGGTCAGGAGTGGATGTGATGACAGGGGTCAGGAGTGGATGTGATGAGAGGGGTCAGGAGTGGATGTGATGACAGGGGTCAGGAGTGGATGTGATGACAGAGGTTAATAAGTCCATATTAATAGGTATTGTATTAGTGTTGAGGAATGGTTGTGGTGGTATGTGTCTGGCGTGATAGTGGTGATACATGAACGGGTCTAGTAAGGGCGTATTGCCAGGGATCAGGTGTTGATGTGGTGATAGGGTTCTGGCATAGGTAAAGTGATAATGGTTAGGTATGGGTGTAGTAATAAAGGTCAGACGGGGGATGTGGTGATATGGGTCTGGCGTTGGTGTGGTGCTAGAGGTCTGGTGTGGGCGTTATGATAGAGGTCAGACAGGGATGTGATGATATGAGGGAGATGGGTAGGTGTGATGACGGGGGTCAGCCAGAGATTCAGTAAATTGATATTTTAACCATTAGCATGATAGATCCACATTTACTACGTTACAAACAATTGAGAGGCAAAGTAGACACTAATAAGGTGGCATAGTGGGAAACCAATGCAGCCTGCTGAACCTGATGCAGAATGCTTAACACTTATTATCCTAAGCACTACCTGGGATTAATTTGCAAATAGCTTAGATGCAGATAAAACGTCGGGTAACTATGTGTCTCATCAGGATAGAAGCTGTTTGACATCCAGTCAATAATTTCTGAAAATGAGCGAATCGAATTAAGATACAAATTGAAACAGGCCAGAGTTGTAGCAAACATTGATTTCAGCATGTGTGGGTGTTTGAAATGAAATGGAAGATATTCCTATTTTGAATAATCTTGAAAAGATACTGCTCACGCAAGCCCTTTAAATTGTGCGATAAAGAGGTACAATATATGCTATGACTGATAAAGGATTGTTGTGTTGCGGACAACTGTTCACAATATTTGAAAACATATTAAACCAAAATAAAACTCTGATTAGCTCGTCCGTCTCACCAGGGTACAATCTGTTTTACACACTGACCCTGTTTGTGGAAACCAAAAAGTAATAAGATTTGCTCTGTGCATTGAAGCAGTGGACGGTTTTTTATTATACTGCAAAGTAAAATCCTCACGTCTGATTGGTTAACTAGCCGTGTACATGAGTCCATGTACCCTGTGAGCTGACAGGGTACATAGACATTCCCCATGGCAGGCCCCACATATTATGGTCAGAAACCAAAAGACCGACTTCTCGACTCGGCTTAACAATGGCAAAATTCATAATAGACAACTATTGATACGTAAAGAAAACAATGCAGGAATGAATTAAAAAAACATCATTGTTTGAAATGACAAATAAAACAGTTTTTAGAGGAGTTATTATATCGTCCAGCCATCTATAATAACACGAACGCCGATGAAATACATTACACAACTTCGGATACCTTCGGGTAGAAATAAATGTATTGGGGCGCTTTTAGGGGAATTAGCGCGTTTAGTGATTCAACATGCCAACATGGATTTATATAAATTATCCTAACCGTAAAACTTTGCAGTATAATAAATTCGTTATACAGTTCTTTCCCAGGGTACATGACGATTTATTCCCGGCTGGTAAAATCATGTAACCCTCGCCTAACGGCTCGGGCAACATGATTTTCCTCAGCCGGGAATAAATCGTCATGTACCCTGGGAAAGAACTGTATAACTAATAGTAGACGAAAGTTACGTTGTGGATAAAACAAATAAAAACTCCATTAACACGAGTGTAGCCTGAAACCATATAAATTGTATTCTTCGTTCAATGCGAATTTCAAATACTGTGCAGTCTCGAGAGTTCGAATCTTTTTTAATGAAGAATTGAGAACGTTTAAGGAAGATGGCTGCTTAACCCATTACATCATAGGCTATTTTTAGATACAGCCTCTTTGAATAAATCTACCGAAAAGGAGCATTAACTAGAGAAAGGGAAACTTTAAGAATGTTGTAGTTTGGAACCATTGTGATAAATAGAGCATTTGCTCCTACAGGAGCAAATGCTCTATTTATCATAATGGTTTCACAAAGTGACTTTTAAAGAGTCGTCAAAGGTCGTCAATATGAGGGAATGGGTTAATGCAGAGTGAAAGTCATGCAGAAATCTCGTGTTGACTTTCTCCCTGTTGCCTGTCTTAACCCATTCTCTCTCACTGACGCCTTTTTGCGCCTCTGTAAAACTCATTTATTGAAACCATTGTGATAAATAGAGCATGTGCTCCTGTGGACCAAATGCTCTATTTATCACAATGGTTTCAAAACTACACAAATTCTAAAATTATCCTTTTCTATAGTTAATGCTTATTTTGGGTAGATTAATTCAAAGAGGTTAGGTCTAAAAATAGTCTAGGAGGGAATGAGTTAAAGACTGATAATGATACTTGTTTGAGTTTTCAAACTATCTTCGTTTCAAGTGAACTTCAAATACGTTCAGTATAAATCCAATTGCATTCGATGTCCTTAATTATAATGGAAATGCTGCGCGACACCACACCATATTCGATCAGAATATGCAAATGGTTACATAGCACAATGGAAGAGAACAACGAGCCAACAACACCAACGCACGCATGTAGCATACAACGGAGAGTTAACTAATAATCATACATCTTGTCCACATATTATTATTGATCTAATCGGAGTTAACCATTTGCTCCTCGTAAATTTCCTCCATTTGTGCCTTTGGACACATACTAGACCCATATCAGACAGTTCCTATAGGAGCTGCCTTATCAGGTTGTGCTCTGTTTGCTTATTGAATTGTAATAGACCTGACTCTATTGTCCAATACCAAAACTCCATGTACTATAAAATGTAATGAATAAATATTCATGATATCGTTTTTTGTTTACATCGATTTTCCACAGGGAAAGGACAGCACGTAGTTTTACAGCAAACTCTCGAGATTTAACGAACCAATGCTAACCACAGATATATATACTTTAAATCTACATGTAACGCGTTTTAAAAATACCTATAAATTACACAATTCATTTTTTATATGCAGTGTATTACAAGAAACCCGATCGAATAAACGCGAGAAGACAAAACGTTCATGTGTTTAACCCTTCGCTTGCTGAATTTTAAAAACACATTCTCCTTCTTTACCCATGCCCTGTTGTATAATTTCATATATCTTCACTGTGTACAAGTATTTCGCTGTGCAATCACTGCTGTGGAGTGCACTGGTTGCACAATCAACTTGTAAATAGTACAGACCCTGATGAGACAGCTCCTGCAGGAGCTGTCTCATCTGGGTCTTCACTATTTACAGGTAGGTATATTGACGCGATTAGCAAGCGAAGGGTTAATATCGAGGATCCCAATGCTGTTCTGCGAGGTAGACGTATTTATTTATTTAGGTTGCGTTTCAGTTTTTATCTACACGTACGAGTATCTAGTTTCGTAACTGTTCGAAAAAGGTCGATAACATTATTTTGTATACCGCATTGTTATAAATATCAACGAAAACAGTTTAGTTTTTATCTTTTAGGCCTCTTTCGATAATAGATTAAATTGACAATCGTCATAAGACTAACTGAATATAAACAACAAGCGGGTGCTATGTATAATGGCTTTCTTGAAAATCTACGTTTATTGCTGAGACAATCACCTTAACCCTTTCCTTCATAGAAACGTGTTTTCACGCATTTGCAAACAGAGTAGACCCATCTGATCAGTAGCTGTATGATCAGGGTCTACTCTGTTTGCTTATGGAATATGATTGATATGTTTCTTTAGTTTCTAAAATGGCTACAATGCCTAACCTTCCATATTCGATTTATACTGTTATGTTAATGAATATTCAGTGGGTACATGTATTTAAATTTGGACAAAACATAGAACAGAGAAAGGGTTAACTCAAGATTGCACTTGTCCTGACCTAGTGAAAACAGTGTTGATCCAGATGGCACACCAAGAACTCGCCGCTCTGTTCAGCTGTTAGATACTCTGTCCGCATTGTTTGAAGACAACCGGAAGAAACCTGTTTTTGAGTTTTGAGCATTGTAGCAATGGCTAGTTTATGAAGACGAAATGATATTAATCTTTTGGAATTCGGCAGTGATTTCTTAACTTTCTTCAAATACTTTTGTGTCTTAGTCGGCGAACGAAGAATATAACTTATTCGTGGCTTCTTCACGTTTCATATGAATATGCCTTTATACCTTTATTCATTAACCCTTTGCTCCATGAATATTTATGAATTAATGACGTCATGAATATCAATTGGACTAACTGTTAAAATAGCAAATGGACACGGGAAGTGCTGGCTATGGCAGAAAATGTAGATTCATATCTATATTAAACTCGTAAGCAAACAGAGCAGACCCTGGTCAGACGGCTTCCACAGCGACTACCCGAGATATGTAATTTTTTATGTCTTTAAACGAGCTTACTGCAGACCGTAAAATAAACAAAATGCTCTTTCTGCATTATTTTAGTTCTGCATTAAATAATCACCTGCTCCTTAGCCCTTCGCTTGCTATTCGCGTCAATATACCTATATGTAAATAGTGAAGACCCAGATGAGACAGCTCCTGCAGGAGCTGTCTCATCAGGGTCTGCACTATTTACAAGTTGATTGTGCAACCAGTGCACTCCACAGCAGTGATTGCACAGCGAAATACTTGTACACAGTGAAGATATATGTAATTATACAAGAGGATATGGGTAAAGATGGAGAAATGTATTTTAAAATTCAGCAAGAGAAGGGTTAAGATTCCAGCGATTCTATATTAACCTACATATTTGCAAACAGAGTACACCCAGATAAGACGGCTTCTGTTTGCTTTTGAAATAGTATAGATTTGATTCTATAGTTTCTGTCATTACCAAAATCCCTGAGATCATATTCAATAATAAGAAATATTCTAATTTATATTCATACGGTCATGGCTTCTTGTATAAAATGGTTAAATGGTTGTTGAAATGTTGTACTGTATCACCTGTTCAAAAACCTAAGATCGCGACCATCGTGGTTTATCTGTCCTAATCATTTAGTACTGTCGTTTGGACGATAAAGACATGATACATGACCAAGCTATATAGATAGATGGCCATAGGAATCCGGAAGCGAGCGCCAATCGGTATTTTATAGATCTAAGATAAATCTGTGTGGCCAATAGGCGCTCTGATCGAAGATAGCCGTTGGTAACAATGGGTATTTTTTTAATATTAGATAAATTAAACAAAACCTTTGTCATGCTGTAATATGAATGCGATAGCATTTATTCTAACACACCTCGCGCACACATCTACATAAACAAAGAAGGGGCGTATCTATGTTTGAATTCTCCATAAAACACCGCACGCGATGCAACGGCTTAACGTGACGTAGTATGGCTTCGAACATTCGTACGACAAGAAACGTAGTGCCGTTGTGGCGGTGCAAATTATAGTTAAATTGAAGTGTTAGAATCGAAATAATAAATTCATACCAGTGTTTTATCGTGCAATTGAACACTGGTTTGAGTTGAGATGCGTAGTAATTAAATCGCGAGGCCGATAGGCCTCGTGATTTAACTACTACGCATCTCAACGACTACCCGTGTTCGAATGCACGATAAAACACTGGTATGAATTTATTATTTCTTAATTTTGTAAACATGACCTGGTTTAGTCGATAATCAGTAATAGGATTAGTATAGTTCGATTTTGACCCGTGAGCTGTTACCTTTAGGACGCGTCCACCCGTGGAGGTAAAACGCGTCACAAACCATGTATTTGTTCCGGAGTTAGCTGTGGTTATACAGACCTGTAACAAGCGTATACAGTAGAACCCCTCTAATAACCCCCTTTATAATCAGGCGGTTGCTTAATGCAGGATAAAAGTAATGCAGAAAGCTCCTCTATGAGCTTTCTGCATTACCTTTGTCCTGCATTAAGCTACCACCTGCTTCTAGCACTCAGAATTATATACTTCTTTTAGATGGTCGTACTAGCGGGGTTTTACTGTATATGTGTATCTGCACGATTACTACGAGCTTCGTGTGACAATCATTGTATGTACTATCTACTTGTACTATCTATCTGTACCCCCTACCTGTACTATCTATCTTTACTATACTGTCTATCTGTACTATACTATCGGTATTATACTATCTGTACTGTACTATACTATATATCTGTACTATACTATCTATACTGTACTATGCTATATATCTGTATCATACTATTTATCTGTACTATACTATATATCTCTATCTATCTGTACTATACTATCTATCTGTACTATACTACCTAACTGGAGTCAAATCTCAAAAACGGGTTGGAGTTTGTCTTTGAAACTTAGTGAATTCTTTAAGGAAATACCGCCCTGCAAGTGCTACTCGTATTAAACTTGGGACACTGGAGTTATGGTCCTTTGTGAAATACTTCACCCTTTTGTCCATCTTGTTCATATCTCAGAAACTGTTTGGCACGTTCAATGAAACTTTGTGTAAATGTTAGTAGCGTAAATAAATGCGACCCTGCAAGTATTCCTCACATTTCGCTTGGAGCACCAGAGTTGTGGTATTTTCATCCCTCTGGTCAATAACTCAGTTATATACTGAGGCCAGCACTTCAAAAAATGTTTTCAAAGATCTTAGAGTGCTTCAGGTACGTCTTAACCCATTACCTTATAGGCTATTTTTAGATACATCCTCTTTGAATAAATCTACCGAAAAGGAGCATTAACTAGAGAAAAGGAAAATTTTAGAATTTTGTAGTTTGAAACCATTGTCACTGTGATAAATAGAGCGTTTGCTCCTATATGAGCACAATGGTTTCACAAAGTGAATTCTACAGAGTCGTCAAAAGTCGTCAATATGAGGGAATGTGTTAAAACATAATTACATTGATCTGTTTCAAAGCTGAATATTCAAAGTACAATTAGTGTTTGGCTATAGGGTCAATCTAATATGCAAGGATCTCCTACATCCGTAGTTTATGTACTTCATAACAGCAAGTGTTTTGTGTGGCGGCCGTAAAAACTTCATTCTAAGTGTTGTTAAATTTTCTGGTTCATCGTGATCATCAGTTTCAGTGCTTTTAGTTATGAAAAATGAATACTGTGTAAGCCGGTGCTAGGGGGCGGGAGTAGTGTTGCACTTTTAATAACTGCTCCTAAACAGACTTAGTAAAACCGAGTCTGCAATTTTCTCTTTTACATTGCTGCTTTTGCTGTCGAAGGATCCACTACTTACAAAATGTATATACTTCACAACAACCAGTGTTAAGTGCGTGTGTGGCGGCTGTAAAAGGTCGCCCCGTATTCATTCTCACAATGTTGTTATATTGTCTGGTTAGTCGGGAGCATCAGTTTCAGTGGTTTTACTTACGAAACTTGAATTCCGCTTAAGCCGGTGATAGTAAGTAGTGTTACACTTTTAGAAACTGCTCATGAACAGATTCAATGAAACTGAGTCTGCAATGTTCTCTGTTTGCACTTTGGTTTGTTTGCTGTCGAACACAACAGGTGTTTAGTGCTTGTGTGGTAGCTACATGTATAAAAAGTCGACCGTAATTCATTCTCAGTGTTGTTGTATTTTCTAGTTCTTTGGTATCACCAGTTTCAGTGTCAGTGTCTAAACACTTTGATGTAATGTTGTATCAGTTTGAACAGTATAAGCTCGTTTACGCCTCGGATTCCATCAGTTCCCTTTTTCAAAATATGTAAAGCAAAGCAAAGTAAAGCAATTTACTTCTAATTTGAAAGACCTTTCTTCTGCAAGATCTCTTCTGTCGATGTGACCTTTGTGATGTATGTAGTGCAGACTCTGAATAGAGAGCTCCTCCAGGGGCAGTCTGATTTGCCTTCAACATTTGCCTTTATCCTTTGTAAGATCATGATATACTGTACAAAACTGCTAAACCGTCACCTTGTGCTTTATCATATTTTAAAGGAGTGCAACAATTGTTCAGACAATTTGCACGCGGGCCACTTGCAGAAAAAACGCTTTAAAGCCAGCATTCAGGCTTCACTTCCCTAGTCATTAGACAGCAATAACATTTCCCTAGTCATTAGACAGCAATAACATTTCCCTAGTCATTAGACAGCAATAACATTTCCCTAGTCATTAGACAGCAATAACATTTGTGTAAACCGGTGTACAATAGGGAAGGGACTATGTGTTGACAACTTGAAGACTGCGACTCTTTAAAATCGAAAGCTGAAAGTGACGCTTTAGCAGTTTTGCTGAGTGTAGGCATTAATGGATGGATCAAACTAAACACAACTTGGAATAATACCACTATTCAGTTGGCATGTACGGACTTTTAATTATGACTTATACAATGGTTGAAAATGGAAGAATTCAATCGTTGATGGTTGTGACAACTCAAATCAACAACACTAACGCACGTCAGATTATTACAACTAAGAGTTAGACATGGATTTAGACTTTCACCAATCTTATTTATAATCAGGATGCACTGCGTAGATTACTGAACAGTTCCTAATTATAGACTGGGGTATTTGTGTACCAGTGAAACAGCCAATTATTTAGGGGGTCTGATATCAGATACATATAGGATATGTTGCGAGCAGTCATTTTGTAAAAGTGATATTAAACGAGTCTTTGAACATGTTATTAAGCGAGACTCTTGGCGAGCTTAACCCTTCGCTTGCTATTCACGTCAATATACCTACCCATATGAGACAGCTCCTGCAGGAGCTGTCTCATCAGGGTCTGCACTATTTACAAGTTGATTGTGCAACCAGTGCACTCCACAGCAGTGATTGCACAGCGAAATACTTGTACACAGTGAAGATATATGTAATTATACAACAAGGCATGGGTAAAGAAGGAGAAATGTGTTTTGAATTTCAGCAAGCGAAGGGTTAATAACATTTTCCAAGACGAGTTTGATATCAGTTTGTACAAAATGACCACGAGCATCATATTCTTTTTATCATATAACTTATTTCGACTAAAATGCCGTTTTTGACAGGTCCTACATGTATATTTATCAATACATGTATTTCTACATGACGTTATCAAATGAATGTTTCTACATGGCGTTTATCAAACGTTTGTAATATAGACAAATATGCGGTTAATATATGAATTGCATATACAATGAAGGTTAATGTGTGATAAAATCCTATATGTACTTTAACCCTTTCAGTGCGGGAAACGAGTGATTAATTACCTTTGCACGGTAAAAAAATAAATCCGTTTGAATTTTGGAATAGTCCATAATTATGAAAATTGAAAGGGTAAAGTCAACGTTTTTCGCCCTTCTTTTGTCTACAAATCGATTTTTATTTTTATCAAAATGTCAAACCTACAGGATCCTGTAGGAGACGGCCTCTAATCTAGATCAATTTTGCTTGCAACTGTTATTGATTTTACACTTAAGCACTGTAAAGCTCCTCTAAAGCAACCACTTTACGGATAAAAATAAATGTCTTAACCCTTCGCTTGCTATTCACGTCAATATACCTACCTGTAAATAGTGAAGACCCAGATGAGACAGCTCTTGCAGGAGCTGTCTCATCAGGGTCTGCACTATTTACAAGTTGATTGTGCAACCAGTGCACTCCACAGCAGTGATTGCACAGCGATATGCTTGTACACAGTGAAGATATATGTAATTATACAACAGGGCATGGATAAAGAAGGAGAAATGTGTTTTAAAATTCAGCAAGAAAAGGGTTAAAATACAAACGATTGCTTAATGCATGATGAAAGTAATGCAGGAAGTTCCCGCATAACAGTAATTCTGCATTAAGCTACCATCCGCCTTTGAGACCCACAATTAGACCTCCTTTGGTGGTCCATTTAGAGGGGGTTTACTGCATCTGAGAGTAACGCCAAGCAGTATATTGAAGAAAGAGGCCTTATCAAATGGATGGCAAAGTTGTTTAATACTACGGATCTTGATAAAGTGTCGATGTTTTATTTGTCATTTAGCAATAACGGATATGTTATGTAACCAATTGTTTCATAAATAAATTGGTAACGTATGGGTTTATATACGGGTAATATTAATTAACTGTTAAATAGGCAGAGCAATTATCATACAAACACTTACAACATACCAGTATATACACATACAACAACCAATTCCATACACCTATAACATACATGTACATGTATGTATACTGTCAGTATGGATGTATAAACACATGCAACCGTCATGTACACACGCCTGCATCATACATGTATATATACCTACATCATGCATGTATATACACCTACGTCATGCATGTATATACTCCTATAAGACGCATTTCTATATAACTTTAATATGCATATTTATTATACCTTACGTGACTTTCCTATACAAAATGTCCATATACCTTTATCTTGTGAGGGCAACATTACGTCTAGATCAGTGAGCGCTTATTATCTGACGCCAGCAATTTGATTACCAAACGACATTGACAATTTGTTTTTGTCTAATAATTTGAGAAATATCGCGTTTTGCAACTATTTCGGTGTAGGATCTGTCAATATTGGGCAATGCAAAGGACTCCGGCCTCCAACAGTACAAAACGTGTAATGAATAGAAGTGTGAAGCTGCTCCATGACTTTTAAGCACTGGGAATAACTTTTGTTGCAAACAAACTATTTATTGTTATCATTGAATAAATGATATTGCTGATAAAATTGATTGTAATGTTCAGTATAATAAAACAAATAAATTATGTATATTATATAAATATCATAAAGAGGGCGATATCACGTATAGTCAACCCTCGATATGGTATTGTCCACCTCGGCTAATGCCTCGGTGGACATCACCAACTTCGGATTGTCAATATGTGTTGTCGCCCTCCATGGGATGTGAAATTTATATAATATACACATACAAAACACATGTATATAAATTACAATCGAAGCTTAGTGCATGTATTTGCTACCAAATGAATTAACCACTGTTGTTTTGTTTCAGCGGGTCAGCATAGTAATCTAACAGACTTCGAGATAACACCACTTGATGGGTGGTTCAACAATCTCATCCACCCGGACTGGGGTGCCATTGGTGAGTACTCTAGCGTCTAATAGATATAAACCAAATCCACTAGCAGGAACACTTGATCAACTGTGAAAACTAGTTTTGAGATCTGTGGTGTCATTTACTGGTACATATAAATGTGTCTATGCTAAAAACCTCTAATCCAATAGATACTCCACATGCCCAGTAAGTACGAGTACATCACACTGCACGTGCATGGTCTGTATGACACTGCACGTGTGTGGTATGTATGACACTACACGTGTATGGTCTGTATCACACTGCACGTGTCTGGTCTGTATCACACTGCACGTGTCTGGTCTGTATCACACTGCGCGTGTCTAGTCTGTATGACACTGCACGTGCCTGGTCTGTATCATACTGCACGTGTCTGGTCTCTATCACACTGCACGTGTCTGGTCTGTATGACACTGTACGTGCATGGTCTCTATTACACTGCACGTGTCTGGTGTCTGGTCTGTATCACACTGTACTTATCTGGATTGTATGACACTGCACGTGTCTAGTCTGTATGACACTGCACGTGCCTGGTCTGTATCATACTGCATGTGTATGGTCTCTATCACACTGCACGTGTCTGGTCTGTATGACACTGTACGTGCATGGTCTCTATCACACTGCACGTGTCTGGTGTCTGGTCTGTATCACACTGTAC
Source organism: Azorinus chamasolen (assembly GCA_963576725.1). Taxonomy (NCBI): domain Eukaryota; kingdom Metazoa; phylum Mollusca; class Bivalvia; order Cardiida; family Solecurtidae; genus Azorinus; species Azorinus chamasolen. The sequence continues at coordinate 79,981,058 of OY755239.1, forward strand.
TTGTCTGGATTGTATGACACTGCACGTGTCTGGTCTGTATCACACTGCACGTGTCTGGTCTGTATCACATGCATGTGTCTGGTCTGTATCACATGCACGTGTCTGGTCTGTATCACACTGCATGTATCTGGTCTGTATCACATGCACGTGTCTGGACTGTATCACAATGCACGTGTCTGGTCTGTGCCTCTTTATTTGGAAAACCCTTAACCCCTTCAGCGCTTTTTTCGGAATGGAATAGATCTACCCGCCAGTGATTTACTACAGAGTCTATTCAGTATGAAAGGTTTAAACTTTCCAGATGAATTTGAATGACAAATAGTGCAGACTCTGATCAGAGGTCTCCTTTGGGGGATTAGGGTCTACACTGTTTGCAAATGTCAGTGCATGTGTGTCCCGCATTCAATGTCAACAATTTAACAGGGTAGTCTAACTTTATCTGTTATGTGTTCTTTTACCCAATCCTGATATGATATCTACTAGTGGTATGTCACATATCAGCCATGCAAAAACAACCTGCAGTACATACTGATATACATGTAGTAAGTACATTTTGTCTGTCAACAAAGTATAACTGTATCCATACAAACATACCCAGTGCTGTCGTCCTTGCACTTTTTAACCATTATCCTACTGTGAAAAATTGCTTGACCAGGGCAAACCTTAAATAGCTTTCACATCCTAGCGCAATATGAGAACATAACAAACATACAATTCTTTAAAGGATCTTTTACGTGCACGTAACACATTGCACTGTTTCGTGCACAGAAGAAAATCCAGGTAGCACCAACGATCTACCACAAGCCAGCTGGACTACTTCCTCACATGACAATTCCAAATGCCAAAACCGGGAGAGTTTAATTAAGAGTATTTACTGCAGTTTAATAATGATTCCGATATACATAGCACACAAGATACGTTTTATTTATCTGGTTTTATAAACCTGGATATAGATTAGGGGTAGCATGATGCTTAGTCGTGGTACCGTTGATCTATCCATTAAAACGTTAAGCCTCCAATATTTTACAATATTAACCCTTCGCTTGCTTTTCACGTCAATATACCTACCAGTAAATAGTGAAGACCCAGATGAGACAGTTCCTGCAGGAGCTGTCTCATCTGGGTCTGCACTATTTACAAGTTGATTGTGCAACCAGTGCACTCCCCAGCAGTGATTGCACAGTGAAATACTTGTATACAGTGAAGATATATGTAATTTTAACGGGGCATGGGTAAAGAAGGTAGAAATGTGTTTTAAAATTCAGCAAGAGAAGGGCTAAAACTTCAGCCAAAATTGTTGGCAAGTTGGTATTGTGAAGGTCTGAGCTTCATCCTGTCTTAATCGTCCATGTTTTGTGAAATCATACGTTATATTTGTGTCAAATTGACTTATTTGTTAATCTTATGAACAGCTGTAAATTTAGTTCGCATGTTGCGTGTAATATTAAACTCAAGTTTCATATGTACGACTAAATGTCACATGAAATTGTAAGAAATGCCATTTAGGGGGAGTCATTGAAAATAGGATGTGTTTCTCTCTCTTTTCTCTCTTATTCTTTCTGTAGTTTGCTCTAAACCGTCGTTTCACCTAATCATGATGCTGCATAATGTTTTCCATTTTCCATTTTCTGTAAATATGAAAATCATTTTGACATGCATCTACATACAAAGCCAACATTGACAAGTTGACAAATGTTTAATATTCAGATGTAAGATGTGCAGGCACCGACTATATAAGATTTTTGTAAACAGTGTTGACCCAGATTAAATGGCTCCTGATGGAGCCCTTCGATCAGAATTTGCACTGTTTGTCATAACAATTATTTACTTCCATGGCAAATTGTGATATATATATTTTTTGTTTAACTTATATTCAGAAAAGGAGGAGGCAGTTTTAATTATTTAACATATTATGGGTTCAACATGCATGTACGGATGTTGAAAACAAATGGTATAAGTATGTGATCTTCAAGTTTGATAATATCTAGGTCGTTAAATGATATCGGTAGCATCTTAGTGCTCCGTCATATTAGCTTTGATATACTAATAAAGTAAAATATTTAAACCGGCATTTCAACAAAGACTAATTTATGTATTTTAGGCAGGCGGTTGTTGTATACAGGGTGAAAACATGACTTTCATCCTACACTAAGCCACCACCTCTCTCTACACTAAGCCACAACCTCTCTCTACACTAAGCCACCACCTGTCTCTACACTAAGCCACAACCTCTCTCTACACTAAGCCACCACCTCTCTCTACACTAAGCCACCACCTCTCTCTACACTAAGCCACAACCTCTCTCTACACTAAGCCACAACCTCTCTCTACACTAAGCCACCACCTCGCTCTACACTAAGCCACAACCTCTCTCTACACTAAGCCACCACCTCTCTCTACACTAAGCCACAACCTCTCTCTACACTAAGCCACCACCTCTCTCTACACTAAGCCACAACCTCTCTCTACACTAAGCCACCACCTCTCTCTACACTAAGCCACAACCTCTCTCTACACTAAGCCACAACCTCTCTCTACACTAAGCCACCACCTGTCTCTAAGATCAGTATTGATGCTAATTTGTTCGTCCGCTTTAGAGTGACTTCACTGTATTCGCATTGTATCTTATACCAGGGTAGGATAGATCTTGTACACATTTCCAACAAAAGTTATCATTTGTCAAATGGTATTTCAAATTACAGTAAAACTTCTCTAAAACGTCCACTAAATTACATCAAGTAGTGTGTGTTACATCCAGGTGGGTGTTTAAAGCAAGGTGAAAGTAAAACAGAACGCTCCTATAGGAACGTTCTGTTTAACTTTCACCTTGCTTTAAGCACACACCTGCCCTAATTACCAACTAATTAACACAATTTAGTGGCCCTTATAGAGGGGTTTTACTGTAAGACATCTCAGTTACATTACAGTTTATGGACACAAAGGTCACTGTATACGTATGTAAAATGGTACTGCATTCATGGAGGTCACATCACAATTAGGTAGGTTGTCTGACCTACTGATTTATCCAAAATCCGAGACATTTAACATTTACTCCACAGTATCAAGATTAATCTCTGCTCCAATGTTGATCAAGTGCGGTTTTGGCATCCTCCTTGTATCAAACATTTGAGAAACAATTTACCATGTGTAAAAAAACGCTTGAACCCAGGCCCAGATGTTGTAAAACGTTTCGCTTGAGTTTGAGATCATTCTCAAGCATCTGATTGATCAGATTCTGAGCTTGCTCAGATACTTGAGAATTATCTCAGACTCAGAAGTTTTATAACCTTGGACCCTGGTGACTTACTTAACGTCCCACCTAGATCTGAGTTGTTTGCAAATACGAGTCAGCTCGTGGGTAGCGGCATAAATGTACATATACTGTAATATTTCTCTCTGTCCTTGTGCTTTTAAAGGCTAAGACAATTATCAAGCAATGGGTTTTACTATAACAAGTCGTTTACTAGCATCCTTTAATATCCGTCTTACAAGACAATACAAGACTTCATAGACTCGCTCAGATACAACGTTCTGTAAAATTATAACAAGAAACTGAATTCTGATTGTGCTTGGTTTCTTTAAGACTTTTCCTTGCTACACGTAGAAGTACTAAGTAAATGCACTGGATGGTGAGATTGTTAGAGGCTTGAGGGATGGAACGAGGGTCTGAATGGGTGTTTTCGTAAATGCCAATACGCGGTAAACATATAAACCTTTAAACTCGTCCGTGGTAAAATAGTGTCGTCTACATCATTTTTCGTCTGCTACAAGTTTCGTTTGTTTCAGGTTTTCTCATTTACTTTTAAAAATATTACCACCACAGTAGCAACCAGTTTGGAGCCTGGTGAGACACTGTTTTCATAGGTAATCACAGATGCGACATTGGTAGCAAAGGAGCTAACGATCCTTTTCTTTGCAACATTCTTTGCATTGGTACAGATAATTAAAATCATGTAGCCGTAATATCGTCCCGTACGAATGTTAACACTTCGCTTGCTATTCACGTCAATATACCTACCTGTAAATAGTGAAGACCCAGATGAGACAGCTCCTGCAGGAGCTGTCTCATCAGGGTCTACACTATTTACAAGTTGATTGTGCAACCAGTCCATCTCACAGCAGTGATTGCACAGCGAAATACTTGTACACAGTGAAGATATATGTAATTATACAACAGGGCATGGGTAAAGAAGGAGAAATGTATTTTAAAATTCAGCAAGAGAAGGGTTAAACACGACCTTACACAAGTATAAGATTCACAAACTGGGGCGCTCATATTCGGTGATGCTAATGGCATCACGTGGTGAAATTATACGCCGGGCTGTTCACGACCTATCTTATGACAAAATTGTGACAAGTGGATGAACAGTTCTACTATTTCGTTGTACTTATAGCAAAATACTTCAAGTCGATGAAAAGTAACCAGTACATAAGAATGAGAATGTACGTATAAATGGCGTATGGTTTTTTTTATAGATACAGTAAAACCTTTCTAAACCGGACATTAAATTTGGTATCAATATCGATCTTGGAAACAGGTGGCAGCTTAATTAATGCAGGGTGAAAGTCATGCAGCAAGCTCTTCTATGAGCTTTCTTCGTGGCTTTCAAGTCTGCATTAAACAGTCCCTGCCTAAAACTATTTTAATTCTTCTCTACTAGAATTCCGGTTTGGAGAAGTTTTATGTGTATAATATCATGTGAGAAAATGATTTGACATTTCGTCATCAACCTGCAATGTTTGTTCTAAGGTAAAACGAGTACACTTTTTAGATGTGTTGCCTGCGTTTAACCTTTGCCGTTCAAGGGAGTCTGACCAACATACTGAATACCGGTATAAGCTTTCCTGGTATTTGTTAATTGTTTGATAAACTTCTGAGTTTATCTGTAATCTCTAAAATAATATAATGACTCCAATGTTTGGGCCAAACAATGTCCCTTCTACTAGTTTTTAGTTGTTGTTTTTTGTTGTTTAGACCGTATATGCAAACAGCTAAAACAGTAGCAATACTATCTAAAACAGTAATAAAATACCACACATTCGTCAAGTTGACAAAACTGTACGTAAGCTTCACCTTGGAACACTCTCTTTTAATTATTTAAAAAGGTTAGAATCAGAATGTCAAACAAATGGGATCCTGGTGAGGTACCTGTCAATGAAACTAAGGTGTATCCAATATGTCAAACAAATGGGACCCTGGTGAGGTACCTGTCAATGAACCTAAGGTGTATCCAATATGTCAAACAAATGGGACCCTGGTGAGGTACCTGTCAATGAACCTAAGGTGTATCCAATATGTCAAACAAATGGGACCCTGGTGAGGTACCTGTCAATGAACCTAAGGTGTATCCAATATGTCAAACAAATGAGATCCTGGTGAGGTGCCGAGTCAATGAACCTGATATGTATCCAGTATGGGAATAAGTGTACTTTATTCAAATATTATGGTCGTCGTTTATTAACCCTTTCAATGCAAAACACGCATGCACTGTCATTGGCAAACAGTATTGAGCCAGATCAGAGTGCACTTAGAGGAACCCTTTGATCAGGGTTTGTCATTAAAAATCCTCTAACACGCTGAAGCCTTCCATACTAAGTCACGTGTGTTTTTCTATTCAACTGTAAATTACAACATCAGCATGACAACTGCAACACATTTCATGTCACAATTTGCCATAAAATTGTACAGAAAAAGAAGTATGCAATGTAAACGCAAACATTGCTAGCCCTTACAGTAGATTGAGTGAGTGAGTTGGGTTTTACGGCACTGTGACACTGCAGAGGTCATATAGCGCCGATGAAGGATGAGATGACCTGATGATGAGTGATGATTTCAGGAAAATGATTTCGGCTAATCACATTCGCTGCAAAGCAGCGCATGGGCCTGCCTTCCTTTTAGTTCTTGGCAGAGGGGATAATCTCCTTCAAATAAACAGATATTCCCTATGACAATTAAGCACCAATCCCGCTGCAAGGCAGGGAGGTCTCTGAGGCCTTACAGTAGAACCTGTCTTAAGCGACCATTAATTTATTGAACATGATAGAAGTTTTAACAATCACGTGGTTGCTTAATACAGGACAAAAGTAATGCAGAAAGCTCCTATATGAGCTTTCTGCATTACTGTTAACCTGCATTAAGCTACCGCATGCCTTATAAGTTCATAGTTACACCCCTTTTTATGGTCGCTTAAGACTGGTTCTACTGTACTTATATTTATCTGGAAATATCTGTAACCGAGAGAAGTTTTATAAAACAGCATCGCTTTACATAAAAACTGATTTCAGAGTTACACAGACAATACACGTCTGTAAATACAAAAGAGCAATACTGAAAACTCGGTAAGCCTTGTGCCGTATTTCACATCACACTTGTAAATAATTACCTCTAGAAACACCACAATTCTACTGATGAAAGTATTTGCTACCTGGAAATAATAAGACGACACTTAAAGACGAGATTTAAAGAATTAAAAATTGTATTAATACGACAAAACACACACTTCGTTTTGGATGAAAGTTCTGTCAATTCTAGCGCGTTTGAAACGTTCTGAATACGTTTTGATAATATCATTCACGTGACCACTTCAATGCTATAATTTGCTCATTTTCTCTACCTGTTTTGGTAATGGTTTTCAAATATTTTAGTTTACTTTTCCTTTCCTTCCCAAAATATACAAAAATGCTTCGGATCACTCTCATTAAGATAAGAGTGAGATTTCAAGGGACACTATTCTTTAACCGCTTAACTCCCTATCAGCATTTGATATAGACTCGCAGTGCAGGGGCGGGTCGACAGTTCTGGTTCAAATAGTAGCTAAGTGGTATTTTACTATAATGTTTAAAATATGCGATTAGGCATATGGATCCGCCTATGGTGCATTAATATACAAATGTTAAATCGGACGTGGCATTAGTACGATTGTTGAATCCGAATTGCGGTACTTAAGACTGGCTTCCACCAGTCTGAAAACAACAATTAGAAACTTCGAGAACACATTTAGATATAGTTAACAGGCTGACTCAGTCAATTTTTCAAGGGATTTTTAACCCAGGATGACACATGAGTTCATCATTTTGATACCAAGTAAACAGTGTAAACATCTTAGACCTCCTCCACCCAAAACGTTGAAATGAGTTTTATATCTGTTTGCTCATTGTTAAATTTTCGCAACAGTGTCAACTCATAAATAGGGTATATTATGCGTCAAAATTGCAACGGCTAAAATGAACAATCAAACCTAAGAGAAGAGGAACTCTTTGATGTGGCATTTTGTTGCTAGAAAATGCTCCATTCCACAAAGCACAAGTGACAGTGGCAGGCGCTGAAAGGTGTGACTGAGCTGTTGTCCCATGTCCAATACTCGCTGTGACTGAGCTGTTGTTCCATGTCCAATACTCGCTGTGACTGAGCTGTTGTCCCATGTCCAATACTCGCTGTGACTGAGCTGTTGTCCCATGTCCAATACTCGCTGTGACTGAGCTGTTGTTCCATGTCCAATACTCGCTGTGATTGAGCTGTTGTCCCATGTCCAATACTCGCTGTGACTGAGCTGTTGTCCCATGTCCAATACTCGCTGTGACTGAGCTGTTGTCCCATGTCCAATACTCGCTGTGACTGAGCTGTTGTTCCATGTCCAATACTCGCTGTGATTGAGCTGTTGTCCCATGTCCAATACTCGCTGTGACTGAGCTGTTGTCCCATGTCCAATACTCGCTGTGACTGAGCTGTTGTCCCATGTCCAATACTCGCTGTGACTGAGCTGTTGTCCCATGTCCAATACTCGCTGTGACTGAGCTGTTGTCCCATGTCCAATACTCGCTGTGACTGAGCTGTTGTCCCATGTCCAATACTCGCTGTGACTGAGCTGTTGTCCCATGTCCAATACACGCTGTGACTGAGCTGTTGACCCATGTCCAATACTCACCGGACCTTACAACGACTTCTACCCTTTCCACAAATTGAAATCTCACGTGCATGGTCGCCACTACCAAAGTGATAATGACGTCATTCATACTGTTACAGAGTATCTTGAAGCTCGAGATACAACGTTTGCAAAGCTTGAACATCGATGCGCTCAATGCATTCAAGTTCATGGGATCATGGAGACTGTTTTGAAAACTAAGTTAGGAATATGTCCCCTCTCTCCTTGGTATAATCCTATATGCCTTGTGCATTCTGGTAAAACGTCCAACAAGTGTTAATGTAACATAACATATATAGCATAACCTTGATTAGACATGAAATATAATTCTGAATCTCTTTCGGTGCCATGGGCCATTATGTGATTATGTATGATGAATTCAGAGATGAGATGCCAAGAAACTTTTCAGGAGTCAGACTGTTTGTTTTTGTCATTATATTTTGATAGAAAATTGATGATAACTAAATATGGAAATTTTCAGCAGACATCACATGTTGCAGACAACAAAACATTGCAGTGAATTAGTAAAAGAAACATACACTGTGCCTCACTAACTATTCTGTGCATGTTTCCGCAGACGGACAGCTGTTACGAAAGAGCGCGGTTGCATATTCAGACGGAACATACGAACCTTCTGGAATCGACAGACCCAATCCTTTCGAAATCAGTTTCACAGCGCATCATGGGACGCCCGGGCTTGGGTCATTGCGGAACAGAACGGCATTTTTAGTCTTCTTCGGTAAGTATATTTATTTATGCCAGACCAAACACGGTGGTAAGTAAGACCGACCAAAACATTGTCTTGTTGTTGCCTGTTTAAGGCTTTTGTTAAATGACGGTTAAATCATTTTTTTGTGGAGACGGCTAGCTCAATACATGCATTGTAATGGCAAAGTGGCTTTTAGTTACGCGTGTTTTCAAGGAATCTCCGTCTGCATTTAATCTTATAGAGTATGCAATGCATTTGTTCATTGACAAATGACCCACTGATCTTGCACTAAGCTGAAACCGGTGCCTGTTTATTTTTTTACTCCATGAATATCCATGTAAGAAAACATGACATGGTGGATATTAATTAGATTAATGGTTAAATACCACACAGACACGGGACGTTTAGGCCATGTCAGAAACTCTAGACCCATATATATATATTATATCATAAGCAAACAGAGTAGACCCTGATCAGACGGCTCCTATAGGTATAATATGGGTCTACTCTGTTTGAAAAGGCGCAGAAAGGCGTATTTATGAAGGAATGTGTTAACGTCTTGTTATGTTTCATAACGATACCGGCGCCGTTATGGCCGGTTGATCTTGCTTTAAGCTAAAACATGTACCGACATGAGCCATTGATTTTACCCAACACTAATAAATTTGACGTTATAACTCATTTAAATATTGTCCTTCGCTGGCAGCTGTGCCATTGTGACCCGTTGCTGGTATCATCTACTTATCTTAGGGCCCAGCCCCACTAGGCCTTACGATCCCTTAAGTCCTGTTTACGATTACTAACGACCTCTGGTCGCCGATATTCGTACGAAGGTCGCATGACAAGTCACTGTTAATCGCGGGTGGTCTTCAGTAATCGTTGGTAATCGTTTCTAATCGTGCGACCAATTTTAGTCGTATTTCAGTCGTAGAGAGGTTGTTGATCATGTACAACAACCCCAGGGCCCAGTCCCACTAGGCCTACGACCACTTATGACCTGTTTACGATTTCTAGCTACCCTCTTGTCGCCGATATTCGTACGAAGGTCGCACGACAAGTCAATGATAATCGTGGGTGGTCTTCAGTAATCGTTGGTAATCGTTTCCTGTCGTACGACCAATTTCAGTCGCAGAGAGGTTGTTGATCATGGGCAACAACCTCCTTACGATCGAACTGGTCGTCGGTATTCTTTAAGAGGTAACCTTAGAGGGTTTTAGCTAATCGTGCGATCGTCGTACGATGGTCTCCAACAATCTTTAACTGGTCGTTGGTGATCTTCCCTACAATCGTACGACTATCAGCGACCTTTCTATAATTACCTACGACTGTCGTGCGATCACCAGCGACTGCCTAAAGATTATCCGCGACTAGGCATAGACCACGTGACCACACAACAGGTCGGAAGTGGTTGTGGAACCTTCGTACGAATACCAGTGACTTGGCGCACAGTCGTCACCAACCTGTCTTACGGTGGTCGCAGATGCATCGCCAATGTGACTGCGAATACTTTTTTTGGAATTTAGTCGCCGACAATTGCAGACGATCGCCGGTTTAAGAGGTCTCAGAGGTCGCCAGTGGTATTTAACGATCGCAAACGCTAGTGGGACTGTAGCCTTACCTTATGCTACTAACGGTGCCGTTATGACCTACTGATAATTGTTCAGGTTAATGCTCGTGCCGTTATGAACCATTTGTTTTACCTTCTGCCAAGACCGGTATCATTTATGATCCATTGGTCTTGTTTTTGGTCAAAACAAGTTGCTTTATGACACATTGATACATGTATTGCCTTATGCTAATGGCGGTGCTGTTATGACTCACTGTTATTGCTTTACGCTAAACAGGTGCCGCGATGACAAAGGGATCTCGCCCTGTTCTAATGCCGGCGCCATAATAACTCATTGATCTAGCCCTTCAATAATACTGGTGCCGTTATTACCCCCAATCTTAACCTTCGCTAATGCCTGTGCCGTTATGATCTGCTGATCTTGCTTTTCGTTTATACCGGCTCCGTTATGACCAAATGATGTTGCCCTTCGCTAACAAATTAACCGTTATAATTCACTCATCCGTTAAAACACAGTTATCTTGCCCTTCCTAATAGTACTTGTGCTATTATGATCTACTGATCATGCTCCGGGCTAATGCCGGACCGTTATGAAACACTAACCTTCACATTGGCCTATTGGTCTTGCATTTATATTGCATTATGTTAAGATCGGTACCCTCATGATCCACTTATCTTGCACAATTCTCATATCGGTGCCATTATGACCAAATGATATTACTCTATGTTTACACCGGTGATTTGATGATATATTGGTCTTGCACTATGCTAACACTTTTAATGTACAATTATGACCCATCAATATTGCCCTATGCTTAAACCGGTGTGGTTATGATCTACTGATCTTGGCCTAAGTTAAAAACGGTGTCGGAACGAACCACTGATATTGTCCTATGCTAATATCGTGCGGTTATAACCCACTGATTACCACTAAACTAATACCGTACTGTTTCCGGACCAATTGATATTGCCTTATACGTATGACGAGTCGTTATGACAAATTGAGTTTGCCCTACGCTAATGGTGTGAGCCCGGTCACTTTTGCCCTTCTTTATTCTATGTAAAAAACAGGCATTTTCTGCATCCCCTAGCTACTTCCAGGCATAGATTTGGGTTATACCCTCTTAACACATTCATATTTAGTCCAAACACAGTCTCTAGATCACCAGAAAACAAGGTCAAGAATAGGGCTGAAACGAGTACCCGGGTACCCGCGGGTCGGGTAGAAATTGGCGGGTACCCGGGTACAAAATCACTACCCGTTACCCGATATGAAATCTTGAGCAGAATCTAATTGTTAGTTTTCGTAACTGAGCGAAAGAAAGAAAGCTAAAACACGTAATAGATAGCATTTATTCAAGCATCCTTTTGTTTATGAGCAGATAAAGCTTGAACAGGCAAGTAGATATAAAAACAGACATATGAAACAAACCTCCGTTAACACATTGTTCGTTCGTATTCGACTGGTAAATGTGCATTCGTAACTATTCGTTGTATTCCGTAAGGGTTCGGAATATAGAAATAGCTGTGTAAGTTCCGTGTGGTAAATGTGTCGAATGTTGCTCCGCAGAGAGAATCAACCAATCAAATTAGAGGCCGCGGATTAACCATGACATTTGTTAGTGTAACCCTTTCTCAACGGAAAATATCAATATATAGTCTACATGTAAGATGTATAACTGCGGACATTAGCTCTTGAATCACTTATCTATTTACACAAGATTTACGTCGTGGGACAACAGAAGAATGATGGAATAGCCTACACTTTCGCCAGTTATGTACAACGATAAACAATTAAACTTTTATTTCAACACGTTCTCAATTCCATGCATGGCCAGGCACATCTGTAACAGTCAGGTTTACGTCACGTTGCTGCTTGTGTTTTAGTGAAATTCAAGCAACGATTCATATTTCATTCGAGAAACCAATACTAACCAAGGGAGGATACTACAGTAGGTACTTACCATACGTCTATACTATAGCGTTATCGGGTACCCGGGTACCCGCGGGTAATTGCAGAACGGGTACCCGGGTAGAAAATTCGTACCCGTTTCAGCCCTAGTCAAGAACGTTGACTTTTTTCACTACACACAAAAGTATGTACACACCGTCTATTTTCGCTTTAAATTTGGGCCATTCTGACGCTCCACACACATATTTCCCAACATCCACCAGAGGAAGTAGTCCTGCAAGAGAGTCACAAAAAATGACCCCAATGGGCAGAGAATACACACAATAACTTAAAAATATGCAATTATGCAGCCTGTCAAGTTCTTAAGAGACACTTATTAGCTCATATTTATAGCACTGCATTTCTAAAGAACTACTTCTTACTGTACTACGACCTCCGGAAGCAATTGCTCACCGGGGTCACACCTAATACCGGTGCCGCCGATAAGACATAGAGATCTTGCACTAATCTGATATCGGCATTGTTACGACCCCTTGATCTAGCCATTCGCTAATACTGGTGTCGTTATTATCCACTGATCTTGCCTTTCGCTAATTACTTGTGCCGTTTTGATCGATCCACTAATCTTGCTCTTCGCAATTATCGGCGCCGGTAAGACCAGCTGAGTTTGCCCTGCGTTAACACGTTAACCGTTATAACACACCGATCTTGCCCTTCGCTAATACATGTGCCGTTATGATCTACTGGTCTTGCCATTAGCTTATGCCGGAGCCGTTATGACATACTGGTATGCAAATGCCAATGCTTTTTGGTCCCTTTATATTGGATTGATTTACATGATGTTAATAGTGGTGCCGTCATGACAAACTCAACTTGCACAATCTTAATATAGGTGCCATTATGACCGCAGGGTATTTCGTTAATACGTTAATACCGGTGCCGTGGTGACCCATTGATCATGCGTTACGATAATACCTTTGCTGTTATAACTCACTGATATTCCCCTTTGCTGAAACCGGTGCAGTTATAACCCATCGAACTTGCCCTAGGTATGTACCGTGTCGTTACGAACCCATTGATCTTGGTCTTAGCTTATATTTGCGCTGTTATAACCCGCTGATATTGCCCTGTGCTATTACATCGCCGTTATAACACACTGGTTCCCCTAAACTAATACCGTACTGTTATGACGCATTGATTTTACCCAATATGGCCATATGCTAATACCGGTGCTGTTATGACCAACGGATCTTACCCAGGCCTATACTAATTCATTTGTTAACACCGCTGTCGTTATAATCCTTTGATCTTGCCATTAACTAATCTATGTGCCGTTATAACTAACTGATATTGCCCTTCACTAACACATGTGATCCTTTAATCCGGTGTCACTATAACTAACTGGTATTGCCATTCCTACTTTTCGTTTATATACCGATGCCGCCATGGTCTTCGGACCGTGCCCTATGCTATTACCGGTGCTGTTATGACCTACTGACCTCGCCCTACGCTACAACCGTACCATTATGGTCACTGAACTAACTGTGCTTATATATTATGTGCCGTTGTGACCCAATTATATTGCCCTACACTAATGCCGGGCCGTTAATTTACGTGTTGATTGCTAACTATACAATGTGATTAACCATTCGCCCTAGAGGGTCTCTTGTCATGACATAATATTTATAAATTGGCAACTTGAAGGAAACTTGTAATCACAGAACAATTATTTTCGAGGAATGCTAAAACAACAAAGATTAGATCAATATACATACATTTCATTGGCAAGTATTGACCACAGCTTCAACTTCAGTAGTACCTATTTGATGTAAATTTCAGTCTACAAGAATAAAATAATGGTAGACTCTGGGAACAGCTGCCTACCATTAATTTAGCCTATTAAATATTGTCTATTTTTCACCATAATGATTCTGTTATTGGTTTAAGTAAATGTGTGGAAAGTGCTGAGAACGCTAAACCACGCCAAAATGGTCCCCTTGTGCTCCTAACGGAACGCCCGAACGTTCTATGCTAAACACTTATCCCAGTAAAACAAAAGCATAACTACTCTTCTGGGCACATTATAGCGATTTTTTGTATGCAAGGAATAGCATTGTTAATGTTTTTTTCAGCACTGAGCAAACCCGTTCTGCCAGCTGATGAAATATTCCTGGAAATGGAAAGTTTCAAGTCGGTGCCTCGTAATAATAGTCAAATCGTAATATTAACACGGCCATCTATTATAGCTATTAAACGTTTAATTCCCAGAAAATAACTGGTTTTAAATTTCCTTATTGTCAAAAACCAATTAATACGTAGTACATTTTGCCTTTATTTTTCTTATCCAGGTCAACAAGTTGTTGAGGAGATCCTGGACGCACAAAGACCAGGATGTCCAAGGGAGTTTGTCAATGTGCACGTGCCAACAGGTGCAGACTACAGCTCGTATAACCCAGATAACAAGGACAACCTAGAAATGCCGTTTTTAAGGTCACGGTATGACCAAAGAACTGGCCAATCCCCAAACAACCCTCGCCAGCAGGTACGTAGATATGAGTTAGAATAGTGCATTATACTTAACCCTTTTAATGAAAGGTGCGTATTGACATGCATTTGCAAACATCTTGGATCCAGATGAGATACCGAGTAACTCGGCGTCTCCTTAGGATCCAAGCTGTTTCAGTAGCTTCCTTAAGGCTTGTATGAATCAGAAGCTAGCTAAAAGTTCAGCAGATCAGACATTGATCAGATATCATTTGTTCCGCATATGAAGGGCTAATAGTGTACACGTATACCCTAGTTGTACAATTTGCCCCTTTAAATGCGGTACATGCCTGCACTGACATTTGCAAACAGTGTAGAACTAGATCAGAAGGCTCCTCTAGGGTCTGCACTGACTGTCATTCGAGACCGTTTAGCATGTTTAACCCTTTCGACGCCAAATTTCTAATTATCGTCTGCAATCCAATGTTTGTTAAATCATTCGGTACCATAAGGAAATGAGATAAACAAATGCAAATTTCAAAGGAATAAAGCACTGATATAGAAATAGAGAATGAGACAAAAAGTGAAGCCCCTAATCAGACGCCACCTTGAAAAGGCGGCGTCTGATCTGGGACTGCACTATTTGCCGTGATGCATTTATGCGACATTGGCGGTGAAATGGTTAAACCGTTCATACTGAGTGGACTATACAGTAAAACAAGTCTACAGCGACCACTCACATTAAGTCTAAAGATGGTTTTGTAACACGTGGTAGTTTAATGCCAGATTGTAATTACATGTATGCCGAAAGTTCCTCGTGAAACAATCACCTGCTCTAAATGACCCCATGTCCATTCATTATACAGAGCTGTAGACAGGTTCTACTATGTAGCTAACCATTTCTATCATATAAACGACATTGCAAACAGAGTAGACCTAGATCAGACCGCAGCAGTAGCCATTTGGTCAGGTTCTGCTCTGTTTGCTTATGGAACTATAATAGATATGTGTCAAGAAAACTTGTAGTAAGCGACTTGATTTACCTACATAGTTGTGACCAGGCAGGATTATCTCCCCTTTTTTATTGTTATTTAAATGATTTATTTGTTGTGTATCAAAGTTAGTTTAAAACTTCATTGTTTTGTTTTATACCAATTTAATGTTTACTTGTACATGTTTTTGTACTTGTATGTATATATTCAAAGGTGTGGGCCTTTGGTCAATCAAACTTAATTACTATGATTTAAGCACTAGTATATGCTTTTTTCTAAAATCTGTTCATTTTAATGGAAGCTGTAAATAAGTTTATACTGCTATTTTCGTAGATGTCTCAGACTAGCCGAGGCACTGGAATAGCATTACTTAGACTGCTGGGTTATAGTTGATCTGAAACATGGTATAGAACAAAGTCTGGGAGATTGGTTTGAATTCACGATAGTGCTGAGATAGGTTTTCAATCCATAAGTTTAAACAGGGTTTGAATTTTAGAGTCTCATGACAAATCACATATTCCAGGTTTATAGCTCGAAAATTGTGTTCCAAGCACCGTTTTGTAGTTTGGAGCAACTCCCAACCGATGGCTCGGGGCTATAGTAGTTGTTGACAGTTATAGTTTATTGTTTTATTTGCTGGTCCCAAAGCTTAGTATCATTGATCACAATAACATAGTTTGTGTGCATAAAGTAGTTTGGGTTTTATGTTTTGTATCAGGAAAAGTAGCCCCAGAACATTATACTAACATTATCATCGGCTAGCATTGCCCAACCACATTCATTTTATTGTTTCTAACCTTGTGTTCAAGACAGTGTTGCCTCACGGAACCCGAAACATTAAAACAAAGGTTTGAGGTTATGTCTTGTCATTGGGGCATCATTCAGCATCCGGACAATCTGAGTCAACTACTGTTACCGAATACCAAAAAATTCTGTATTCATGCACCATTATAAAATTCCAGCTGATAAATATTAATAATGTCATTATTTTTACATGCATATTGAGCAGGTAAAGTGTTAAGCACTTTTTCCATTTAAAAAAAAGGGATTGAAGGGGTTAACATTGAACCCTAGATTGAAAATGGGCAAATTATTTCCTTCATATGTCACCATAAGCTTTGATAACTTATTAGAATTGTCTCTTTAACCCATTCCCTCATATGCTATTTTAAGATCCAATCACTTTGAATAAATCTACCGAAAAGGAGCATTAACTAGAGAAAAGGATTTGTAGTTCTGAAACCTTTGTGATAAATAGAGCATTTGCTCCTCATGAGCAAATGCTCTTTTTATCACAATGGTTTCAAAAAGTGACTTTTACAGAGGCGTAGAAAGGCGTATTTATGGAGGAAAGGGTTTAACTCTTGAAGTCCCTTATTATCTGCAGTCAACTCGCCCAACTCAGATTTTAGATTTTAGAACCCACCCATTTGTCATATTGAGGGGTATCGCAAACAAATAAAATGCTTGTAGAAAGCATTGACATCAATGGATTCAGCCAACATCATTTGCCCCGATCAATGGGCTCCTTAGGAAGCTCTGTGACCTGGGTCAAGTCTGTTTGCCTATGTAATAGCTATTAATGTATGGTATTGTGGGTTTAATACGATGCTGATGAGAAATGTCAACTATTAGGTTGTGGGGGATACTTGCATCTGAAATACTCTGTTTTGGTATCTGGAGCTCTGTGAATGTGTTGTCAAAATGGTACAAACCTCACTTTCTTGATTACACTGCAGTGAAATGTGGCTATGAATAGAGTATTACAATACATTAAATGCAATATATACATATGTTATGTAACGTACTCAAAAGAAGAAGTAACTCGTCAGAGTCATAACCGGTTGTTCACTACCACTATAGACTGTGCTAGCGCTAATTTAAGTGTTCATCGAGTGACATCTGAAAAGCTGCTTAAGCAAGGATATAGATACCATAAACTAAGAAAAACTTTCTCTAAATTTTACTATCGAAATCTCTCGCTTATTGGCAAGTACCAGTGTAATCTCAAGGTGCTTCTACGACACGGTATTTCACATCCTGAATTTTATGGTGATGTGATTTACAAACTTCGTAAAATTATTGGACATACCCATTTTCTCACTTTGTTCATCAAATGTGTTAAACAATTCATTAAAAAGGGATATGATCCTGTAGTACTACAACATACTGCATGTTTGGTTGTGAGCCCTTTTACAGTTGGCAATCACGCTGGCCTCTTTGCATGTACGCCGAAAAGAAAGGTTTAGTACTCTATGAAGGCGACCTCTTAAATCCAGAAATGGAAGGAGAACGTCGGATATCTGTACTAAATCATTTTTGTCGTACCCTTTATTACTTTTCTACAGTTACTCTGTTTGCAGCTCAATCATTGAGTACACTAGCGATAGGTGAATACAGTATGTTCAATTAAATGTTTTTTCGTTATACATGCACTTTACCATTGTATTTGCCGTCGCGGTTGTTGTAGATTAGTCGGAGAGGGGGTACGTTTATTTACACTGTTTGTCTTTTAGGGTGGGGATGGAATAAGAGTGAGGTTGGGCGCCCATAAACCGGTTTAACCCCCCAGTTGACTTTTGTCACTGACCGTTCCAAGGCGGTACTTCCATCTTCCTCCTATTGTATGTTTGTTTTGTCTTTGTGCGTCTCTTGTTGTTTTTTCTACTTATTTACATTTGTTTTTTCCTTGGGTTGCTGTTCGGGCGAGTGTTTGTTCTGTATGTGGTGTTTCCTGCATGACTCATTTTTGTACTTCTATCTTAATTAGCTAAACGAGATCACACCTTATATCGACGGAACCTTGACATATGGGCCAGGAAAGGCTTGGACTGATGCCATTAGGGAACTGGACGAGAATTATCCGGGTCGACTGAAAGCCATTGATCCTAGCGGCCCTATCAGTCAGAGTTTTCCGGCCAGGAACGACATCCGGCTGCCGTATGCCAACCCGCCACCACCACGAGAGCATGAGCTGAAACCAGTGTCAAGGTTTTGGAGTAAGTAACCAAAGTGCCCTTGCGATGTGTAGTCAAATGCTCACTTGTGAATATGAATCTCCATCAAGTTTTGATATAATTTTATATCATTTTTTTTCTTTTCGGTACAGGGTTAATTGTGATTGAAGGGCATTATTTCTTAAAGGCTTAATATTGAGAAAAACAACAGTCTGACCAACTGCGTTACCAGTAGCATGTAGGTGTAAAGTTCAAAAATATTACCTACACGTGTTTATCCATGTGTGCATATTGCCTCCTACACCACACTATCGTCCTTCAAAGCATGGACTGAGGATGCTTAATTGTCAAACATGTGCTGGTAGTCCAACAGGACATTGTACAATATCAGACTCCATAAAACCCAACAAGGTCATATGTTAACTTCAAACAACTACAAGACAGTGTTGTGACAAACTTCTTACTGTAGGTAGGTACTGTATTTCGTTAGATAGGTTGTAAATTCTATTGGTTATAGTGTTATTCTGCTATATATGTCGTAGATTGTATATTCCATTGGCTTATATGTCACAGAGTGTATGTCATAGGTAGTATTTGTTAAATATAGGGTATGTCATATGTTATATGTGGTGTATGTAATAGGTTATATATGTTGTATGTGGTATATACCTTATATGTCATATGCTGTATGTCATAGATGGTATATTTTATAGGTGGCATGTCATATGGTATATAGGTCATAGATTGCATATGTCATAGGTTGCATATATCATAACATGTATATGTCAAAGATGGTAGATGTCATATTTAGTCTATGCCAGTGGTGATATGTGTCACATGTTATATATGTCATAGGTAGTGTATTTCATAGATGATTTATGTCACAGCAAGTATATAATATAGATGGAATATGTCATATATGGTATTTTTCATATGTTGTATATGTCATACGTTGTGTATATCATAGGTTATATATGCCATAAATTGTGTATGTCATATGTTGTATATCCTAGGTTATAGAATATGAGGAATATGTTATAGGTTATATAATATTATATTATAGTTATACATATACTACAGGGCATTTGTCAAAGACGGTATATGTCATAGGTTGTATATGGCGTATGTTGTATATGCCACGATTAAGATATATAATGAATCATATGTATCCAGTATAAAACTGCAGAAAATGCATCAAATAATACACTTTCTGCCTACATGTTGGAGGCTGAAGCTTTTGCTGCCGTTTTCTCAATATAAACATGTTGCATTGCGAATATCAATCCATGGCTCCACCCAGTACAAACGAATATAAATTATTTAAAGTATTTAAATATGAATTAAATACATATTGCCATAGCAACCAGAAGAGAATATGTAACATATATTAAACAGAACACACCTTGATCAGACAGTTTCTGGCTGGTGTCAAATTATCCGTGTCTACTCTGTTAGCAAATGTGTTAAATGAAACACTCGTATAAATCAAGTTCAAGGCATCAAAAATTTCTTTACAGCCATTGGGAACCCTAGGGGAAACGAAAATCCGTTCATCCTGACGTTCCAGGTTCTATTCTTCCGGTACCACAACTACCTTGCCGATCAGTACGCTGCCAGGTACCCGCACCTGAACGACGAGCAGGTGTTCAATCTCGCCAAAAAATGGCTTGTCGCAGTCCACCAGGTAACTACAGCTGTTATCAACAGTGTGTAGCATCGATTACCCTCGTCATATTACCGTTCTACAACCACCTCTCAGTAGATGTCTTACTATGGGTCTTTAAGCCCTTTTCCTCGTATAAACGATTTGTCTGGCACTTGCAAAAAGAGAAGACCAAGGTCAGACGGCTTCATCTAATCAAGGTCTGGTCCGTTTGTTTATGAACTTATAAAGATATAGCCCTACTTCCCTTTTATACCTTATACCAATTATGTTAATGACTATAACGTGAACTGATCAATTCATGCTGATTATTAGGGAATTGGTTAAGACAGATGATGGCTTACTGAAGGATAACAGCGATAAACAAAGCGCTGCCTTTATACATTTTTGCAACTTTAAGCAATTACATGTTTTTAAAGACCGATGTTTATACAATAAAATGGTCTTTTAACATTTACCCTGATATGGGCGGATGAGTGAATACCTATGCAAACAGTTTGGATCCAGATGAGACGCCGAGTAACTCGGTGTCTCATCAGGACCCAAACTGTTTGACACCCTGATTGCATTTTGGAAGACAAATTGATTATAGTTTGAATTTTGAAAATGTAGTTGGTGAAAAATTCTTCAAAACAAATTTGCTCAGCAGGCTAAAGGTTAAAGAGGTTCTACTATACTAAACTATGTTTTATCCTGACTCCAGGAAATCTCGAGCCGTATCCCGGGAATTTAATGCAATTACTTAGTGTAGAGTAGTCATTCACTAGATACACAATGCAGTGCTTGATATGTTGACTAAGTGTCGAACAGTGTAGACCCTGTCGAACAGTGTAGACCCTGAGGTGCATCTCCTGTAGCAACGTCATTATGGAAAATTAACCCATTTGCTCCCAGTGGATTCTTCCATGCTTATATATCGGATTAGTCTATCTTTTATCTAAGGGATGTCTGGTCTAAGTTTTCATGTTTGTTTTGTTTTATATTTAATTTCCTATCAACAAACAGTATAGACTCTGATAAGACGCCGCAATATGCGGCGTCTGATCAGAGTCTACACTGTTTGCCTACGTCCCATATATAGGATCATGGGAGCAAATGGGTTAAACTTACACGTGCATATATTAACAATCTCGCATTATTACTTTATCTTTACAGAAAATCATAACGTACGACTGGTTACCCAGATGGATTAACATTAACAACAACGATCCACGATTCGAGATTCCGGCCTACAACATGTCTGATCCCAACAGTGAGTATTGCTAGTTTGACCCCAAAAGTGAGTATTGTAATACTGACCCAAAACAGTGAGTATTGCTACATGTAGTCTGATCCCAACAGTGAGTATTGCTAGTTTGACTCCAACAGTGAGTATTGTAATGCTGACCCCAACAGTAGTGAGTATTGCTAGTCTGACCCCAACAATGAATATTGTAAGTCTGATCCGAACAGTAAAAATTTAAGTCTGATTCCAACACTGAGTATTGTAAGTCTGACCCAACAGTGAGTGTTTCTAGTCTGACCCAATAGTGGTCTAACACTAACAGTGAATGCATTAGATCTGGCACCATAAGTTAGTATTTCTAGTCTGACAAAAACAAGGAACATTATAAGTCTGATACTAACAGTCAGTATTTCTAGTCAGACCCCAACAGTGAATTTCGCTAGTCTAACTCCGACAGTCAGTATTATAAATCTGACCCCAAGTGAGTAATGCTAGTCTGATCCCAAAACAGCGAATATTGCTAGTTTGAGCAAGTTGGTGTCTGATTACCAGAATTTAATTTGTTTGATGCTCTATAAATGTGGTTTCTCCAAAGCTTAAAAATACTCAAACGGTATGTACCCAGTTAGATACGGATGTGTCCTGTTAGACAAAGAGGACGTTCATTTGTACCCTATAAGCTTGATTTATCAAATTATGATGTATATCTGGTATTGATGATTTGGAAGCTTGTTTCTTATTAGAGACGACGAACTGTAAGATTAAATAGATACCATGTTTGTTTTAGATCGTTATGATCCCAATGTTCACCCGGGTATCGCCCAGGAGTTTCAATCGGCTGCGATGAGATTCGGTCACACGCTGGTCACTCCGGGAACCTGGGTCAGGTGAATGTTCAGTCTTCTAATGAAATAGTTAGTGTCTTTAAGCTTACGAACAACAGTGCCTTCATTTAGCCTATGTTTATGCCCCCGCCTTTAGGCGACGGGGGCATTAAGGTTTAACCTTGTCCGTACGGACGTACGAACGTACATACGTCCGAACGTCCGAAATTTTCGTCAAGGATTTCTTGCCTTGTGTAGGGTGGACTAATTTGATATTTTGTCTGAAGCATTACCATAGTGAATTGTAACGTGTATCCTCTCTTCAGGTCTGTTGTTCATGTACTTCTTGTTTGCCGGCGGGGACCTCCGTGTCCCATGGACACATTTTCTTTTATTCTTATATTATTTAAAGAAACGCCCAGCTCTTTTATTTAACCCATCCATTTTTCACGTTGATGGTGCATATTAACCATTCGCTTGCTATTCACGTCAATATACCTACCTGTAAATAGTGAAGGCCCAGATGAGACAGCTCCTGTAGGAGCTGTCTCATCAGGGTCTGCACTATTTACAAGTTGATTGTGCAACCAGTGCATTCCACAGCAGTGATTTCACTGTGATATACTTGTACACGGTGAAGATATATGTAATTATACAACAGGGCATGGGTAAAGAAGGAGAAATGTATTTTAAAATTCAGCAAGCGAATGGTTAAACAAAATATTTGCTGGTATAAGTCATTGTCATCGATGGTTTCAGTAAATAGTGCAGACCCTGATCAGAATGCTTCTTCACTGTGTGTCTATTTCCTTTAACCGTTATCCTGCCGTAAAAATGACATCAGCTTAAATTCCGATGTGTTGCAACTGAACAAACTTCCTTTTCATTCACACCTTTACGGAGATCTGCTGCATCTTTACTTACGAATCAATCAACCACTTAGTCGATCACTCAATCAATCACTCACTCACGCAATCAATCACCCAATTACTAATTAACTCACTCACTCACACAATCAATCAACCAATCAATCTATCAATTTTATTGCATTAAATATAATACAATATGTATATGAACTACTATCAATCATAACTATTCACAGATTCAAGCTTTTGAGAAACTCTATACAGAGTGACAAACAGCTTAGACCCTGTTGAGCCCAATTACTAAGACTCGCATCTTGATCAAACAATTAGCAAATGCCATCTTACTAGGATATAAGCGTGTACAGGAATACGAACAATACGAGATAACGTCGTAAACATATAGACAGCAATAGATACAACAGAATCTTTACCATTAAGTTCCACGAAATCAAACTGTTATTTACAGTTCATTGTTTTAGTAATGTTTCTCTAACATAAAATATATATAATGTATAGGCTATACCCATTTTTGCAAAAGAAATAAAACACAGTGCAAACAGCACAAAAATGAGCACCTGAATTAGAGAAAGGGACAATCCGATATTGTGAAAGAATGAAAATCAGATTCTACGCTGTTCACCACACTAATAAAAAAAACAGACTCTGTCCTGTTGTGGTGTTGATCTTGATCACTTCTGTTTGCAAGTGTGCAAAACATTTTATTTCTTGCCAAATGTCATTCCATGTATAATACTAACAATACTTCACGTTGCTAATTTCCGCAAATGCCTTACATACAGAATAGATTCAATTGAAACGCCGAGTCATTCGACATCAGATCAGGATCTAATCTGGTTGACTCTCACTCATGCTTTTGAATTGAACATTAAACAGAACTGGGTTAAATTTGTAGATACGATGCAGTCTTAGGCGTGAGATGTCAAAATGAAAATGAAAATTATGATGCGCTATTGCAGAAACAAGACCCAGACAGATTGTAATGCCGACGACGCTTTTCAGAAACTAAACATCAAGATTCCTGATCACTCAGGCAAGGTACACGCAGTGAGACTATGCAACGCCTTCTGGAACGGTCAGGTAGGTCACAGGATCGATTATAACACCAACATTACACTGGAACTGTCAGTTAGGTGACATGCTCCTACCTACATGTACAAATGTAACACTAGCACCACACTGAAATGGTTAACTAGTTAACAGGCTCCTACATGACACTAGCGCCACGCTGGAACAGTCAGTTAGGTGACAGGGTCCTAAATACCATGAGCCCACACTGGAACAGTCAGTTAGGCGACAGGCTCCTACCTACATGTAACACTAGTGCCACACTGGTACAGTCAGTTAGGTAACAGGCTCCCCTATCTGACGCTAGCGCTATACTGGAACAGTCAGTTAGGTGACAGGCTCCTACCTACATGTAACACTAGCACCACACTGGAACAGTCAGTTAGGTGACAGGCTCCTACATAACACTAGCGCCACACTGGAACAGTCAGTTAGGTGACAAGCCCCTACCTACATGTAACACTAGCGCCACACTGGAACAGTCAGTTAGGTGACAGGCTCCTACACAACACTAGCGCCACACTGGAACAGTCAGTTAGGTGACAGGCCCCTACCTACATGTAACACTAGCGCCACACTGGAACAGTCAGTTAGCTGACAGGCTCCTACCTGACACTAGCGCCACACTGGAACAGTCAGTTAGGCGACAGGCTCCTACACAACACTAGCGCCACACTGGAACAGTCAGTTAGGTGACAGGCCCCTACCTACATGTAACACTAGCGCCACACTGGAACAGTCAGTTAGGTGACAGGCTCCTACCTGACACTAGCGCCACACTGGAACAGTCAGTTAGGTGACAGGCTCCTACCTGACACTAGCGCCACACTGGAACAGTCAGTTATGTGACAGGTCCTTCATAGCACTAGCGCCACACTGGAACAGTCAGTTAGGTGACAGGCTCCTACCTGACACTAGCGTCACACTGGAACTGTCAGTTATGTGACAGGCCCCTACCTACATGTAACACTAGCATCACACTGGAACAGTCAGTTAGGTGACAGGCTCCTACCTGACACTAGCGTCACACTGGATCTGTCAGTTAGGTGACAGGCTCCTACCTACATGTAACACTATAGCACCACACTGGAACAGTCAGTTAGGTAGCAGGACATGACACACTGACATGGTTAACTAGTTGACAAGCTCCTTCATAACACTAGCGCCACGCTGGAACATTCAGTAAGGTGACATGCTCGAACATAGCAACATCATCATGCTGGAACTGCCAGGTAGGTGTCATGCTCGAATATAACAACAGCATCACACTGGACATGTCAGGCAGGTGTCATGCTCGAACTTAACACTAACATCGCAGTGCTCTTTGTAGATTTATCGAACACTAATCAACCCTTAATCTGCTGACAAATATGATGACCATCGATACTTCAATGTGTACTTACTTCTATTCGTTTAAAACGTTTGGCCGAGTATCAAACTGATTGGATCCTGTTGAGAAATCATGTTACTCGGCGTTTCATCTGGATCCAAGGTGTTGGAATGCAAGTCAGGTGGAACTGAACTATAAAGCAGGTGTGGATCCAGGATTTCAGATTTAAGGGGGGGCGTAGAAATCTTTTTGGAGGAGGGGGGGGCGTAGATTTTTATGTTTGATGATGATATATATATATATATATATATATATATATATATATATATATATATCTCTCTCTCTCTCTCTCTCTCTCTCTCTTTAAATATTACAAAAAAATGTTTTGGCAATTTTAGGGGGTGGGGGCGTACGCCCTCTAAATCCGCGCCTGTAAAGTGTTTACAAAAAATATGACCGAGTATTACGAGTCAACGAGTCAACAGCAACACAAAGTATATGCTATGCAGTACTAAAAAGGGAACTCTGATGATGCATGATCGTGTGCATACGGACAGCATGCAGCACATTAATCCTTCTCATGCTACGACAGGAGCTTTCTCCATTACTTTCGTCCTGCATTAAGCAACCACCTGCTTTTAATGGCACCTATATTTATTCATGAAGTGTCCGATTTAGAAGGGTTTTAATGTAGAGTGAGTCTTACATGTAGGTGGTAGATTAGTGCGAGACGAACGTTATGCACAAAGCTCATACAGGAACGTTCTGCATTACTTTCGTACCGCATTAAGCGACCACCTGCTTTTATATACATTTATATCTATTCCTAAATGGTCGCTTTAGAGGGGTTTTAATGTAATGTAGACCGTCTAGGAGAGGTCACATATCTGTCTGCACGATTTGCCGTTGTAATTCAGTGGCTACACTAAATCCAACTTTAGAATGATTCTAGTAATTGATATTCAGGCTGAATGGATACACATTAATTTTGAATATTCAGCCTGAGACGGGTTGATATTGTGGACGGGCGACTACTGTAAGGTGATGATATATTTGCCCATGTCAGCGAAATAGTTAAATTGCTACCTTAAATATGTCTTACTATATATTTTTATGCTAATTGTAACGGAACACAATGAACTAGGGAGGTACTGTCATAATGAATGAGTAACAGGAATGTCAGCTATTGTGAAATCTGGTGGATACCATCAGGCCATGTGATACCTGGTAGTTTTACAACAGTGTTAGCTGTTGTGAATATATTACCCCATATCCTTATATAAGAACGGGAATTATAGCAATACAGTAAAACACCTCTGAAGCGACCGCTATGAATACGGATTCTAATTCTAGATTTTAAACAATGATATTAGCTTAGCGCAGGACAAAAGTTATGCGGAAAATCTCTATATGTAAATTTTCCGCATTACTTTTGCTCTGTATTAACCCATTACATCATATGCTATTTTTATGAATTTTGTAGTTTGAAACCTTTGTGATAAATAGAGCATTTGCTCCTATAGGAGCAAATGCTCTATTTATCACAATGGTTTCGCAAAGTGACTTTTACATAGTTGTTAAAAGTCGTCAATAAGAGGGAATGGGTTAACCCGACTGCCGTCATCCGAGACTTGATGTCACATCTTCAGTCAGCTTGGATCAAGATCAGGTGCGTACATCCGGATCTAAGCTATTTGAGCTTCGGTCAAAAGTTTTTCAAAAGCTTTAGTGAATCGGATGTAGTGCAAATTGCACGAGATTCAAATTGAGCAAACATTAGTTTAACAGTGGGATAACGTTAAAGCCATCACGGTCACGTGTATAATAAATATAGATGTCTTTAATAGCAAGTGGTTTTTTTTTGCTTAATACAGGACAAAAGTTATGCAGAAAGCTCCAGCAGCAGCTTCTGCATTACTTGGATCCTGCATTTAGCAACCATCTGACTATAATACATGTTTAGGTGGTCGCATTAAAGGGGTTTTACTGTATATGCTAATACCCGTTTGAAGTTTTTTGACAAAAATTACTATTGTGATATACAGTAAAACCTCTAGGATCTTTCTGTATTACTTTTTTCTTGCCTTTAGTGACAACATGTTCTAAAAGACCCCCATATCAATCATTATACGGTCGCTGTGGGCAGGTTCTACTGTATATTGAAACATTAAGCATACTACGGGTGAATGTGTGATGATACAGTAAAACCTCTCTTAACCGGCCGTTAAATTTAGTATGAATATCGGTCTTGGAGACAGGTGGCACCTTAATGCATGGTGAAAGTCATGCAGAAAGCTCCTAGAGGAGCTTTCTGCATGACTTTCACCCTGCATTAAGCAGCCACCTGCCTAAAATTATCTAACTTCTTATCTAGTAGAATTCCGGTTAATAGAGGTTATACTGTATATCAAAATGTCCAAACAGTTTTTAACTCAGATCAACCAGCGATAAGCTCCACGTATCAAGTTACGAACAGTGTGTCACCCCAGTCGTATTTATCATCTGGGTTGTATTTGTCACCAGAGGTGTATATTTATGGAATGAATACAATTACCATATGCTTCTTAACCCTTTCCCTGATGAATATCCATGTACGAAATAATGACGTCATAAATATTAATAAGATTATTTTTTATAATGACTTATGGACACATGACATTTTGGCTCAGGAAGAAGCTGTAGAATCAGATCTTTATTACACCATAAGCAAACAAAGCAGACCTAGGTCTACACTGTGTGCAGATGCGTCAAAATACGCTTACATAAGGGAAAGGGTTAACACAATGTGTAATAAGCCTTGAACGAAATTTCAGTAAATAAATTGCATTTCTCCTTTTCACGCCATCAGCGTCCTGTCAATAGACATCTGGTAAGCATGCTAAATATAGGAAGATCAACGTTGGTCTTTCACCTTTTCACACAACCAGAGTGTTTTCATTAGCCACCTTGTCAGCATGCTAAAGGTGGATATCAGTTGCTTCTCTCCTTTCCTCACCATCAAGCGTACTTTTAACAGCCGTTTACCAAATGATCGGAGTGTTTTCAGTATCCCTCTGATCAGCATGCTAAAGATAGATAAATGTTAATTTTCCTCCATTTAACACGACTTGGGTGCGTTCAATAGCCCTCTGGTGGGTTTAAATTCAGTTTTCTTCAAAAACTAGCCTTTAGATATGTTCTTGTTAACTGCAATTCGCGCAATAAATTTTGTTTTCTTTCTATACGCGCATTCTTACATAAATATCCCTCTACATAAGATGCATGGTGGCGTATATCCACCTTAAGTCCCTCTGCATAAGATGCACGGTGGCGTATATCCACTTTAAGTCCCCCTACATAAGGTGCATGGTGGAGTATATCCATTTTAAGCCCCTCTACAAAAGATTCATGGTTGCGTATATCAACTTTAAGTCCCTCTACATAAGATGCATGGTTGCGTATATCCACTTTAAGTCATGACAGGTAAAGAAGATTAATAGTTAAATGATTATTTTTCTATTTATTTCAGGAATTTTTGTCATCATCACCGGATGCATACGATAATATGATATTGGGACTGGCATCAACACTGTCTGAGAGAGAAGATCATATAGTAGTCCCTGACCTCAGAGGTATGTTTTCATCACCACCATATAGTAGTCTCTGACCTCAGAGGTATCTTTCATCACCACCATATAGTAATCCCTTACACCAGAGGTATGTTTTCATCATCACCATATAGTAGTCCCTTGCCTGTGAGGTATGCTTTCATCATCACCATATAGTAGTCCCTGACCTAAGAGGTATGCTTTCGTCATCACTCTATAATAGTCCCTTACCTCAGATGTATGCCTTCATTCTCACCACATATTAACCTTTGACCTAGGCCTTTGTCTCAAAGGTATGCCTTCATTATCACAATATAGTAGTTCATGACTTCACACGTATGTCTTAATTATCACCATATCAGAGGTATGCCTTCATTCTCACAACATATTAGTCTATTGCAGTTTTATTTTAGTTGCATGTAAACCTTCTGTAAGGTGTTTCTACTGTATTTTAGTTTATTTACTTTTTATTAACTTTTTAGATGGTTTCTACTGTAAATTTAGTTTAGTTTCACGTAAACCTTCTGTAGAGTGTTCTATTGTAATTTTAGTTTATTTACTTGTACATTTCTATAGGATGTGTCTTCTGTAATGTTAATCCAGTTGCACAAGAAGCCTGTAGAGAGTCACTACCGTAGTGTTATTTATGCCACATGTAAACATTCTATTTGTACTGCAGTTTAAATGATTTGTTGCAGAGCATCTGTTTGGACCATTGGAGTTCTCTAGACGTGATCTGGTCGCTTTGAATATTCAGAGGGCACGTGACCATGGGCTGCCGGACTACAACACAGTGAGACAAGCGTATGGGCTGCCAAGACGGACACAGTGGGAAGACATAAACGACGATTATATGGACGAGGTAAGCTATATGAACATCGACACACGTATACATATGATGTATATTTGTCATTCAGTCTTTTTTGTTAGTTGTATTATTTTTTGCGCCAACACAATTCACAGACCACACCACATAAAAAAGTACCTAGTTATAGTCTACTTTCAGTCCGAATGACCGCTCAGCCGACTGTACATTTACTCCCCTGGTCATTGATTCTTTGCCTATAATATTGAGCACTGCTAACAAATGGCGCAATCATGCAGCCACAGTACCGGCGAATGACCCTCACAGATACCCATTTTAACCCCTGGGTGGAGAGGATGTGCGGGTGGGAGACACGGAAAGGTGTCTCTGAAATATCGGGGTGGAACCTGGATTTGAACCCCGGACCTCCGGACGGACTGATAGTCAAGCGCGTTACCACTAGACCACCGCCACCCACAGCATATTTTATACATACATATTTTATTCACAGACCCAATACATATTTTATTCACAGACCTCATAAATTGTTGTTTATTCACCAACTTCATATATACTTTATTCACAAGCCTCATAATATTTCAATCGCGAACCTAAAACAAATTCTATTCGCAAACCTCATAATACTTTACAAAAGGTAGAACCGTCATTTTGTCTTCGTCTGATCCGTCTGATGGGGATCTGCTCTGTTCGATATTTACAAGTACAGCTCCAGAGATGGCAGATATTCATTTTTTCCAATGATCACTATCAAATTGGAGTTAATGAATAATCATGAGGTCACGAGTTATTGCATGAGTATTCACCATTCTGCCAGACTACAACACAGAGTCTGGTAGCCTGTAGCATGCTTGGCAATTTGGTTTGAAAGGATTTTCGACCATGTCATTTTCCAAATACATTGTACAGTGAAACCTCTCTAAATCAGAATTCTGATAGAAAAGAATTTAGATACTTTTAGGCAGGTGGCTACTTAATGCAGGGTGAAAGTCATACAGAAAGCTCCTAGAGGAGCTTTCTGTATGACTTTCACCCTGCATTAAGCTGCCACCTGTCACCAAGACCGATACATATACTAAATTGAGCGTCCGATTTAGAGGGGTTGGACTGTACAATAAAACCCATATAAACCGCAATTCTACTAGAAAGGAATTTGGTTACTTTTAGCCATGTAGCAGTTTAACCCTTTCGGCGCCAAATTTATAATTGTCGTTTGCAATCCAATTTTGTTAAATCATTCGATACAATAAGGAAATGGGATAAATAATTGAAAATTTCAAAGGAATAAAGCACATATATGGAAATAGAGAATAAGACAAAAAGTGAAGTCCCTGATCAGACGCCGCCTTGAAAAGGCGGCGTCTGATTTGGGACTGCACTATTTGTCGTGGTGCATTTATGCGACATTGGCGGTGAAAGGGTTAATACACAATTTACACATGGAAACTTGCTATTACAGCATATCGACACGTATTATGTTAATTAATGTTCACATGTGATATAGCAGAGACATGTCGACAATGCATTTGCCGGTATTCTCCTTATACATGTGTATATCATCATATTTGTCTCTTTCAAGATCATAGCCAAGGTCAAGGCACTTTATGGAAACACATCTGCTCCAGACAACCTTGACCTTTTCACAGGGGGTATGCTGGAGACCACTCCTGATGGCCCTGGTGAACTGTTTGCTACCATCGTGAGGGAACAGTTTCTGCGGATCCGTCATGGAGATAGATTCTGGTTTGAGAATACCGATAACGGGTAAGTGCATAAATCATGCTAAATATTTTGTTCTGTTACTCAGAACTATACCAGGTCCATATTCACAACATCAATATACATACATAACTTATATATATAATCTACAAATATAATGTACATGCATATTGTCGTTTTCTTTAACCCATTACCTCATAGGCTATTTTTAGATCCAATTACTTTAAATAAATCTACCGAAAAGTAGCATTAACTAAAGAAAAGGAAAAATTTAAGAATTGTGTAGTATGAAACCATTGTGATAAATAGAGCATTTGCTCCTATAGGAGCAAATGCTCTATTTATCACAATGGTTTCACAAAGTGACTAATACAAAGTCGTCAAAAGTCGTCAATATGAGGGAAAGGGTTAAACAAATGACCCGAATGTTAACCCATTTGTTCCCACGATCCCATATGTGGAACATGGCAACGCATGATGCGGCGTCTGATCAGAGTCTACACTGTTTGCTGATATAAATTTCAATATAAAACAAAACGAAATTGAAAATTTAGGCCAGGCACCTCTTAGATCAAAATTGGACTAACCCAATATACATATAAACATGGGAGAATCCACTGGGCGCAATGGGTTAAACAGTTTAACTACATTTCTGTAATGGCGTATGTTCGCAGAACTTTTTGGTATTGGTAGAAACTTTACGGCCAGATGTATTATAATTCCCAAAGCAAAACAGGACTTGGACTTCTCTGTTTACAAAGGCACCAGCATGCGCCCCTATACGAGGAGGGGTTAATGAGTCATCAGAATGCGCCCCTATACGAGGAGGGGTTAATGAGTCATCAGCATGCGCCCCTATACGAGGAGGGGTTAATGAGTCACCAGCATGCACCCCTATACGAGGAGGGGTTAATGAGTCACCAGCATGCGCCCCATTACGAGGCGGGGTTAATGAGTCATCAGCATGCGCCCCTATACGAGGAGGGGTTAATGAGTCACCAGCATGCGCCCCTATACGAGGCGGGGTTAATGAGTCATCAGCATGCGCCCCTATACGAGGAGGGGCTAATGAGTCACCAGCATGCGCCCCTATACGAGGCGGGGTTAATGAGTCTTCAGCATGCGCCCCTATACGAGGAGGGGTTAATGAGTCATTAGCATGCGCCCATATACGAGGCGGGGTTAATGAGTAATCAGTATGCGCCCCTATACGAGGAGGGGTTAATGAGTCATTAGCATGCGCCCCTATACGAGGAGGGGTTAATGAGTCTTCAGCATGCGCCCCTATACGAGGAGGGGTCATTGAGTCATCTGATCACGGTCTATACTGTTTGCCTCATACATAATGTTAAAGTTTCGTCTAGTTAACGATATTTAAATACTTCTCATAGTTCTATAACACTGGCAAGTCATCGCTTTGAACGTCTAATTTCAAAACGCTATTTCCACCTCCTCATTATACTAAGGGTTTGGTGCCATTATGGGACCGGCTTGACATCATACATTATAAGGCAAGGGGTCGTATGATTAATAAGATATTATGATCTATTCACCCGAGTTTTCGTTTAAATAGTTTATTTTTAATCAAATATTGTCAAAACCCATTTTTAACCTTGAGATCTATCATGGGGAAAGATGCACTCATCAGTATTTTCACAAACGTATTAATCGCTTTGGAAATAAATAGAAATCATGGTTCCCGCTACTAAAATCTCAAATTTAATGCTACATTGCAGCTTATTTACGTTTGATGAAATTGAGGAAATTCACAACACAACAATTGTGGATATAATTGTGGCTATAACGGACATAACACGGGAAGAGATTGGTGACGATCCTTTTATTTTTAATTCCAGTTGTGAGTATTTCAAGTGGTCCTCAGTTGATACTTATACAGTAAAATCTTGATTATTCGAACACTAAAATACGTATTATTATCGATCTTTAAGACAAGTGGCAGATTAATGCATGATGTAAGTCATGCAGAAAACTCCTAGAGGAACTTTCTGCATGATTTCACCATGTGCATTAAGCAGTCAGCTGCCATAACCCTTCTCTTGCTGAATTTTAAAATGCATTTCTTCTTCTTTAACCATGCCCTGTGGTATAATTACATATATCTTCACCGTCTACAATTATTTCTCTGTGCAATCACTGCTGTGGAGTGCACTGGTTGCACAATCAACTTGTAAATAGTGCAGACCCTGATGAAACAGCTCCTGCAGGAGCTGTCTCATCTGGATCTTCACTATTTACAGGTAGGTATATTGACGTGAACAACAACCGAAGGGTTAAGGGTCTAAATTATTTTATACAGAAAAAATCCAAATAATCGAGATTTTACTGCACTCTATATCTTAGCAAATACCATATCAGAGATATTGCCGTAAATCTGTCTCTGCCGAGAGCGAATCTGTGATCACCTTTGCTAACAGTTTAGATCCAGAGGCGACGCCGAATTATTCAGCGTCTCCTCAGGATCCAAACTCTTTGTCATTGATTATCTTTTGGTAAAGAAATTGGAGAAAACGCCACTCTGAAACCTGCAGGGGACGATATATATTTAGTACATTGCGACAAAATATGAATTCAAGAAACGCTAAAGACAAGTACGAATATCGGGTAAAGGTGAATTAAAGACACTACATTATGTCGCTACTAAACTACATGCACAAGATGCTCACTTATTAGTTCGATATGAAATGTATCGGTGGTGAATACCAAGAAGAACAATTGCATCTCAAGATTTGCACTAAACAAAATTATCTATTTCAAATCTTGAGACTATACCATCAATATTCTTCAACTGGTCAGCATGTGGTATATTTGTTGTTCTTTTATTTACTGATTAATTGTTATTTTTATTTGCTCTGTTTGTCGGAAAATTAGCTATAAAGCTAATGTTATTATGTTTACAGAACCGACTCTAAATAAAGCTTCGTGTATCCTGTATGAAGAGTTTCAAAAGTATACTATTCAAACAATCCTTGTTTCTAGTATATGCTCCTTTTTAGCAGATTTATTCAAAGTGGCTGTTTCTAAGATTTCTAAAAATAGTCTAAGAGGCTTGATCTCTAAATCTGTATAAATAGTCTATGGATTAAGGCACGTGGTATCTAAAATGCAGGCCACACGTTATGCAGAAATCTCCAAAAGGGTTTTTCTACGTCAAATTTAGTTTGCATGTTTGGCAACCGTCTGTTTTTAAAACACCCATGCTTATTATTAAGTAGTGATCACATTCTACTGTGTTCCAATTTTCTAGCTGGTTTATGTCCGCAACCGGAGCAGTTAGCGGCTGACACATCCAATGTCCGTGACGATGTACCAGTGATAGAGAATTGCACTGTCATACAATACTACGATTATTTCTCAGGCAGCGAGGTCTCCTTCGCACTATCATTTCTAGCTCTTGGCCTATGTATACCAGGTATACGTTTTTAACATTTTCTCAAATCTTTTTCACAAATTAATTATGTTAGGTTATCATGACGAGGGTGATTACTAGACTGTAACGCATTTCTTATTTCATGTTGATAATTATGTTAGGTTATCATGACGAGGGTGATTACTAGACTGTAACGCATTTCTTATTTCATGTTGAGAAGTAAGGTAATCAAAGTACTGACAGTACTGAAGGTTTCGGACATAATATATATTATATTGATTGTTTGCTGTGGATTTTCTGAAAATCATGTAGGTAGTTTGGAAGACAATTAAAGAATCGTTTTATGAACATGTCACACACAGGGCGATTCCGCTAGCTCAACTTGCCACTTTGTGCCAATAGAGCCAAAATTAATAGTTTAATGTAGTATAGAGCCATCACTCCATTATTTGAAAGTAAGGGTCATACTTCTGCTACTATCTGGTGGATCATAACAGTAATTAGCATGCATCATTAACTTATCCATAATTATATTCACTTCCACCAATTTTAGACATATTCCTTATGATTCTAAATACCCTACAAATAATTGCCAAATATACTGTGGGGTGATATTAACACTATGACAAATTATAAAGTAACAAATATATTCAACTTAGCATGGCAGGATACAACAGGGAAAATAAAATTAACTAGAAAATTGTTTCCAAGACACTGATGCACCCCTCCACATAACAAAAGTATCTCTATATCAAGCACTTTTGACTATGTGTTATACAGTGAAGAAAATTTCAGAGTCCCATAACTCTGATAAAATGGTCAGAGCAATAATTACATTCTTTAAGAAAATCTTCACATCAAGGTTGACAGCTTATCATTGGTGAAAATTTGGAGTAAAACCTCCCATTGGTATATGGGTTGTTAGACACATAATATTGTTTCACTTTATATTATATAGTGAAGACGATTTCAGAGTTCCATATCGGGTACAATTGGTCTGAGCAAAAATAAGCCTTTCTATGCTTTTGCAAACAGAAAAGACCCTGAAGTTCATAGAATAGTTTATCCAGACCCAGATCAGTAACCGGCGTCATAGCAATAAATGATATGAATTAGAAATAAATTACATACATTACTATAAGATACTATAAGTCACTATAAGATACTATAAGCCTGACACGTAAATCAATAAATGATGAAATGTATATAAATTAAAAGATAAGAAAGTGTTTTGTCTCATTTTGTTTGCCTTTCTCCTTTTTTCCTTTTAATGAATTTTTAATCATACATGTATTAAGGATACAAAAAACCCTTGTTTCCTTTTAATAGTAATTGTTAATACTACCATCCAAGCTACTTAAACAATAGAGGTTGGCAAAGTGGGACACAGTGTTTGGATTCAGATCTAATACCAAGTAACTGTATGACAAAAATCTAAACTGTTTACAACTTGTGACAATTTTGACTTAGGTTAAAATGCCTAAAATTGATCTTTTAGAAATTCAAATGATGACAAACTTCAAGCAGACGATATTACAGATCTCAACAGCTTGCTTAATTACTCACGGAGCCAGTAGTGCCTACCGTGCACCCCCCCCCCCCCCCTAGACTTTTTTTCATGGGTACCAAAATGTTCAGAAAAGAGTCCCGAATCAGAATCGCGAATGAACTCAAACTTAAATTCTTTTAGGCTATGTGTATTTTAACCGTTTCCATGGCAACCCCCCCAGTTTTCGTAATGATGACCCATACCTACAAATTCGCCCATATCACAGCCAGTTTTTGTCCTAAAACTATAAAACTGGTACCAGATGGAAGATATGACATTGTGCTTTTATTTCTAAATTGTTTTTTTTAAATTACCTTATTTGCACACTCATGAATATTAATGAGAACATTAAAAATAGTAAAACAAAAGTATAGAAATAACGTAATAGCACATAATACACATAGCCTAAAAGAATTAAAGTTTGAGTACATTCGCGATTCTGATTCGGGACACTTTTCTGAACATTTTGGTACCCATGAAAAAAAGTCTAGGGGGTGCACGGTAGGCACTACTGGCTCCCTGAGTAAATCCTTACAATGCTGAGTGATTTTTCGTCTGCAAGAATTGCAGTCTGCTTCAATTCTTCAATAAACTTTGATTCATTTTATGCAAAAATATGGTCAAGATGACAAACAGTTTGGATCCTGATGAGACGCAGAATTATGTGGCCTCTCACCTGGATCCAAACTGTTTGCATAGGTAATCATAGTTTCGCCGCTAGCGTGCAAAGATTTAAGCGTATGACATCGGGAGATTTTAGCATGATGTAACAGTTGCCCTGCACTAGTGATCACCAGTGCTATAACCTTTATACTGTAGTTTCTGCAGAAGAAGTCCATTTAAACCTAAATTACCCTCATATAAACTTGTTTTCATGCATCTGCAAACATGCGTCTGCTCTGTTTGCTTATGGATCCACCTTCCATATTTCATTATAAATATTTTGTAAGATTCCGGAACCGGATTGTAAGCCAAGCACTGCACATGCGCGTATTCTCTTAGGGGGATTCCCGCTAGGTAGAGCTGGTGCAATAGGGTTTTCCGTGAAAGTTTGAGTCGCAATCCATTTTATAAGGATTTCTGCAAAGCCGAAATCCTAAAAAGGGCTAGCACGGAAATATTACGATGATTTACTACAGAAAAGAAATGCACAGTGAAGTATGTAAATCGGGTAGCGTAGCTCTGGAATACAGGGTCGATGCTAGTTTTACTACTACACTCAGTTTACAGTAAAGCATGTAAAGATACTAACACTGGAGTACAGTGGCCATGCTAGTTATACTGATGTGATGAGTGTATAGTAAAACATGCTTAACCCTTTCCCTCATATATACGTGTTTTCACGCATTTGCAAACAGAGTAGACCAAGGGTTTTGGAATTTGACAGATCTGTTTCTTTACTTTCTTAAATGGCTACAGTATTCCACATTCAATATTGAATTATAACTATTTTGTCCATGAATATTCAGTAGGTATGGAAATTTGGACTAAATATAGAACAGGGAAAGGGTTAAAACAACTTCTTAGTGGAAAGGTGGGAGCTATATCTTGCTATATTTTCTTATCAGTACAAGTGTGCCAAACTGTACTAGCTCAAATGAGGTTTCTGTGTCTGTGCCCACATGTATCAGATATATAATAAGACAACCACTGATTCTATGTGTTTGTGCTACCAATAAACCAGATTCGTGGTGATGCTGCAGCTTATGTTAACCCACTCATTCATATTAATGTATTTTGACGTAAATAGAGCATGTCATCACAATGGGTTCATTCTACACAATTCTAACATGATCTGTTGTCTATTAGATGCTCCTTTACAGTGGATTTATTTAAAGAGATTGGTTCTTAAACAGTCTATGGGCGATGTATTTGGCGATAATGTGCAACAAATATCGATTCGTTGTGTTGTATGCAATGATATACATACCAACTGTTTGCACATTTAACATGTGGCTTACATAAGATTTGTGGAATTTTCAGGAACGATCGGAGTAATGATTCTCATGGCTAAATTACGTCAAAGGAAAATACGAGATGCAAAGCGGCGAGCAGCGCCAAGGAAGAAAGAGGAAGATCCTGATACCCATATAGGTAATTTCAGTAGCAAATACCAACATAGCAATGGTCTGTATCAAATACCCCAAAAAGTAAATGAGTGTACCAAATACAGCCGTAGGTAGTGCTTGTATATATATATGCATATGTGTAATGCTTGTATTAAATACTAACATAATTATTATGTAATGTGTGAATAGAATACCATTATGGGTAATATCTGTATCAAATACCCACATAGGTAATATTTGTATGAAATGCAAACATAGTAAATGTTGTATCAAAAGCCCATATAGGCCATGTTTATATAAAACACCGATACATGACATGTTTCTGTCAAATGTCTACATAGGTCTTCAAAATCTTAATTAGGACACATTATCGTCTTAAAATGCCAAAGGCTATCGACGGAATCACCTCATAATGACACTTTATCTTGTTATTTTATTGTAGGCGTGGAATGGGTCGGACCAAAAGAAGGCGAACGCAACATTAAGATCAAATTTGACGAACAACGAAAGAAGATTCACGTGACTGACCGCGGAAGGAAACCACTGCGCATGATCGACCTACGCCACGTGAAAAGTGTCCAAATCCGCGTCTCGACCGACAAAGGCCTCAAACTCATATCCGTGCGTGTACCGGGCGAAATTGATTTGGTACGCATAGATGTGAACGTATCTATCTTATGTCCGTGCGCGAACCGGGCAAAATGTATTTCGTACGCATATATGTTACCGTATCTAAATCATGCCCGTGCGAGTACCGGACGAGATTGATTTGGTACGCATAGATGTATTGGTACGCGTAGATGTGAACGTATCTAACTCATGTCCGTACATGTACCGGGCGAAATTGATTTGGTACGCATGAATGTGAACGCATCTATAAGCTGAGCTCTTTCAACCCGGGAAACGCATTTCATTTGCAAACAGTGTAGATCCAGATCAGAGGGCTCCTCTAGAAGTCTTCTGATCAGGGTTTGCACTGTTTCTCATTCAAAATACTCCAGTACGTTCAAGCACATCCCACTGAGTGGACTCTATAGTTAAACACTGATTGGCTATTTCATCCTGATAATTCAAGATTGATAGTTTTTCATTGGTTATAGGTACATGTACTTGCAAATGTCGTTAAGTTTTGTTCTTTGATACAATGTAACATATATTCTTACCCTGTATTTACCACCTGTTAGACCATAGCAAACGAGAGCAGACCCAAATCAGTAATTTATTTTTTAAAATGATTGATCAGAGTCTGTCCAATTTGCTTTTATATGTTCGTATGTGTGTTACATATATATACGCTCGTATGTATGTTATAGATCTGATTCACTACTATTTGATAAAAACTTTCTATATCTTATATTTTAATATAAATATATAACATTACTAATGGTTGAGTATTGCATGAATATTCATGGGGTAAAAGGATAGCCATTTATATGGTGATGATATTTTTTTAATTTTATTCTTCTTCAAATTATTAAATAAAACACCAGCCTGTCAATGAATCAAAGAGAGTGCTGAATTAACTCTACAGAGGTGTTTTTGTATGCTGTCTGTTTAAATAAATTATCTAGTTTGGTAATAAGCAATGGCATAACGAAACACTGTCTAGACCTATATCAAAGAACATCAACGAGTACATACCTTGATCTAATCTCCGACAAGACAGTCGTTCTATTTCTCCCCGGTGGTCAGGAGCCAGGTTTTTGTGTGATATGGTTTCTTGGTGTCTCTGCCAGGTTCTACTGTTTATCGACATGTCGTTCCGGGGAGACTTCCAAGCCACCCTACAAAAGTTCTTGGACTCAATCGGTGTGGGACTAGAGACTGAAGAGTTGCAGGAAACCATGATTTTGAAGGACTCTTCAAACAAAGAAAGTCGCAAGAAACTACTGGACACTTTCTTCAGAATAGTCTTTCTTCAGGTATCATTTCATTTGTTTTACAATGCAGATATTTGTCCGTGCAGTTGTCATTATTCCCGTTGGTAGCTGTCATTATTCCCGTTGGCAGCTATCATTCTTCCCGTTGATAATATCTGTTTATGTTCTAGCTTCCATACAGCACGTGGGCGTGTGTCCACTAACAGTAAAGAAATGGTCCAAACATTGTTTTCATAACAATAGCTTATTGTTATTATCCTCCCAATTTGATCTGAGACTCGGTTAATCTTCGGCGTGTTTATCGGGATTGTTCCTAATACTCTGTGACAAAAATAGCAGATTAAAAGCCAGAAATAATCATGTTCCACGAGGATTGTATTCATATAGCGCATTGTTATACCTTCGTAAATTTTATACGGATATTGCCGACGATAATAATGGAATATGCATGAGTCTCAGGTCAAATTGGGAGGATACTAACATGTCTTAGGGCCTAGTTTACATTACCAAAATAAAGCAGTAAGGAAGAAGAGTGTTACCAGTATAACATAATACAGTAGAACAATAAGGGGACATAAAAACATGTCTACGGTAGCATCAACAGTAATACAGATCAACAGTAATGCGATTACATTACTTGTGTCATGCATTAACCCTTTCCCTTATGTAAGCGCATTTTTGCGCCTCTTCAAACAGAGTAGACCCAGAACAGACGGCTCCTATAGGAGCCGTCTGATCAGGGTCTGCTCGGTTTCCTTATGGTGTAATATAGATCTGATTCTACAGCTTCTGCCTGAGCCAAACTATACTGTGTTTATAAGCCATTATAAAAACAAATCTTATTAATATTCATGACGTCATTATTTCCTATATGAATATTCATCAGAGAAAAGGTTAAAGGATATTCTACTGTATCTAGTACAGGGTCCGTTTTCTGTCCGTCAGAATGTACAACCGTTTACATAGCATTCCACTTGGCACATTTGCTTTTATTTATTTATCATACCTTCTTCCATTCTTTGGCTGTTTTGCCATATGTTATATCTGCAGTATAACCTCTCTTAACCGGAATTCTAGTAGATAATAATTTAGATACATTTAGGCAGGTGGCTGCTTAATGCAGGGTGAAAGTCATGCAGAAAGGTTCTCTAGGAGCTTTCTGCATGACTTTCATCCTGCATTAAGCTGCCACCTGTCTCCAAGACAGATATTCATACTAAATTTAACTGCCGGTTAAGAGAGGTTTTACTGTATAACTATGATTGACATTAACACGGTGCTGTGGTATAGAATTGCGACATTCATCCAGTCGGCATCTTCCAAGGATCCAAGCTGTTTGACATTTGGTCAGCAGTTTCTCAATGGTTTAATCGAATCGGAAGTCGTCAAAATTGTACCAGATCTATTTTGAACAGACAGCTGGGCATGGGTTGAGCCAATATTATCCCAAATCTATAACTACGCCCAATCGTATTTACTCATTAGTTTCTTTCTGTTTTATTTCAAGGCCTTCAGCAAGAGCACGGCTGATATTGAAACTCTCGATATGGGCAAGCTTGACACGGACACAGCCAACTCTATCTCTGGCATTCAGCTAACCAGGACGGAGTTTGCCGACTCCCTGGGCCTCAAACCCACGTCCATGTTTGTTAG
The DNA here is from genome assembly GCA_963576725.1 of Azorinus chamasolen. NCBI lineage: Eukaryota > Metazoa > Mollusca > Bivalvia > Cardiida > Solecurtidae > Azorinus > Azorinus chamasolen. The sequence goes on from OY755239.1 coordinate 80,023,263, forward strand.
GAACATGTTCTTGATGGTCGACAAAGATAGAAACGGTTTTGTCAGCTTCACTGAGTTCATGGAAATGTTCATGGTTTTAGCGAAAGGTAATATTGCAAGGTTATCTTCTACACTTACTGTAAAGCCGAAGTAATAGTTGATTTAACCCTTTGCCTTATGTAAGAGCATCTGCAAACATATTAGACCCAGATCAGGGTCTTCTCTGTTTGCTTATAGTGTAATATAGATCTGATTCTACAGCTTCTGACTGAGGCAAAATGCCCTGTGTTCATATGCCATTATAAAAAATAATCTTATTAATATTCATGACGTCATTATTTCCTAAATGAATATTCATCAGTGAAAGGGTTAACCAACTGTATGCAAATTACTCTTTGTCTGCTGCTATTTTCCCTTTTTCTTTCTCTTGTAATCTCGTTTAAAAATCCTTGTGAGATACCAAAGTACTCATCGCAAGCAGTCAATGCGTTAATGCCATTGGTAATTTATACTCATCGCTAGCATGCATTGTGTTAGTACCATTGGTACATGTAACTAGTACTCATCGCTAGCATGCAATGTGTTAATTAACCAGTACTCATCGCTAGCATGCAATGTGTTAATACCATTGGTAACAGTACTCATCGCTAGCTTGCAATGCGTTAATACCATTGGTAACAGTACTCATCGCTAGCATGCAATGCGTTAATACCATTGTTAACAATACTCATCGCTAGCATGCAATGCGTTAATACCATTGGTAACCAGTACTCATCGCTAGCATGCAATGCGTTAATACCATTGGTAACTTGTACTCATCGCTAGCATGCAATGCGTTAATACCATTGGTAACCAGTACTCATAGCTAGCATGCAATGCGTTAATACCATTGGTAACTTGTACTCATCGCTAGCATGCAATGCGTTAATATCATTGGTAACCGGTACTCATCGCTAGCATGCAATGCGTTAATACCATTGGTAACCGGTACTCATCGCTAGCTTGCAATGCGTTAATACCATTGGTACATGTAACTAGTACTCATCGCTAGCTTGCAATGCGTTAATACCATTGGTAACCGGTACTCATCGCTAGCATGCAATGCGTTAATACCATTGGTAACCGGTACTCATCGCTAGCTTGCAATGCGTTAATACCATTGGTAACTGGTACTCATCGCTAGCTTGCAATGCGTTAATACCAGGTAACCGGTACTCATCGCTAGCTTGCAATGCGTTAATACCATTGGTAAGCTAGCATGCAATGTGTTAATACCATTGGTAACTTGTACTCATCGCTAGCATGCAATGTGTTAATACCATTGGTACATGTAACTAGTACTCATCGCTAGCATGCAATGTGTTAATACCATTGGTAACCGGTACTCATCGCTAGCATGCAATGCGTTAATACCATTGGTAACTGGTGCTCATCGCTAGCTTGCAATGCGTTAATACCATTGGTAAGCTAGCATGCAATGTGTTAATACCATTGGTAACTTGTACTCATCGCTAGCATGCAATGTGTTAATACCATTGGTAACTTGTACTCATCGCTAGCATGCAATGTGTTAATACCATTGGTAACCAGAATCCCTTAAAAAGGACATAGACAGAGTATACCAAGATCAGGGTGCTCCCGAAGAAACCATCTGATCAGGTTTTGCACTATTTGATGAACCCATTTAAGGCTTACTCCAGCAAATATAATGTGTGCTATGCCTCCTTCATTTTGAAAAATGGATTAGCTCCAAAATAAAAGTTGGACGTAGTTTCCTTAAGCTTTTACTTCTCATGTAAAATAATGTACAGTAAAACATCTCTATAACGGCCACTTAATTGTGTTAATTAGTTGGTATTCAGGGCAGGTGGCTGCTTAAAGCAAGGTGAAAGTAAAACAGAACGCTCCTGTAGGAGCGTTCTGTTTTACTTTCACCTTGCTTTAAGCAGTCACCTGCATTTAACACAAATACTTGATGTAATTTATTTGCTGTTATAATGATGTTTTACTGTATGTGTAAATATCCATTGGCTGACCTTTTACGTTGGTATTGTGAACAAAGGAATGTTCGAGAATCGCTCAGGCTGTAGAATCTGATCTATATTATTTCAAAAGCAAACGGAGCAGATCTTGAACAGATGGCTCCTTAATTGAGCCGTCTTGTCGGGGTCTACTCTGTTTGCAAAGGCATTAGAAAGCGTATCTATGGAGTAAAAAGTTAAATATTGGAATAGATGGATTAACCCTTCCGGTGCCAAATTTCTAATTGTCATTTGCAATCCAAGATTGTTAAATCATATGGTAAAATAAGGAAATGAGGCAAATAAATGCAAATTTCAAAGGAATAAAGCACAGATATAGAAATAGAGATTGAGACAAAAAGTGATGTCACTGATCTAGGACGGCACTATTTGTCGTGGTGCATTTATGCGACATTGGCGGTGAAAGGGTTCAACGACAACGTCGAATGTGGTACAACACGGTGTAACTGCTTCAAGATGAATAGTCAATCAATCTACAGTAAAATCGCGATTATTCGAACACTTAATCAGTATCGATCTATATGACAGGTGGCAGTTTAATGCAATGTGAAAGTCACGCTCTCTTTGAACTTTCTGCATGACTTCATCTTGCATTATGCAGTCACCTGCCTAAAAGGGTTTAAAATATTATACTAAAGTTTCGAATAATCGAGGTTTTACTGTACATGTATTGCACAACACTGTACTGTCATTTCAAACAGTTAAGACCTAGATCGGGCTCACACAGGAGTCCTCTCATCAGGGTATCCGCCGTTTGTCATTCAAATTTCTCTTGCATGTATACCCTTTTATGCTTTTCCTTTATTATGGTGGACCATTCCACATTGGAACTTCAGTATTCAATGCATGTTATAAGAAGTTATATTCTGGTATATAATAGATATATACTTATAACAGATTTTAATTAAGCAAACTCGTTCCCGCTTCCTATGTATAGTACCAGGCACACGTTGGGATTTATGGAATTACATAATTATGATCAAGACGTATAATTGTTTTTGTTTCAAGACAAGTGATTAATAGTTTTAATGCCTTACTTCACATTGATGCAAGCTTTATGAACAATTGTATTCTGTGCAAATTCGGTAGAAACTATCATCTACATTAAAGCTAAACTCACTTTTTTACCCCGCTGTGAAATATTGTCTGCTCAAATGTACATATTGTGCAAATTTCAATACTTTCGATTCGATCAAGATTTTGAAAAAAATAAATAATGACCGAGTGTCAAACAGCTTGTATCCTTATGAGAGATATGAGGTATTCGGTGTCACTTGTATCCAACCTCTTTGCACAGGTTATCACAAATTAACCCACAGCAGATTATAGTTAAATGAGTGCGTTCTCAATTACAATCATGATAAATTGTTCTTACAGGAGGTGCAGAAGAAAAGGCCCAGATGATGTTTAACATGTATGATCTGAAAGGCAAAGGGGCACTCAGCTCACAAGAATTCTCCAAGATGATCCAGTACGCCACTTTACTGACGCTATGCAGTTTACCGACACCATACACTTTACTGGCGTTATGCAGTTTACATATACTATACACTTTACTGACGTTATGCAGTTTACAGATACTATACACTTTACTGGCGTTATGCAGTTTACAGATACTATACACTTTACTGGCGTTATGCAGTTTACAGATACTATACATTTTACTGACGTTATGCAGTTTACAAATACTATACACTTTACTGACGTCATGCAGTTTACCGACACTATACACTTTACTGACGTTATGCAGTTTACAGATACTATACAATTTACTGACGTTATGCAGTTTACAGATACTATACACTTTACTGACGCCATGCAGTTTACCCACACTGTACACTTTACTGACGCTTTGCAGTTTACCCACACTTTACTGAAGATATGCAGTTAACCGACACTATACATTTTACTGACGCTATGCAGTTTACCGACACTATGTTACCGACACTTTACCTTTTACTGACGTTATGCAGTTTACCGACACTATACACTTTACTGACGTTATGCAGTTTACAGATACTATACACTTTTCTGACGCTATGCAGTTTACCCACACTGTACACTTTACTGACGCTTTGCAGTTTACCCACACTGTACACTTTACTGGCGTTATGCAGTTTACCGACACCATACACTTTACTGGCGTTATGCAGTTTACAGATACTATACACTTTACTGACGTTATGCAGTTTACAGATACTATACACTTTACTGACGCTATGCAGTTTACCCACACTGTACACTTTACTGACGATTTGCAGTTTACCCACACTTTACTGAAGATATGCAGTCAACCGACACTATACATTTTACTGACGCTATGCAGTTTACCGGCACTATACACTTTACTGACGCTATGCAGTTTACAGATACTATACACTTTACTGACGTTATTCAGTTTACAGATACTATACACTTTACTGACGTTATGCAGTTTACAGATACTATACACTTTACTGACGTTATGCAGTTTACAGATACTATACACTTTACTGACGTTATGCAGTTTACAGATACTATACATTTTACTGACGATATGCAGTTTACCAACAATATACACGTTACTGGCGCTATGCATTTCAAATCCAATGTCACATCCCTTGCCTGGGATGCATCAAAATGCATCCTGTCCTAACTGCATCCTGTATGTTGTGGGTGGATGAGTAGTGACATTTGCAAACAGTTTGGATCCTGATGAGACGCCGAGTAACAAGTCTCCTCGGGTATCCAAACTGTGTGGTACTCCGACATCGATCTTGAAAGTAAACCAACTGTGACAACTGAAGTCGATGACATTTTCTATCGACGAAAGTTTGCTCAGCAGGCTAAAATCGGTTTTGGAGACAGGTGGCTGCTTAATGCAGGGTAAAAGTCATGCAGAAAGATCCTAGAGAAACTTTCTGTATGACTTTCACCCTGCATTGAGCAGCCACCTGCCTAGAGTATCTAAATTCTTCTCTACTAGAATTCCTATTTAGAGGGGGTTTACAGTATATTAAACAGACCACATGGTGAGTGGGTAAACTGGCGTTTCCGTACCGTGAAGAAAAATATTAAATATCATCTGATCTGGGTCGACATTGTTTGTTTTCGAATATTTCAAATTTAATGTACTTGACCGTCTAACAACTGATGGATTACTCAACAATAAACACGTCAACCCGTATACCAGCATCCTGATAAAATAAACTGCCACTGACCTAGGTCAACACAATTTGTCATCCGCCTGATTTGATAGTAACACGCCAATCGCTAATAGCAGTACAGACCATGATAAAAGGTCATAGTATGTAAGCTGCAACTCACCTATAGGTCTTCACTATACGTCATTCGCCTGATTGGACATTAACCCATTACCTAATAGGCTATTTTTAGATCCTATCTCTTTAAATAAATCTACCGAAAAGGAGCACTAACAAGAAAAAAAAGGAAATGGTTTCACAAAGTGACTTTTACAGAGTCGTCAAAAGTCGTCAATATAAGGGAATGGGTTAATAGTTGCTATCTCTCCAACAATGCACATACCCTGATAGTGTTGTATTTTTATAAACTATCGTCATTTGCGATAAACAACTCTAAAATTGAGATTTTCTCTCATTTATTCAAACACTATTAGAATGTCAAACAGCCCCTGATGAGGCTCCAAGTTAGTACATTTCTCATCTGAATTAACAGTATAGAATGGTTGTCTTCTGTTCTCCAGGTCTCTATTAGACTTGTCCGATACCAGCCTAGAGTCTTCCGACCTGAGCGCGCTGGTGGACGCACTTTACGCCAAGGTTGGTATAAAGCCTGGGGCCCAGATGACACTGTCCTCCTTCAAGAAAATATTCGCAGGAGACTACGAAAAAACGCTAGGCAACGCCACCCTGCAGTTACCGGGTATGATATTACAGAAAATCTAGCTAATACGACCACTCAAAAAGAGTCTAATTCTGAGTCTAACTCCTGTAGGAACTTTCTGTATCACTTTTGCCCTTCATCAAGCATCTATCAATTTATACATCATGAAGTGACTTTATCGAGACTTCACAACAGCAGGTGTTAAGTGCTTGTGTGGCGGCCGTAAAACGTCGCCCCGTACTTCATTCTCAGTGTTGTTATACCTTCTGATCCTTCGAGATCATGAATTTCAGTACTTCTTGTTCTGAAAATTGAATACCGCTTAAGCCGGTGCTAGGGGTGTGAGCACTTTCAATTACTGTTCATGAACAGACTCAATAAAACCGAGTCTGCAATTTTCTCTTTTTGTGTTACAATTTTTGCTCTCGGGGGATCACCTCCCTTCAGAATTTATTTAGAATGTGTGACTCGTTCACATAATGAGCTCATTGCACTTTACCAACAACGTGTACCTGGAGTATCTGCCCAATATACTTTAGAATATCTTTAACCCCCTCGCTGCCAAATAAATTTCGTTTACTAAACTTATCGTCAGCTTCAGTTTTGTAAGTGGGATTCTCTTCAGTTTCTTCCAAAAATCATAAACAGAGGCCAAACAGTTTGGATCCTGATGAGACGCGAGTAACGCGGCGTCTTGTCTGGGTCTGTTGCAAAGATTATCACGGTGTCGCTTAACCCTTTCCTCCATTAAAACGCCTTTCTAAGCCTTTGCAAACAGAGTAGACCCAGATCAGACGACTCCTATAGGAGCCGTCTGACCAGGGTCTGCTCTGTTTGCTTATGCTATGATATAGTTATGATTCTACAGTTTCTACTATAGCGAAACACTCCTGTGTCAATGTGTCGTCATCAAAATTAGTCTAATTAATATTCATGTCGTCATCATTTATTTCATAAATATTCATGGGGTAAATGGTTATGACAGCGAAACTGTAAACTTCAACTGGAGTCCATGAACTGTCAAGTAGCGTCTTGAAAGCAGTGATTTGATATACGCTACTACAGAAGAAACCTGTTCTAAGCGACCATCCATTTATTGAACACAGGGATCTTAAAAAGCAGGTGGTTGCTTAATGCTGGGAAAAAATAATGCAAAAAGGTCCTATAGGAACTCTCTGCGTTACTTTTGACCTGCATTAAGCTACCACCTGCCTTACAGACCCGTTATCATACCCCCTTTTGATGGTCACTTAAGACAGGTTCCACTGTACATAACTTCAATGATATGTTTACTCTTTATTAACCTTTCTCTCGCTATTTCTGATCTGACTTTCATTTGTTAACAACAACTCGGCATCTCATCTCGGCATCTCATCAGCAAATCCAATTGTTTGACACTCGGTCAATAGTTTCACAAAATGTTGATTTAGTTGGAGTTTGTCAAAACTGCAACAACATCTAAACTGGAGCTGGCACTCTTTATTCACAGCGGGCTAAGGTTTAACACTTTGAACCCGATCCAATTACAGTGAACCACTCTAATGCGACCACCTAAAAGAGGTATAATTCTGGGTGATAGAGGCAGGTGGTAGCTTAATGCAGGACAAACGTAATGCAGAAAGCTCCTAGAGGAGCTATCTGCATTACTTTTGTCCTGCATTAAGCAACCGCGTGCTTATAAAGATGTTTATTCATTGAGTGGACGCAATAGAGAGGTTCTAATGCACAGTAAAACCTCTCTAATGCGACCACTTAAAGACTTTATAAGCAGATAGTTGCTTAATACAGGACGAAAGTAATGCAGAAAGAGCTTTCTGCATAACTTTCGTCCTGCATTAAGCTACCACCTGCCTCTGTAACCCAGAATCATGCTCCTTTTTGGTGGTCGCAGTAGCAGGGTTTTACTGTACATTATGAGTGTACACAGTGAACCATGAAGAGAAATGTGTAAACCTTGATATGACACACATGAGTTTTAGCCGTTTACTCCAAGAATATTCATGCAAGTTATATTGATTATGGGCATTAATTAGATGCATGTTTAGATGGCGTATGAACACACACATACAGTAAAACCCCTCTATAACGACCATTAAATTGTGTAAAATAAGTTGGTATTTAGGACAGGTGGTTACTTAAAGCAAGGTGAAAGTAAAACAGAACGCTCCTATAGGAGCGTTCTGTTTTACTTTCACCTTGCTTTAGGAGCGTTCTGTTTTACTTTCACCTTGCTTTAAGCAGCCACCTGCCTTTAACACAAAATATTTGATGATGTTTAGTGGTCGCTATAGAGAGGTTTTACTGCATTTTGACATGGAAGACACTGTAGTATCAGATATATACTATTCATACAGTAGCCATCTGATTAAAAGGAGTATTTATTATGTATAGGGTAAATATCATTTATCATGGATGACATCTACATAATACCCTTTCGCGTATACCCCGTGCCATATCACTGTCCTAGGTGTACTGATACATCGGCTGGTCTGATGAACTGATTAATATTACTACAGAGCGCATTATTTAATCATTTACTCCATGAATATCCATGTAAGACATAATGACATCATGAATAACAAATAGATTACTAGATTTGATTGTTTGACTATAGAGCAGAAACTGTAGAATGGTATCTATATTATTTTATATGCAATAAGAGCAGATCCTGATCAAATGGCTCGTGTTTGCAAAGGCGTTGACAGCTGTCTGAGTAAAACGTTTAAATGTTGATTTCGTCATTGCAGGGCAAAAGCACAAGCACAAGCTAGAAGAATCGTTCAGCGTCCGTAGAAAGACGTTCATGCACTCCTTTGGGTAAGTCGAACAATTGGGCGAGCCAGTTTATGCCAGGGCACGAGTAGGCAGTGTAGATTCTGAAAACAAAACTCTGATCAGAGTATATGGTGTTTGCTTCACACATTATTTCCAAAAGCATATTTAAATCATTCGACTTGTTAAAGTGACGTGTGACAAACTGCTTTGATCTGCAAATACCGAGACATTTAGGATCAACGCGAGACTGTTGACCGTTTGGTAGTCAGTCGTTACTACGAGTATTCTAGATTATATGCCGATACTCTCGAAATATGAAGTGAATCAAAGCTGCTTTCAAATCAGTACCGATAATGTAATCATAGTTTCGTTCGCTATGATGTGACGAGTTAAACCCCTTTAATCGAGCATCCGAGTGTATATGTACATTACAGCCCCGATAGTTCGAACACTAAAACAAACATCATTATAAGCCTTTAAGACAGGTGACAGCTTAATGCAGGATGAACGTCATACAGAAAGCTCATCTAGGAGCCAGGTGACAGCTTAATGCAGGATGAACGTCATACAGAAAGCTCATCTAGGAGCCAGGTCACAGTTTAATGCAGGGTGAAAGTCATACAGAAAGCTCATCTAGTAGCCAGGTGACAACTTAATGCTGGGTGAAAGTCGTGAAGAAAGCTCCTCTGGAAGCCAGGTGACAGCTTAATGCAGGGTGAAAGTCATACAAGATACAAGAAGCTTTATTTAGAGTCGGTTATGTGGAACATAATAACATTAGCTTTATAGCTATTTTCCGACAAACAGAACATGTAAAAATAACAGTTAATCAGTAAATAAAAGAACATATCCTCTAGGGGCTTTCTGTATGAATTTCTTCCTGCATTATTAAGCAGCCTTAAAATAGCACCAATTCTTCAATTTAGAAGTAAAATAGATACTATTCAAATGATGCAGTTTGCGACTCTTCTGTTGAATATATTCACCGGTTGTTTTTCCGTTTTCTCTTAGTAAACTGGTTGGACTGATGAATATTATATACAGTAAAACCTCTCTATAGCGACCACTAAACATCATCAAATATTTTGTGTTAAAGGCAGGTGGCTGCTTAAAGCAAGGTGAAAGTAAAACAGAACGCTCCTATAGGAGTGTTCTGTTTTACTTTCACCTTGCTTTAAGCAACCACCTGTCCTAAATACCAACACAATTTAGTGGTCGTTATAGAGAGGTTTTACTGTACATGTATACATTTCTGTCTATGATAGCGGGGACGATGAATCTGAGAACAAAAGTAACTTGTTGCGGACAAAGACCAGGGTCAACATACGTGCTAAACAGTCGAAGACTCCGACAGAAGGATGGAGGAAGCAAATATATACATTCACTAAATACATTGAGAACTACCGTCGCCAGATTTTCTGGATAACTCTCTACACACTAGTTACCATCGGAATATTTGTAGAAAGGGCTGTCTGTAAGTACTGGATGGACTGGCAGGATTGTGCTTGAATGTTTTATGAACCTTATGCAATTGTTTCCCCTTTCCCGTTTTCTTGCTTTGGGTTTTCAATTTCTGTTTGACCTTTTCCGTCCTGTTTCTTATAGTATACAATGTGTCTAGTAGACATTTTATTTCTGTCTTTGCTACTTTTTAAGCCCAGCATTGGCTTACTTTTGTCGTTGGAAAACATGTTCAGGATATAAAACGATTCCTTGATTTCGACAAGTATTGAAATAAATATAAACATATTTAGTGTACAACTCCTATCTCATTAAGCGAGGCCTGGCTGGCTTTCCAAACAGCTGTGATCCAGATAGACATCGAGTAACCCAGTGCTTGAAAAAATCCGAATTAAGTATCCTTGCACCATTTCAGAATTTGAGGTAATTTTATTGCGGAATATGTGCTAATAAGTCTGTTGTTAGAGTTTGCTTTCGATGTCGATATGCCAGGGCTGGTCATTCAGAATATATTTACCATTTCAATGCTGAATTCTCAGAGTGGAATAACTATAGAGTCCACTCAGTATGAAAAATTTAAACGTGCTTTAGGAGTATGAATGACAAACAGTGCCGACCCTGGGTCAGAGGGCCAGGAAAAGGTTTTTTATCTATATTCCCCAACCCTTTGTTGTACGTCCAAAGGGCCGACGTTAACGAAAACACTGCCACGTTGCTGTCAAATCAGCACCTCCCAGTAACAGATAATTATATAACCCCAGCTATGTATGTCGGACTTGTGAACGCATATATAGTACAGGAAGAGTTTGGCCCTAACCCCAGCTATGTATGTCGGACTTGTGAACGCATATATAGTACAGGAAGAGTTTGGCCCTAACCCCAGCTATGTATGTCGGACTTGTGAACGCATATATAGTACAGGAAGAGTTTGGTCCTAACCCCAGCTATGTATGTGGGACTTGTGAACGCATATATAGTACATGGAGAGTTTGGCCCTAACCCCAGATATGTATGTGGGACTTGTGAACGCATATATAGTACAGGAAGAGTTTGGCCCTAACCCCAGCTATGTATGTCGGACTTGTGAACGCATATATAGTACAGGAAGAGTTTGGCCTTAACCCCAGATATGTATGTCGGACTTGTGAACGCATATATAGTACAGGAAGAGTTTGGCCTTAACCCCAGCTATGTATGTGGGACTTGTGAACGCATATATAGTACAGGAAGAGTTTGACACTAACCTTAGCTATGTATGTGGGACTTGTGAACACATATATAGTACAGGAAGAGTTTGGCCCTAACCCCAGCTATGTATGTGGGACTTGTGAACGCATATATAGTACATGAAGAGTTTGGCCCTAACCCCAGATATGTATGTGGGACTTGTGAACGCATATATAGTACAGGAAGAGTTTGGCCCTAACCCCAGCTATGTATGTCGGACTTGTGAACGCATATATAGTACAGGAAGAGTTTGGCCTTAACCCCAGATATGTATGTCGGACTTGTGAACGCATATATAGTACAGGAAGAGTTTGGCCCTAACCCCAGCTATGTATGTGGGACTTGTGAACGCATATATAGTACAGGAAGAGTTTGGCCCTAACCCCAGCTATGAATGTGGGACTTGTGAACACATATATAGTACAGGAAGAGTTTGGCCCTAACCCCAGCTATGTATGTGAGACTTGTGAACGCATATATAGTACAGGAAGAGTTTGGCCCTAACTCCAGCTATGTATGTTGGACTTGTGAACGCATATATAGTACAGGAAGAATTTGGCCCTAACCCCAGCTATGTATGTGGGATTTGTGAACGCATATATAGTATAGGAAGAGTTTGGCCCTAACACCAGCTATGTATGTTGGACTTGTGAACGCATATATAGTACAGGAAGAGTTTGGCCCCTAACCCAAGCTATGTATGTGGGACTTGTGAACGCATATATAGTACAGGAAGAGTTTGGCCCTATATAATTGGACGAATACTACTTCGAAACACTACAAAAACAACAAAACGAAAACTATGAAAAAGACACTGTTGTAAGAAACCTTAAATTACTTACATCACAGCAGTTTGGTTTCAGGTGAGATATCGAGATAGGATCCAATTCATTTGGCTTGACACCCTAGCTGTATTGGGGGTGGGGTATCAAATACTTATGTCTTTCGCTACCAAAAACGCCAGAAAGCGAATCGCACAGCTTTCTGGAAAGGGCGAATCTGTGACAATCTTTGAAAACAGTTTGGATCCAGATTAGATGCATAGCTACTCACTCTCCCATCATGATTAAGACTGCTTGACACCTCACTTATTTTTGGAAAGAAAAGTTCATTCTGATACTATATCAGACGACAATGTGTGCAGACGAAAACTATTTGGCGCCAACGAGTTAACCCTTTCCTTCATACATGTATAAACGCGTTTTCACTCCTTTGCAAACAGAGCCGTCTGATCAGCGTCTGATCTGTTTCTTTTGAAATTATAATATATCTGACTCTATAGATTCTGTAAATACCAAAACATTATGTGTACACATGGCGTTATGAAAATAAATTAGTAAATATTCAAGATGTCATTATTTTTAAAATGAATATTCAACAGGGAAAGGGTTAAGAGAATACATTATTTCCTACTGTTGACAGTTTGCTCAGCTTGCTAAAGGTTATATGTATTATTTGCTGACTAGATTATTCGTTCGAGCGTGAACACGTGGGTCTTCGACGAGTAGCCGGCTACGGCGTGACGGTAACGAGAGGGGCGGCTAGCGGCATGATGTGGACCTACTCATGCCTTCTGTTAACTATGAGCAGGAACGTCATCACCTTCCTCAGGGAAACATTTTTACACACGTTCATTCCTTTCGATAGCGCGCATGCATTCCATCAATACATTGCTGCGTTGGCACTAGTGTTCACAGGTAAATCATATTGTACTTAACCCTTGTCGTGCTGAAACATTCATGTCTGCCAAAACTCTGATATGTTGCATTTTTTACTTACTTTCGATTCGTAAAAGCATTTGAGAAACTGTTGACCAAGTGACTAATAGATTGGACCCTGATGGGATGCCGAGTTACTTGGCTAATCATCTGGACCAAAGCTGTTTGGTCAGGTCGCGCTGAGCATGATAAAGTTTAATGTATTGTATCTTTTAGATATATCCTTTATATCCTTGAAACAGGAGACATGTATGATTTTGCAAAAGTAAAACATTCAATTTTTAAAAAGGTCTTTATGGATTACTCGATTTTGAATTGGCATTAAAGTAGTTGGACAAATATGAGCTCGTCAGAAATATATTAATATATAACTTATATAGATATAAACTCAAGTTAGCACGTTTCATACAACTGACAAACTCAGTTACTTATCGATATGACGCTATCCACTGCTACAATAAATTCCCTCTAAACAGATCGTTCAAATTAGTACACATGCCGATCTTTAAGACATGTGGCATCTTTATGCATGGTGTAAGTCATGCAGAAAACCCCCAAATGGAACATGCTGCATGACTATCACCCTGCATGTAGCAGCAGCCTCCATAAAAAGTCTAAAAAAATGTTTACCAAAAGTCCGCTTTAATGCGGTTTCAACGTATTTATACTTCTACAAGTACAATAAAAAATTCTCACACCAGGTAAACATGGCTAACACTAAACAATACATTAGGTGTATAAATAATACACATTTCCCTTGTGAAATTTAAACTATTTTTCTGCATTACGTACCATTTACCTTTTGTTTCAGTAACGCACTGTATTGGCCATGGTATAAATCTCTATCATATCTCAACCTGGGCCTCTAACGACCTTAACTGTGTCTTCCGGGAGTACTTCAGGGCGTACGTATAGCGCTTTTGTTGTTTTGAAGCTTGCTTTTAAAAAGTTCTATATGATGTTGTAATGTGGTAAAAGTTTATTTGGGCATCTGCTGAATCTGACGTGATTAACCATTTCCTTCATATAAACGCGTTTTCACGCATTTGCAAACAGAATAGACCCAGATCAGACACTCTGTTTGCTAATGGAATTTGATAGATTATTTATTTACTTTCTAAAATGGCTATAATGTTACATCTTGCATATTTCATTATATTAGTATTCTGTCTATAAATATTCAGTAAGTATTGAAATTTGTAATAAACATAGGACAGGAAAAGGGTTACTGGTCGATGGACACATTCGTGATAAGTTTTGAATGTAGGATCCAGATGATGTTCTGATTTATTCCGAATTCAGTAGACAATACCTACATGACTGAACATTTTCTAATAAATTGAATAAAGAGAATATTTGAAATTCACGCAGAGTGGAAGGTTAGCGATGGATGATTTCAGACAGAGTGTCAGGGTAGCAATGGATGATTTCAGACAGAGTGGAAGGGTAGCGATGGATAATTTCAGACAGAGTGGAAGGGTAGCAATGGATGATTTCAGACAGAGTGGAAGGGTAGCAATGGCTGATTTAGTGTTCACTGGAATAGCTAGTACTGTACGTATGATGAATAGAGTTATTTCTCTTTATCAAATCTATTGTTTCCTTTTTGCCATTTAATTAAATATTTGACTACAGAAATGTCAAATCGGTTGATCCTCATCTTACTGTAGAACATGCCGTGTTGTCAGTTTATTGGTCTGCTGTATGTACCAGAGGTGCCCTGCTAATTTTTGAACAAAACTTAAATAACAGTAAAATCTCCCTAAATACATTTATTTAACAAATGCTCAATATGGGACCCGTGGCAGTTGTATATCATCCTACACCGCTTTGGCCATGCTCTCATGGTTTCCAGGTCTACTTTGCACCACTTGTCCTTAAGAACTATTTTGAGGCCAACAAGCGCGTTTATTTGTCGTTTCTGCAAACAACGTTTACGCACACCTAGATACCAAAGCTCATCGCGGCAGCATCAGGGGAATTCAATTCGGCATCCATTCTTCGGGCTTTATGAAGTGATCGTTTCAGCTCTTGGGGAAATCCAGCGTATGTTTAGATGTGTGACTAGAGACACTGTCCTGATAAACTGTCATTGCTTTCGGCCCTTCTGGAAACAGTCTATGAACCTCTTTCTCTGGAATAGCTTCATACCTTTGTTAATGTAATACTCAGAACTCATGTTGGTTCCTTTATCGATAAAGCTAATGTCCGTTTTGCCTCTAGAAGATACACCAGTCCAAACATCGAAGCCGCAGGCAAAATCATCGCGTTTAACAAACTAAAGTAAAATATAGCTCCATCAGAAGTGACAAATACATTTCAGAAAAACCTCAAGGATCTGGCTCTGCACTTCTAGATTTGTGGCATTGTTGAGTTGGGAACTTTGCAACGTTTTCGTAGTTTTGCTTCTAAAATTTCCTTGATAACTTTGGATATAGTTTCCTTGGACATCACTAGTTTCAATACCATCTCTCTCTGAGTTGGCGGGTTCTTTTTGACGATCAAAAGACCAACCTTGCATATAATATCCGGCGTGGCTACCGTAGGTCGTTTCATGACCTTTGTCCTTGTAGCACCGTCAATGGTCGAATTCAAACACAATTTGATAGCGAATGTTCCTTATGGAGCCCAAAGAAATGCTATTACCCTGTGGCCCCTTATGAATGCTTCTGTAAGTATGATTAGCCTTCAGAAGCCCTAAATGTGTCATAAGTTTTCTACGTACCATTTTAAAAACCAGGTAAAACTTGCAAATAAACTCAAGTATAATATATAACACAGCTGATAACATACACACACCATCGACCATCTCGTGCATGTACTTGACAGCGCATGATTTTCTTTTGTTCAAAAATAAGCTGGCACCGCTCGTATAAATATACAGGTAAACCAAGCTCAAGTTCGAGTTTGACCCGTGAGCTTTGACCTTCAGGACGAGTCCGCCCGTAGAGGTAAAACGCGTCACAAATCATGTATTTGTTCCGGAGTTACCTGTGGTTATACAGACAAGTAATAAGCATATACAGTAAAACCTCTCTATAACGGCCACTAAATTAGGAGCGTTCTGTTTTACTTTCACCTTGCTTTAAGCAGCCACTTACACAAAATACTTGATGTAATTTAGTGGCCGATATAGAGAGGTTTACTGTATCTACTAATACTGCACGATTAATACGAGCTTCTTGTTACAACCATTATCCACTTACCCATAAATTAGAATGGTTGCAACTTCTATGAATAGAAAAGTGCAGTCACGGCTCAGCGCTCGAAATCGAACTATATTAGCAAGAAGGAGTGACCTGTCGTTTTTATTTATAGATGACCCGTAGATTGGGATAATACCACTATTGTATTAGGTGGGCTCAGCATTGCGCTATTTGATTTAATCAGTACAATGTATAAGCAATTTAAAAGTTTACATAACAGCACACAAATACATGGCCAGGCAACATAACATAATTTAGTAAGCCGCCACATATTATGTACTGGGCTTTGGTCTAATGCATATGTTCCTGGTCTTGCAAACTGAGGGTCGTGGGTTCGAATCCCACGCTATGCTTTTTTAAAGAATACATATTTGCTATTTGCATTCATCTTTTTAATTTTTATTCTTTTTCAATTATATGTCAATATTTTGTTATTAATTATTATATGCCATATTTATTGTTGTTTTGTATGGACAGTATTTTAATAAAAAATATTTGCTACTGGTCAGTATCGAACTCGAGACCCGCTGCGTGCAAGCCCAGATACATATCCATTGCACCAAGACAACTGTGCTGAAGAGATGCGACTTGCTAAGTTATTTAAAAATAAAGAAGCACCGTAGTCACTTTATTTTGTTTACATTAGGGTAGGTCATGTTTTGTTCCAAAATAAGTTGGTCTATATGTACAGGTAAAATTAGATCTTATGGCACACCTTTTGTTATCAATGTTTACAAATACAGGTATAAACACTGTATAATGCCCAGGTGGCCGCTATAATAGTTTGGTTCGAATGTTTTGTTTTTATTGTTTTATATTTGGAATGGGTAGTTTTGTTTTTTCATATGTTTTGATGGGCGTATACATATTTTTTTTTCTTGAGACCACTGTTACAGGTATGTTTTGTTTACATTTTAAGTAGGTTATGTTGGTGTGCCATAAGATCTAATTTGGACTGTATAAGTAAACAACGAGCAGTGAGCCAGGGAATCAGCATTCTGTCAGCATGAGACCATCGTGATTTTCCCCTTTTCAATCCATACAATCTTCTACACAACAAAAGTACAATATCTTAGATGGACTGCAGCAATGCCGACACCCCTAAATCGTGGAACGTACCAAAATGTAAAGTACATTCACGGCTCACTGCTCGTTGTTTACCTATACATTTAGCTAATTTTTTATTATTGTTATTTTTTGTGGGGGGTGTTAATTATTGGGCGAATTGTATATAGGTTGGATCTCTTTGGATAATCCAAACTATTGGCACATAACATATAGATAGCTACAGTAGAACCTATGATAAGCGGGTAGCAACAAGCGGTCTAATTACGGGTCTTTAATCTAAGTGGCAGCTTAATGCAGGTCAAAAGTAATGCAGAAAGCTCCTGTATTCTGCGTTACGTTTGGCCTGTGTTCAGCATCCATCTGCTTTTTAAGACTTATATGTTGAGTAAATGAATGGCCATTTAGGACACGTTCTACCGTATTAGCAGGGAAGGGGTTATACGTGGTAAGTTTAAAAGTTAATACAATATTTAGAGCATAGTTAGTATGTTGGTAGTTGCCATGGTATCGCCTGAATATCTTAAAAGAATATAGACGTACCAGATGAAAAACGCTTCAGTATTATTATGTTTATTCGTTCAAAACCCTTATACTGAATCCTGTCTACTCACACAGTAGTTGGGCATCCAACTGAGGAAAATGTGTCGAGCCATGGCATGAAATAGTAGAATTTGGCATGCACTGGATATGTAATATTTGATGTCTAAGTATTCAGAAACTGCCCATGCCACCTGAAATTTTGCCCTTGTTTCTCTTAATTAGGTCAAAGGTCAACTAAGTGCATATTTTATATACGTTATTTGAGAAATCATTATATATTTATCAATTTTAGGTGTAAAATAACAAACATGGTACCAAAATGAAGGTTAAACATTGGCCTTTAATTTGAACTTACTTTGTGTAAAATATATTATTTGAATATTCATGAATATTAATGAGAACATCCAAAAAAGTAAAAAATCGTTAAAATCAACATGTAACGATGATACATGTTGTCATGTCTTCACCATTGTTGCTATTTAACAAGCATAAATGACATCAAAAATAAAGGTTAGACAGAATGCTACTGGAACGAATAACTACATGCAGTCATACCAGCTATACATTATGCACAAGTACTTCTTAAAGTAAAGGTGGGTGGGGTAAATGTACACGTAAACAAAACTTTCAGTTCTGTTTAAAGTAACTAATTAATTCACTATATTTGTATGGATATTTGCTGGATTGGTACAAATAACACCGTCGCAAACACATGTTAGTGTGCTTTTTAAAACTGCTTTGAAGCATTTACAGAGAATAGATAAATTTGCACTTGGTTTTGCACCCATAACTTGTTTAATGCATGCACCAGGTGCAGTTGGTACATTTCCAAACCACTTATAAGGGTTCGGCACCATCTTGCTATGCGTTAGTATCCATAGCATTAATTTCTACATCTATCAGCTCAGATTCATCCATATACCAGCTTGATAGTTTGCTCTAGCAATTTTCAGTTCTAATGCATCCTTTGTTGGTGGATGCAGTTCAAGTGTTTTCTTAACTTAACCATATTGTGAAATTCTTGCATCATCAATGGATTCTCCATTGGCATCAAACATCAAACGTCTGTGCCTTGTATGACCATACACCTCTTCAAATATCTGAAAGCAGATCGGGCATGTAAAATATTTCTTCTTTCCGATTCGAGTGAAAGCAAGGGTTGCCTCACATCCAGTTATTGCATGAAACCCAAAGATGTTCCGGCAGACATCTTGAGATAACTTGCGGAAAATACAATTTTGTTTTCTTGGAGGTTCCAGCCCTCATCCAGTTTCATTGCCTTATAAAAGTCCAAGATGGTGGTATCAGTACAAGCAGTACATCAAAAGATTGGCATTTGACAACTATCCAGCCTTGAAGGCATGCAAGACAATCCATGTATCCTACTCATCATGATTTGATGGCAGACGGGACACTTCATGTATGCACTTGCCTTGACTGAAGGTATTCCAATGCATCTGTTGAATACTGCAGTACTAATATACTACATCAACTTTGTGTTTGTGGCTTCTTCTTCTGCTTCTTATTTTGTTGAGCTTGGCCGCTTTAAAGCAGGCTACTCACACCATTGTGATATGCACGTAGGTGAGGGAGGGTCCAACGTTCAAATTGAAACAAAACCCAACAGGTTAATACATTGCAAACAGAAGAATATTACATGACAGCTGAGACCCCAGCCTGGAAAGTTGGGAGCTATCACCTGGTGTTATGGTAGCTTGTTCCAGATGATATAGACAGCAGAGTAAAAGCAATATTCCTATAGGAACTTGGTCCTGCAAAACCATGGAACGAATCTTAAGGAGTGTCCTCTTGTAGGTGAACCGTGAGGGCATCAGAAGGTGGGGTGTCAGCTGCAACAAAATCATTTACGGACCTAAAGCACATCGCGGCTTTTACTTTTTTCTGCCTCTGTTTGAGCAAATCATGTTGAGCATGGCACAAACGCCGCGTCTTCTGCAATAATTCAAATAACAAATCTGGCAGCTTTATGTTGGCCCATCTCCTCACGATTTGTCATAGCCTTGGTATGTGGGTCCAAAACACAGGATGTGTACTCAACCTGCAGACTGATCCTGGGGTTTGTAACATTCCTCCTTGGTTGATTTTTGGCAGGATCCAAGGTTCCTACTTAGAAAGGCTGTGGATCAGTTTTCCTTCTTTATGACCATATTGACATGGGCTTTCCAAGACAATTTAGAAGACAGTAGCATCCCAAGATATTTTGCCTTCTTTGTTGTCTTCCGTCTCTTGCTATGAACAGTATTATTGGTCTCTTTGTGTGTCCGCTTGCTGATGATAAACAGGACCTAGCACTTCTCTGCATTGAACCCAGTCCCTTCCCTTTCATATACACTGTCGATGTCGTTCTGAAAGACGTCTGCATCTGCTATTGACTCAGCACAAAAGTGATGCGTCCGCAAAGAGTCGACAGGGAGAGCATAGGAATTCCGGGTGGTCATCATTGCCTATGAGGGAAAGGAAAGAACTGTGAATGGCACATTGATGAACATCGGATGTTATCGGTACTGGCTAGGAAGAAACACCTTCCAGCGTGATAAGTTGGATATAATCAAGCATTTTGCAATACACATCCTAACGTTGGAGCTTAAGCAGCATGTGTCTAAGACACTTTGTCAAATGTTTTGGAAACGTCTAGCAAGATTGCGTCAATCTGATGGGACTGATCCAGACCTGACACAAAGTCATTGACCATATTGATCACTTTGTCTCACAGAAGCGCTGCTTCCTGAGGCTATCCTGGCATTGGCTGATGATGTCATGGTACTAAGTAAAACCAGGTTACTGTGTATGATGTATTCCATGATCTTACATGTAACACAAGTTAGAAATACAGGCCAGGAAAGGGGTTATTCTGGACCATTTGTTTTGTAAATAGGATTAATGTGACAGTCTTCCAATCACTGGGGACTTTATCCTGGTTGAGAGGCCTGGAAGATCACAGCAAGAGCAAGAGCCAGGGAATGTGCCACTTCTTTCAAGAACCTTGATAAGATGATAGCTTGGTGGAGATTAATACCCTTCAGAGCCTTGCAGACACTATTTATCGTGACATGAAAAGGAAGGGCATCCGAATAAGGCACAATGGAGAGATAGGTCCTCATGTGTAAAGACAGAGATCTAGTGGTTCGGTATTTTAACATTGGTTTGTGTATCAACATTATTAATGTCATCATTCTTCAGTGGGGTTACTCCCGAGCTGTCACATTTTTTCTTCATAACGAAAGTGTAGAGCTTCGTACAGCTGGTTCTGTCACTATGCCAATCACATACCCATCATGAGCTTCCTTGCACTTCTTCTTTGCAAGTTTTCTGTAGCTCCTTGTATATTCCCAGTTCTTCTGTACCTTGGTACTCAGCACTTTTTTGTATGCACATTTCTTCTTTCATGAGAAATGGCGGGTGGTGGAGTTGCACTATGGCTGGCTGAACCTGGTGGATGTTACCTTAGAAGGGATCACTGATTTGAGGGCGGCTGTGCACATTTTTCTGAGTATATCCAATAGAGTACAGATTGGTGAAGGGGCTGATTTGACAACTGTGCTGCAAACTCAGTCATTTTGATGGGTCATAGAGCATGCGTTGGCCTCCTTCCACAGGTGGACAGGATGTGGGGTAGGCTTCCTTCGCGAAGGAAATATATTTTAGGCAGTACTATGGCATGCTCACTTATTCCGGGTATTGAGGTATATCTGTTAGTGATAGTCTGTGGCAATAACATGTAGAGTCTTGTCATCACGGATAGGGAAGGTTACTCATATCCAGTGGCACTGAATATGTATATGAGTTCATTGTTGAGTGAGAGTGGGTACCTATGGCCAGTAATTGTTAAAATGGCCGATCAATTTCCTGCAAATGTCGAAAGGGTTTTGTCATAAGTACTGCTGGTGTGAGTAACATATATCAATTCATTATGTAAAAACATCGCCATACTCACCAGGAGCTATGGCGTTTATATCACTAGTGATACAGACAGCTAATATAAGGTGTGTACAACCAAACAGACCATTATTACACTGAGACTATGGCAATAAGAGACTAATATTCTGGCATTTTTATTATCATCTCTAAATGATACATCTGCGCGAAGAGGTACATCTGCATGAAGAGGTACTATAACTTGCACAGATTTGCATCAACGTTATAATTATACTTATGATAATGTACTGTAAATGTATTTAAAACGATGTTTTCCGAACTTGCAATCATCACAGGTCACTCAAATCTTCCTTAAATGTGCCATAAATAGTTCTATACTTACTGTGGAGACATTGCTAAGAAATTAAATGCAAAACAAAGTGTCGAAATTGTCAAAATTACGGTTATTTTATATTAGATAGAGATTGTATTACCTGTTTGCACTCATTTGACCGCTGACCTAGTTTTTGACTTTCAAAGAGGGTTTTGTCAGTGGCATGGACCAGAACCACAAATGATTAGTATCTGGCAACACAATTATGGTATTCAAACATTTCTACTAAAAAATGCCATGGACCTCGAAAAATAAGCGACTTTTTACACCTCGGATTGCCAACTACAGTACAGATTTGTAAAACAGCTGTGATATGTTTAAATACTAATTTATCAATTTGTTGCAGTACTGACGAGCTTGCTTCATTCCATTACTGGGCCTGGACGACAATAACAGGTAGGACATGGGGTTTTGTTTTGTTTGTTTGCTTCTAATTATCCAGGAACAGTAAATATTACCCTTAGACATTAATGGTTGGTAATGAAATATTACATGATCCATTATACCAAATCTTTTAAATCGATATTACACCAAAAGTTTGCATAGACAACACAGTGAACCACCCTGAGATACTATGGCAACCTCGGTGTTCACAGTTTATGTAATAGAAGTCATAATTAGTTTATACATTGGTCTAATTTATATCCTTCATAAGAAGGAACTTTCTTTGAAATACAATTAGAGCACTGTTTTGTATAACATTACATTGATACATAAATCTGTAGACCAATTTGATACGACCTCTGTAACTAGTTTGGATCCAGAGTAACAGAGTCATCGGGTGCAAACTGTTTATCGCTCGGACAAGACAGTATCTTTAAAAATATATAGAAGAATTGGAACGGACGACACATTTACAGGAGAACGTTCATTAGTTGTGAAAGGGTTAAACCTTTCGGTGCCAACTTTCTAATTGTCGTCTGCAATCCAAGTTTGTTAAATCATTCAGTAAAATAAGGAAATGAGATAAATAAATGCAAAGGAATAAAGCACAGCTATTGAAATAGAGATTGAGACAAAAAGTGAAGTTCCTGATCAGACGCCACCTTTAGAAGGTGGCGTCTGATCTGGAATTTAAATATATGTCGTGGTGCATTTATGCGACATTGGTAGTGAAAGGGTAATTTTTTGTTCATTGTAATATTCAACTAACATTTCAGGTCTGACTGGTATCGCCCTTACTGTCATCGTGATCATCATGTATGTTTTCGCCATCCCCTACGCCCGGCGGAATCTATTTGGTGCATTCTGGTTCACCCACAGCATGTATATGCTTCTATACATCTTCATGATCATGCACGGATCCGGAAGGCTCGTACAGGCCCCGCTCACTCAAAATTTCCTCATCGGACCACTGGTTGTGTTTGTTATTGATAAACTCATCAGCTTCAGTCGCCGAAAGGTTGAGATCTCAGTAAAAAAGGCCGAATGTCTGCCGTCAGGTATGTACAATTTGAGTACAGTGCACAACATTTTTACAATGTAAAACCTGGTTACATTGTACACCATGTTTACAATAGACAATATATGACATTTTTACAATAAAAACACCATGTTTATCATATCATATCATATACAACAATAATAAAACATGCAACATGTTTACAATATACAAAATGATTACTATGTACACCATTATTACAATGTACAACGTGTTAAATATATACAGCATGTTAACAATAAACACCATACATTCTGATGGTAGAAGATCCTTCGAAAGCAAAAGCTGCAATGTAAAAAGAGAAAATTGCAGACTCGTAAGATACTCTAGTACCGGCTTAAATGGTAATAACATCGAAACTAATGGACCCGAAGGACCAGAAGGTATAACAACACTGAGAATGAATAACGGGGCGACGTTTCACGGCCGCCACACTAGCACTTAGCACCTGCTGTAGTGAAATACATAAATTGTAATAGTAGGATATCATTCGAAAGCAAAGACAGCAATGCAAAACAAAGACAATTGCAGACTGTTTTCAATATACACTATTTTTTCAATGTACAACATTATTCAAATATACAACATTAACGAAACATGCAACATGATTACAATATGCACAATGTTTACACTGTACATCATGTTTACAATATAACATGATTACAATGTACAATATTATTACAGTCTGAACGTGATTACAATGTACAACATGTTAACAATAAACAGCATGTTAACAATAAGCACCATGTTTACAATGTACAATAGTGTTACATTATGCAATGTTATTGAAATATACGACATGACTAAAATATGCAACATGATTACAATATGAACCAATGTACAATATACAATATGATTACCATGTACAACATGATTACTTCGTACAACATATTAACATAATATACCTTGTTAACAATATAGAATATTGTTACGATATACAACATTATAACAATACACAACATTAATGAAATATGCAGCATGATTACAGTGTGCAACATATTTACAATATACAACATACTTACTGTGTACAACATTATAACAATGCATAATATGATTAAAATGAACATCATGTTTAAAATGTTTAATATTATTACTATATACAACATGATTACATTGGACAACATGTTTATAATGTACAATATGCTTACAAGTAAACCATATTTACAATATACCCAATGTTTACAATTTACACCATGTTTACAATATAAAACTTGAATACAATATATTACACTATTAACCTGTGCATCATGTTACAATGTACAACATGATTACAGTGTACAATATGATGACGGCATTATAACAATGTATAACATGATTGCAATATACATAATAATTACAATAATAGCTTGATTGAATGATAGTAGTACAATGCACAGCAGTTTTATAATGTACAATGTGTTTACAATGCACATCATTATTTCATTTGTACCACAAGCTTATAAACTTATTATGTTTACAATGCACATGTTTACAATATACATTTTTACAATGCATAACATATTAACAATGCATATAATGTGTACACTAAACATACTTATAATATACATGTGTACAATATACTTATTTACATTGCACATGCTTACAATATACATGTTTACAATGCAAAACATGTTGACATGGTGCGTTTTTGCAAAATACACACTTACAACTCATAATATGTACAACGTATTTTCAACTACATTGTTGCAATGTTCAACATATTTACAATAAACAACCTTGGAACAATATACAACTTGTTTACAATTAACATTATGTTTACAATGTACAACGTACAACATGTTTGGATGTTCAACATTTTTACAATGCACAACATGTAAACATTTGTGCAACTTCTTACAATGTACACTATGTTTAAATGTATACTATATTGATAACATACATACTGTTTAGAATGTACAACGTACAACATGTTTACAACGTACACATTGTTTACACTATAAAACATTTTTACAATGTATAATATGTTTATAATGGTTTACAATATACAACATGTTTATAAATGTACAGCATGTACATCAGGAATTATCTGTGTTGACATTAGGATATAATTTCGGGATTACAGTATGTGCCTGTCCTGTTATGCTTATCGTTACCTTTTTACCTGACCCGGGTAATCATGGAAATAACGACCGTTTTCAAAATCTATTATAGCGTAACATGAAACTTGATTAAATACCACAGTTAAATATCATGGCAGATGTGCTCGGTTTAACATTCAAGCGTCCGTTGAATTTCGAGTACCAATCAGGGCAGTGGATCCGAATCGCATGCACAGAGCTTGGGGGCAACGAGTACCATCCGTTTACACTGACTTCTGCCCCTCACGAAGAACACTTGAGCCTACACATTCGGGCAGTTGGGCCCTGGACAATGAACATGAGAAAGACTTACGACGTAAACAACAGGGACGGGAAACCATTTCCGAAGGTACTATTAGTGATATAATAATATAACCATCCCAAAATACTGTATGATAAATATTACTTTACGATACTATATCCTATATTTCCTAATTTCGCCAGACTAGACGTTGGTGAACGTTTACGGCGACCATTTAAAATGGATATAAATCTGGATTTAGGACGAAAGTTGAGCAGAAAGTTCCTCAAAGATCTTTCTGTATTACTTTCGCCCGGTATTAAGCAACCACTTGCTTTAATCGATCTCCATATCTGTTTTAATTATGTAGTGGCTATAGACAGGTTCAACAGCAATCATAATTCGGTTGTATAAATATGTAAGTGAATGATGAATCTTGTTTAGAAAGTCAGTCGCTTTTTAAGATTCCGGACTTAATTAAAATGCATATAAGTTCCTTGTAATGTCAGACTGAATTCATTGTTAACATTCGCATAATCGAACATGTCACAGACAAAAAGGATTGATACTGATTTGAATTTCAGTTTATGCACACTAAATGTGCCCTCTGACGCTTTAAAAAATCACACAGTTTGCAATTTTGTTTTCAGGTTTTCATTGATGGACCATTCGGGGAAGGTCATCAAGACTGGTACAGATACAAAGTGGCTGTGCTCGTTGGTGGGGGTATAGGTGTTACACCTTTTGCCTCAATCCTTAAAGACATCGTGTTCAAATCCAAGACCTCCGTTGTCAGGTTCCCGTGCGAGAAAGTGTACTTCCTGTGGGTCACAAGGACCCAGAAGCAATTCGAATGGCTGACGGATATCATTCGAGAGGTGTGTACTCGGTTTTAGAACCCTAAAGTAAAACGTATACACGTTCAACACCGGGAGTTTCTTAAGATGCAAGTCGCCTTCATGACAATAGTAAGGCCAATTATATGCAGTAAAACCTCTATTATCCGAACACTGAAATACGTATTATTATCGGTCATTAAGACTGGTTGCAGCTTGATTCAGGATGAAAGGCATGCATAAAGCTCCGCTGGGAGCTTTCTGCATGACTTCCACTCTGCATTAAGCAGTCCCACCCTAAAAGGGTATAAACTCTTGTATACTAAATTCTCGAATTATCGGGTGTTCAGTGTATCAATTATCGTGTTTCAAAGTATATTTTGACATGCATCCCTAAAATCGATGTTGTTAATACATTTTACACATTTGTTTCGTGCAAGTAGTTCCCTCTTTGTCATTACAGGTAGTACATTGTTACATCTACATGCACAGAGCTTGAGACCGAGTAATTGTCAGCATTGGTGTATGAGGCTTTGTTAGACCATATTCGTTACGAATCACATTCTTAGCACGTGTTACAAACGTGATCCAGAAATAGAGCACATATGCAACACAATTTGTGACGAATGTGATCGATGCCAATTTTGATGTAACATACAATCACATTTGTAACACGTCGAATTTCATACAGAAAAGAAGTCATTATCATTCATCGCAAAAATGAAACCTTGTTCAAATTAAAGGACACTAAGAGGTAATATTTAGTTAATCATATGCACACATTAACAGCATTGCATATGTGCATGTATATGACACGTTTTATCAAAAATGGAAACTCTTCAAATATCCTAAAACATGTTACGAACATGTACATTATATCTTTGAAATGTGCTGCTAACGTGCTAAGGTTGTGAAGCACTGAGGCATGATCCTCAAGAAAATATAATAACATTCTGAAAATGCAGTCCTCCTGCCGAAAAAAAACTTCTAACGGTGGAAAACTTCAAACCATCCGATACGAAACGGTCTCAGTCGCGACCAGGCATTCACCCATTTGCTGTACTTGATTATGTATCTGATTGCAATAAGAGTCCGCTGCCGATTCCAGCTCTTCTGGATAATGTTGTTTGAATATGTAATGGTAAAACAAAAAATTAGGAAAGCAAGCTATTTTCATCATAGGCATATTTTTTAGAATTCTCAACTCTGCAATCTCAGTAGATTCAGTTGCATCTGCAGAGTATACTCCGGGCTCGGTGTCAGTGTTGATCTTTAGCTGGGCATCATTGTTGATACTGGGTTCGGCATCTGTATTCACTTTGACGTCATTGTGTATCTCGCGCGCGGCGTCAGTGCTGATATTGGGTTTTGACTCCATTGTTGGCACCGACCTCTGTGTCAGTGCTGATTTTGGGCAAGGCGTCAGTGTTGAATTCGGGTTCGTCGTCAGTCATCACCTCGTGCTCTGAGTCATTGTTTATCTTGGAATCGAGGTCAGTGCTGAACCTCTTGGCAATGCAACGAAACATATTATATTCACATATTTAAGCGACAAGTGTAAGGTGATCTCCGTAAGTACCATCACGATTCATTGCTTCAAGGAATTCTCCGTGAGTTGTCTCGTGAACAAAACGTTGATAAAACTGTCTGTTTCTACGAAGGTGGTCCACAGCCTCGTTCCGAAGTATCTGATCGCTCTTATGTAAGCTAGATACTGAGAATCGGGGCCGGGATTTAAACCTAAAGCTCAATGGTGAGAAGCGATTGCGCTAACCGCCGCGTCATCCATAGGCTGTATAGATTCGTCTTGTCTTTTGATGATGATACCTTGCAATGGTACGAATGACAGATATACAATGATAATCCTATCACTACTAATTGAATATTGTCAGCCAGGACCTCAACCTGTTACATAAGTGATTCTAATGTCAATCCCCAAGTCGGACATTCACATTTGTAACACATTTTACCTGTTACGAATGTGATCACATTCGTAACATATCTCTAACAAATGTGATCCGTTACGAATGTGGTCTAACAAGGCTTACATATATCATGTTTATTAACACTTTCAACCCAAAGTAGAATAGTCCACTAAATATGAAAAGCTTAAACTTACTAGAGGATTTTGAATGAGAAATAGTACAGATCCTGAAAAGAAGGCTCCTCTAGGAACTTTCTGATCTGGGTCTACACTGTTTGCAAATGACAATGCAACTGTGTCACGTGTTGAAAGTGTTTTTATTGAATTTATAGAACGTTAGCTTGCTAATATTACGGCATCATGAATTCAATGCCAACTTGTGAATAGTTTCGATGTCCCGTTTTGAATTCTGGTACACTTAGAAGGTGTGTTTTTCCTATTCAGGTTGAAGAGAATGATCACAAGCATTTGGTGGATGTCCACATATTCATTACACAGTTCCAACAGAAGTTTGATCTGAGGACCACCATGCTGGTAAACATCTACAATACTGCTTAGAACAACTTCAGAGTCCTATCCACAGTGACCATTACATGAAAAATAACACGTCTCTCTTTAACCCTTTCCCTGTTCTATATTTAG